>JAFEMH010002009.1:0-391043 GCA_022495995.1 Adenophora triphylla var. japonica | reverse complement strand
TCGGGATACGTAGGAATCCTTTCTCTATGGGTCGGCCGGTGACCGCCCAGGAGTCTTTCAAAGTAGGGCATCCGATTTGGATCCTTATCTTTCAACGACCCCGCCTCCTTCGGAGGAGACGTCGCGAGGGCTAGCTGTAAGTACTCCTAATCCGGATCGTCAAAATCCGTCGGAAAGTTAACCGAAATCCGTTAACTGGCCCGCTCCAGGTTAACCGGAACTCGTTAAACTCCCCGTTGCCGTGCCAACGAGACGTCCCGGGACTGCCCCGTGCATCCCGACGTCGAAGCGTACTTAACACGTGTCATCTCACGTAAAAGTATGGCTTTCCCTGAAAAACGCACTTTCCGACACTTTTCGGGGGCATTTCGGACATTTTCCGGACTGTTATTTTAAAAAATGGACAAAACCGGGACCGGGGAACGAACTCCCATGCAAAGTGGTGAGTCACGGTGACACGCTGTCCCGCATGCCACATGCCATCTCGCCACCTTTCAATCACAAATCAAGCCGAAAAGACCAAAATACCCCTGGAATTCGGTCAAAGTCCGGTCGGACTCCCCGTGCAAATTTCTGAAATTGCCAAAGAAGCCTCCCTCGAGAATTCCAAAATACCCCAAAACCACGGAAATTACCCCAGAGTCCGTCCGGACTCCTACTGCAATTTTCACCTATAAATAGAAATGGTTGTCAAAGCCAAAAGGGAACATTTTTTACTCCCAAAAGTCACTACCCCACGGCCCAAACTGGTTTTCACCCCTTCCGAGCTCCCGTTTTGTCTCGATTCGCGTGAAACCTTCGTATTTCGATCAAATACGCCCCTTATCACTTCGAAACACCCTTTCGAACCAATTTTTGTGTCCCGTACACACCTTCCGAGCCAAAGGAGTCGACCCTAGCCATAGGTATAACTCCCTCTCTCTAAATCTCTCGTTTCATCTCGTTTTACACGCCAGTCGCTACAACCGTTTCGAACAACGTTATCAAAATGTAGACGCCTCCGTCTAACGGGGTCCGATACGTTTTAGCCCCTCGATCCTCTTCTCTTTCCGTAAGAGAAGTAATCACGGGTTAAAACGGCATTCCGACCCCGTTCCGTTTACTTTATCGTCATTTACCAATTCCGGATCGATCGATCCGTTGATCGTCATTTAATTTCTGTCATTTACAATTCCGAGCCGATTGGCCTCGTTGATCGTCATTTACAATTCCGAGTCATTTGACTCGTCGATCGTCATTTACAATTCCGGATCGTTTGATTCCGTTGATACCGCACTTTAAATACTGTCATTTATAAAGTCCGAACCGTTTGGATCGTGATAGTATTTACTTTTCAAAGTCCGAGTCGCAACCCGATTCGTTGATCGCATATCATTTAATATGCATTTTCCCGTAAAAATCGTTAACAATGTAATGCCCGGTTCAAAACAGGAGTTCGACCTTCGAACTCTCTTTCAAAATGCGCGAAATGACGTTTGGCCTCCAAACGCTCATCTTCAAACTAAAAGCCGCCATTTGACACTTAAAATCATTTAATACGCATTTTTCCCGTAAAAATCGTTAACAATGACACGCCCGGTTCAAAAAACCGGAGTTCGACCTTCGAACTCCTTTTCAGGCTCAAAATCGACGTTTGCCACGCAAACGCTCATTTCCGTCTCAAAATAGACGTTTGCCACGCAAACACTCATTTCCGTCTCAAAACCGACGTTTGACATTCAAACGCTCATTTCCGTCTCAAAATCGACGTTTGCCACGCAAACGCTCATTTCCGTCTCAAAACCGACGTTTGACATTCAAACGCTCATTTCTGTCTCAAAATCGACGTTTGCCACGCAAACGCTCATTTCCGTCTCAAAAACGACGTTTGTCATTCAAACGCTCGTCTTTTCAAACAAAGTCACCTAATCAACGTTTGTCATCCAAACCAAGATTAAGCTTGTCATTCAAGCCCCCATTTCAAAAAACACACACACACACACACGTTTTCGAGAAAGGTAGAAAGACTCGTCATGTGAGGCGTTTCGGGCGATCTCGTAATACTCTACCCGAAACGTAACGTGACCTCCGAACCTAACAATATCTGGTACTAAAAAAGCTTTTTACTCGTTTTTGCTACCAATAAAAATGATCCCCTGTTTTCAAAGCCTTTTCCTATGTTTTTGCTACCAATAAAAACGACACCATTTTCTAAAGCCGTTTCTCAACGTTTGGGCTCAAAATACAAAAACCGCGTGGCGACTCCTCATTTTCCTTCCCATGAAGCGAGGTCTCAGACGCCAACCCTCCGCGAAAGACAACCGCCTTTCGCATCGCGCAAAATCCGGGTAATTTCAGCCATAGCCAAATATTTTCGCTCACATTTTTAGCTACAAAACAGAGATTAGTAATACTACATGCACAATCTAGATCAATAATGTAAATATTACTCTTACGAATCCCTGTGAGTTGGGTGATTCCGGAAATGCTATCTTTGATAAAGCAATTTGATGACGTGAAGTTGCAAAGCTTTCCTTTGTCGCAGAATTGAATAATTGAAAGGAGGTTGTGCTTGAGTCCTTCAACAAGAGAAGCCTTCTCAATGGTTAGGTTTCCTCTCCTTATAACACCATATCCAACGGTCTTGCCTTTGTTGTTGTCACCAAAGGTTACAGACGAACCACTTGCTTCAATGACATCTTCAAGTAAAGATCTATCTCCAGTCATATGTCTTGAGCAGCCACTGTCAAGATACCATTCATTTTCCTTGGAGTGACCAGCCATTAAGCAGAGGACCTGAAATGTAAACATTAAGAACGAGGTCCCCCTTTATTCCTTGGGTCCTGAAGTTAGCAACCCTTTACAACCTACACCTGTTTGACAGAAGGAGGTTTACTCTTCCTGGCATTGGATGTGAACCGCAAAAGGCATTCTGCAGCCTTGTGACCTAAACCATCACACACAGAGCATTTATAAAAGCTACAAGCATCATGAGGTTTTACTAACTCCTTACTCTTCTTAGGAGTTGCATGCGGTTTGGGAGGCGCGGTTTCAGCCTTAACAAAGGGAACTGGCTTGAGTTTGACCACGTATTTTCTAGGAACGCTCTTCTTGCTTTTGAAGGCAGGAGGAGCGGTCGAAGAAGAGGCGCGGTCAGCCTTGCAGTTGCCAGCACCACCTGTTCCACCAGAAGCGGTTGGAGCAGGGATGCGGCCAACTCCATAAGCCATTTCCTCTGAAGCTACACTCTCAGAATCCTTTGCCTTCATCTGAGAGTTCTTCCCATATTGCTTCTTTGGGTAGACATAATTAAAATTTTGTTGTCCTTTACCCTTAGCATTTGCACGCTTCCCCTTAGGAATTTCTTTAGTTAGTTTCAAAATTTCCTCATCCTTTTCACTGCAGGATGTACACTTCTCCTCTTCATCAGATCCAAAACCTAGACCCTCCTTAATTTCATTGGGAACATGGGAATCTATGATTTGATCCGCGGTGGATTTTGACTTGAGCCACCCATCAATAATATTTTGGCGATCGTTGATTTGGGTGACCAGGTCATCATTTCAGAGTTGAAGTGCAGCAACCTTAGTTTCAAGGGTGCGGTTTTGATCAGCAAGAGGAGTCATTCTTTTGATTTGGTCCTTAAAATTTGAAATTTCAGACCTCATCACCATTTTCTCCGTCTTGTACTGAGAAATCTCATCATTAGCTAAGCTTAAGGCTTTCTTAACATTATAGAATTTATGGATCATCATTTCTGCTTCCTTGAACATCTTTTCATGTTCCACGGGAGAAACCTCTTCCACCACCTTTTTCAAAATTTCTTCTTTGGAATTGCTTTTGAAGGTGGAGCATTTGTAGGAGGAAAAATGAGACGTGAATATGAGCAATTTCCTATCTTAATGCTAGGAGTAAGTTTGATATTTTCATCCAACTTAAAATTTGGAAGTTTTACAGAAACCTCTTCTTCCTCCATATCTTGCAACTCGATTGACTAAAGATTCGACTCATCGGAATCATCTGCAATTAAGCAGAGATTAACCTCTTCGGTTTCATCGTCACTTCCATCATCAGAATCAGTTTCAATCCACGTTGCTAATTCCTTGGAATTCTCTTCCTCCTCAGCAACCATTCCCTTGCGACGAGAAAATTTCGCAGGAGAGGTTTTCTTTTTCATGTATTCATATTTAGGATGTGGACACTCAGATGGAAAGTGACCAGGTTTTCTACAGTTGTAGCAAACTAGATCACTCTTTTTCTTTGTATCTCCAGCCTTAGAAAATGTTGCAGGAGGTTTGCCTTTTGAAAATGATTTTGTGAAAGGTTTTGAGGATTTTCTAAATTTTTGAAATCTTTTCACAAACATGGCAAAATCATCATCATCCATCTCGATGAGTGATGAGGTTGATATGGAAGGATCTGCAGTTTGATTGGATGTAGATGGTTTCTCCTCATGTTCCACTACGAACATGGAAAGCGATTTGGTTTTCCCTTCAATCTCTTCAATATGATTTAATTTAAGATTATAGACTCTAAGGTTTGCATATAAGTTACTTAACGACAAAGTATTCAAAACTTTGGAGTCTTCTAGAGAGATAGCCTTATTAACCCATCTAGAGCCTAAAGCAGCTAGGAAAGTCATATTGATTTCCTTATCGGTTAAAGTTTTGCCAAGAGATCTTCAAGAATTAACTACCTCAACATAGCGGTCATAGGTTTGACGCAAGGTTTCGTTGGATTTTCTGTTGAAGTTGTTGTAGGATCTTTCAACAGCATATAATTTGCTTTCCTTGCATTCGTCATCACCTTCGAGGTAGCTCTCTATGGCATCCCACATCTGCTTTGCGGTTTTGAGATACATCACTTTCTATAGAGTTGAAACGGGGAGGGTTCTAGAAATGATGTGCCTTGCCTTGCTGTCCAAGGTAGCTAATCTCTTCTCTTCATCCGACCACTCATCTTTTGGCTTTTTGACCTCTGGAGTTTCTGTATTGGTGGTTGCATCCGTGTTGGCCTTCATGGGAACAAACGGGCAATTGATTACGCACTCCACCGGCATCTCATCAATAATTTCCAAATGAATGAGCATTCGGCACTTCCAGATGTCAAAGTGGTCTTCGTCCAAGATTGGAATGTGTGAATAGTTAACAGTAGTCATTGTCTTTGAGTTTGCCATATTGAATCAGCACACAAGCTGTTAAGCTTGAAAAACAGTGGTTTTATAAATGTGTTAGCTCTGATACCACTTGTTGGTCCCAACGGTGGCAACAAGGGTGAAAATACAGCTAGAGGGGGGGTGAATAGCTGTTTCAAAATTTTTGCCCTCTTTTAAAAACTAAACCTCTAAGCTTACAAAACCGCTTGCAGTTGATAATAGACTGCAAATAGAGATGTAATATGCACAGCGGAATAATAGAGTTACAAAGCGGTTTTGGAGAGGCGATTTGTAAAGCGGTTTGATGGTGCGGTTTTGATAAGTGCAGTTTTACAAACACGTGTGGTTTTGACAATGTTAACTCCAAACACAATTTTTAATAATGGATAACTATAAATAAGATCAAACAGAGACAGAGATAAATAATTAGTAAGCACAAGAAAGTAAATGCAGAAATATAAGAATACACGATTTGGAGTGGTTCAATCGATAAACGATCTACGTCCACTACCAAGATGGTTAGTCTTGGATTTTCAAGAGTGATTTTACTATTGAGTATGAGAGATTACAAGTTACAAAGATTGATACTCAAATATAAAATCTATTCTATGAAGATCAAATTCTAGACTATAACCAGTGTATCTCAAATGAATAATCTATGTGATTAAACAAGTGAGGTGTGTGTGTGAGAACAAGATCAAGGCTCGTTAAATCTGTGAGATGTAGAGCACAATGATTCTTGATGGTGTTAAGCCTTGATTTCTGGGCTGGGAAATATTTCATGAAGTATGAAGATGAAGGTTCAAAGGGTTGAATAATTTTTGGGCAGAGCTTCAGTTTCTATGAACACAGCACTTTCAATTTTCTCAAGCGATCTTCAAATGGTGAAGATTAGGGGTATTTATACCCAAGCATCAAGGAACTAGCCGTTGGACACAGCTGTTGCAAGGATAGTACTTGATGCTTTCCCATTGGTCCACAATATCCACTTTTGTCCTTTGGTACAGTAGCTGCAGATAAAGGCGATCGGGCTCATTGAAAGCAATGAGGTTAGGACACCTGTCACCTTTTCAAGATCCTTGCAGATCTTCTCTGACATTGAATCACGTGACAAGATTTAGTGCACTACAAGGAAAACCGGATTTAGAGACGGAAATTTAGAGACGGACGAAATTTGTAGCTAATTTGGCGACAGATTAGAGACAGAACCAAAAATCAGAGACGAATTCGGATTCCGTCTCTAAATTAGAGACGGATTCAGATTCCGTCTCTAATTCAGAGACGGAATATGAATTCGTCTCTAATTCAGAGACGAAATCTGAATCCGTCTCTAATATAGAGACGGAATTCGAATCCGTATCTAATTTAGAGACGAAATCTGATTCCATTTCTAATTTAGAGACGGATTCAGATTCCGTCTCTAAATTTTAGAGATGGGTTTTGTATCTGTCTCTAAAATAGAGACAGATTCAGAATTCGTCTCTAAATTAGAGACAGATTCAGAATCCGTCTCTAAACTTTAGAGACAGATTTTAACCCGTCTCTAATTTAGAGACAGATTTTTGAATCCTTCTCTAATTTAGTGACAGATTCAACATCTGTCTCTAAAATTTAGATAGAGATTTAGTATCCGTCTCTAAATTTGACTTTTCTTCTATATATTTTCATTTGTTTAGTTTTTTTTCTATCTTTTTTTATATAACTTTTTCTAAAAAAAACCACTAATTAACAAAGGATAAAATATTGTTTTCTAGTCAATAAAAATTTTAAAAATAAATAAAAAATAAATATAGGGTAGTCCGTCCCTCTTTTGACTTTTCTTCTATATACTTTCATTTGTTTAGTTTTTTTCTATCTTTTTTTATATAACTTTTTCTAAAAAAAACCACTAATTAACAAAGGATAAAATATTGTTTTCTAGTCAATAAAATTTTTTTAAAAAATAAAAAATAAATATTGGGTAGTCCGTCCCTCTTTTGACTTTTCTTCTATATACTTTCATTTGTTTAGTTTTTTTCTATCTTTTTTTATATAACTTTTTCTAAAAAAAAAACCACTGATTAACAAAGGCTAAAATATTGTTTTCTAGTCAATAATTTTTTTTTAAAAAATAAAAAATTAATATAGGGTAGTCCGTCCCTCTTTTGACTTTTCTTCTATATACTTTTATTTGTTTAGTTTTTTTCTATCTTTTTTTATATAACTTTTTCTAAAAAAAACACTAATTAACAAAGGCTAAAATATTATTTTCTAGTCAATAAAAATTTTAAAAATAAATAAAAAATAAATATAGGGTAGTCCGTCCCTCTTTTGACTTTTCTTCTATATACTTTCATTTGTTTAGTTTTTTTCTATCTTTTTTTATATAACTTTTTCTAAAAAAAACCACTAATTAACAAAGGCTAAAATATTGTTTTCTAGTCAATAAATATTTTTTATAAAAATAAAAAATAAATATAGGGTAGTCCGTCCCTCTTTTGACTTTTCTTCTATATACTTTCATTTGTTTAGTTTTTTTCTATCTTTTTTTATATAACTTTTTCTAAAAAAAATCACTGATTAACAAAGGCTAAAATATTGTTTTCTATTCAATAAATATTTTTTTTTTTAAAAATAAAAATAAATATAGGGTAGTCCGTCCCTCTTTTGACTTTTCTTCTATATACTTTCATTTGTTTAGTTTTTTTCTATCTTTTTTTAAATAACTTTTTCTAAAAAAACCACTAATTAAAAAAGGCTAAAATATTGTTTTCTAGTCAATAAAATTTTTAAAACTAAATAAAAAATAAATATAGGGTAGTCCGTCCCTCTTTTGACTTTTCTTCTATATACTTTCATTTGTTTAGTTTTTTTCTATCTTTTTTTATATAACTTTTTCTAAAAAAAAATACTAATTAACAAAGGCTAAAATATTGTTTTCTAGTCAATAATTTTTTTTTTAAAACTAAATAAAAAATAAATATAGGGTAGTCCGTCCCTCTTTTGACTTTTCTTCTATATACTTTCATTTGTTTAGTTTTTTCTATCTTTTTTATATAACTTTTTCTAAAAAAAACCACTGATTAACAAAGGCTAAAATATTATTTTCTAGTCAATAAATTTTTTTAAAATATAAAAAATAAATATAGGGTAGTCCGTTCCTCTTTTGACTTTTCTTCTATATACTTTCATTTGTTTAGTTTTTTGCTATCTTTTTTTATATAACTTTTTCTAAAAAAAAACCACTGATTAACAAAGGCTAAAATATTGTTTTCTAGTCAATAAAAATTTTTTAAAAAAATAAAAAATAAATATAGGGTATTCCGTCCCTCTTTTGACTTTTTTTCTATATACTTTCATTTGTTTAGTTTTTTTCTATCTTTATTTATATAACTTTTTCTAAAAAAAAACACTAACTAACAAAGGCTAAAATATTGTTTTCTAGTCAATAAAATTTTTTTAAAAAAATAAAAATTAAATATAGGGTAGTCCGTCCCTCTTTTGACTTTTCTTCTATATACTTTCATTTGTTTAGTTTTTTTCTATCTTTTTTTCTATAACTTTTTCTAAAAAAAACCACTGATTAACAAAGGTTAAAATATTGTTTTCTAGTCAATAAAAAATTTTAAAAAAAATAAAAAATAAATATAGGTTAGTCCGTCCCTCCTTTGACTTTTCTTCTATATACTTTCATTTGTTTAGTTTTTTTCTATCTTTTTTTCTATAACTTTTTCTAAAAAAAACCACTGATTAACAAAGGCTAAAATATTGTTTTCTATTCAATAATTTTTTTAAAAAAAATTAAAAAATAAATATAGGATAGTCCGTCCCTCTTTTGACTTTTCTTCTATATAATTTCATTTGTTTAGTTTTTTTCTATCTTTTTTTCTATAACTTTTTCTAAAAAAAATCACTGATTAACAAAGGCTAAAATATTGTTTTCTAATCAATAAATTTTTTTTAAAAAAATAAAAAATAAATATAGGGTAGTTCGTCCCTCTTTTGACTTTTCTTCTATATACTTTCATTTGTTTAGTTTTTTTCTATCTTTTTTTCTATAACTTTTTCTAAAAAAAACCATTGATTAACAAAGGCTAAAATATTATTTTCTAGTCAATAAATTTTTTTTTAAAAAAAAAATAAAAAATAAATATATGATAGTCCGTCCCTCTTTTGACTTTTCTTCTATATAATTTCATTTGTTTAGTTTTTTTCTATCTTTTTTTGGATAACTTTTTCTAAAACAAAACAACTGATTAACAAAGGCTAAAATATTATTTTCTAGTCAATAAAATTTTTTTAAAAAAAATAAAAAATAAATATAGGGTAGTCCATCCCTCTTTTGACTTTTCTTCTATGTACTTTTATTTGTTTAGTTTTTTTCTATCTTTTTTTCTATAACTTTTTCTAAAAAAAACCACTGATTAACAAATGCTAAAATATTGTTTTCTAGTCAATAAAAAAATTTTTTAAAAATAAAAAATAAATATAGGGTAGTCTGTCCCTCTTTTGACTTTTCTTCTATATACTTTCATTTGTTTAGTTTTTTTCTATCTTTTTTTATATAACTTTTTATTAAAAAAACCACTAATTAACAAAGGCTAAAATATTATTTTCTAGTCAATAAATATAGGGTTTAGGGTTTAGGGTATAGGGTTTAGGGTATAAGATTTAGGGTTTAGGGTTTAGGGGTTAGGGTATAGGGTTTAGGTTATAGGGTATAGGGTTTAGGGGTTAGGGTTTAGGGTATAGGGTATAGGGTTTAGGGTATAGGGTTTAGGGTTTAGGGTATAGGGTTTAGGGGTTAGGGGTTAGGGTTTAGGGTTTAGGATATAGGGTTTAGGGTTTAGGGGTTAGGGTACAGGGTATAGGGTTTAGGGTTTAGGGTATAGGGTTTAGGGTTTAGGGTATAGGGTTTAGGGGTTAGGGTTCAAGGTATAGGGTTTGGGGTTTACACCCTAAATCCTATACCCTAAACCCTAACCCCTAACCCCTAAACCCTATACCCTAAACCCTAAACCCTATACCCTAACCCCTAAATCCTATACCCTATACCCTAAACCCTAAACCCTAAATCCTATACCCTAACCCCTAAACCCTAAACCCTAACCCCTAAACCCTAAACCCTATACCCTAACCCCTAAACCCTAACCCCTAAACCCTATACCCTAAACCATAAACCCTATACCCTAAACCCTAAATCCTATACCCTATACCCTAACCCTTATACATTATACCCCAAACCCTAACCCCTAAATCCTACACCCTTTTGACATGGGGAATTTTTTCTGGGTATTAATGGCTGTTGCTTTGGATTTTAATGCATTGGAAAATGTCTGGTGTTTTATAAATGGTTATGCAATGCCTTGTTGGTGTTTGTTTGGGTTTCATGGTTTTTTGCTGATGGATTTGCAGCATGGTCTTGAAATCCATGGCAAACCATGTTTCCACCGTGCGACACTCAAGGCTATTGATGATTTGGATCAGATTTGCATTGTTTGGATGTTGAATACCACTGATTTTTGGTTCCTGGATTGCTGGTGTTTGGTTCAGATGTGCATGGCATTGATTGGTTTTTCACCATGGCCATGTGATGGATGGCACGGCCATGCATTCTCTTTTGCTTGCCCGTGCAATTGCTGGAGTCCAAGGCTGATGTTTCTGTTCAATTGCAGCGTCCGCTCCCTTTCTTTTGGAGCGTCCGCTCCCCTGGTCTGGGCAATTGGGCTAAATGGTGGCTTGGGCTTTCGGATGTTGGGGCCAGCTGGTGTTTGCTATGGGGCCTTTTTGGGGCCAAAATGCAATTTGGCTCGGCCAAGCTTGGCTTGGATCTGGTGCTTTTGGGGCCAATCTAGGCCATTTCAGATTTGGGTGTGGCCTGGAATTTTTGGGATAACATTCGGTTCGTATTTTAATTACGTTGGTTTTAGAGTTGGGATTTTTAATACCCGCTCATTGATGTAATATTTTTATTTCTTTAATAAAAGCTCCCAGGTGTCGTCTGGTTTAAAAAAAAAATAAAAAAAAAAAAAATCCTACACCCTAAACCCTATACCCTAAACCCTATACCCTAACCCCAAAACCAGTGGGACAATGTCCCTCCCAGCTCTGCAATCTCTGACCATGTCTAAGAGACCACCATGACAGATCCCCATGGACTCAGCGGTGAACAGAGAAGAAAATATGCCGAGGATAAAGGCATCCATAGCCACCATGGTCGCAGCCATAGCCGGAGACCCAAACCTGCCCGGGATATCAGAAAGGTCAATCCTGTCCGGGGCTACCATCATCTCCTCAGCCTCTCCCAGAGAAATCTGCAGAAAAGATGCAAGCTTTGCCGCCACCGGCACGTCTTCGATCAGCGGAATCGATATAGCCTCAATTTCTGGACCCCCAATCAAGGCTCGGATTCTTCATGCGTTGGGACAATCTCATTGTAAGAAAAGCAGTAAACGTGTCTCCGGACATCCCAAAACTTTGCTGCTGCTCTCAAAAGGTCCCAATCGGGCGGGAGATCCCTCAAATGTTATAAAGACTTGATCTTGAAGGAAGAATCAAGCAACCCCTTGTGAGATTGAAAGTTGTATCTCACCCAAGACTGAAGATCGGACAGAAAGCGGTCTCTCTTCCCCCTTTGCAATCTAACGGGCTTCTCCATTGCAAAACGATCAAAGGTGGTGTCTTTAGGTCCAATATGTGCTCTGGGAACAGTTGGGACAAGTCTAAGTTGAAAATGAAATGAAATGGCCAAGCCTTGGTTTTATTCTGAAAATAACCAGTCCAGACAGAACTGTGAGCCGCACGGCCTCATTTGCTCCAGAGATCATGCCGCACGGCTTCATTTACCTGATGTAAGTGGCAAATCTGCAGCAACCAAGTTGCTGCCCAAAGGGAGTTTTCACCCCACTTTTCCAACCAAAACCTGTGCAAAAACATGTTCAAAGACCATCCAAGCATTTATATATCATTATATATCATTTTGGCCCAGTTTCAGCCCCGATTCCAAGCAAAAAACCGCCCCGAGGCTCAAGTAATATGCAAATTAATAAAGCATAAATAGAAAAAGCAAATAAAAAAGTATTACATTGTTTTTGCCCCATCGGCGCCCAAATAAAGCAAAAAAATAAACAAAGTGTGCATAAAACTTGTTCATTGTTTGTTTTTCTTCCTAAGTCAACTCTAGAGACCTCCTAGGCCTCCGATCCTTCTTCTTCATCGCTGCTCAGCTCATAAATGCTAGCCTCCCTCATCAAGTCCTCCGCGTCGCTCACATCTGAAAGGTGGACATTATCGTGCTCGTACTCAGCCAGCTGCTCCAAGATGTCAGCATTGGGTCCTCGCCCCCAAGGCATGGCACTGGAAGAGTACTCCGAAGCCGATGAGGTGGATGCTGTGCCCCCGACATGCCTTATCTTGCGCCCAGGCTCCTGCACGTCCGCTGCCGCCTTTGAAGTGCAGGCCAGCTTCCTCAGAAGGGACCGGCACATGTCTTTCCAGCCCCTATTCTGCCTGACCAATCTGTCGTAAGTGCGAGCTGGAACCTGAGAAAAAGAGAAGAAAATCTCAGGAAATCTTGAAATTGCAAAAAAGCAAAGAAATCTGAAAGAGGGAAAAGACCCTAAAGTGTACTTACAGTGCTGTCCGGCGGCAAGGTATACTGGGGCTCCCTAGTGTCGGGGACAGGTATCCTTAACCTCCTGGGTACTCCGTGGACCACATAAGACAGGTGGGCAGGAGGAATCGGCGGATCAGAAGGCTCGGCCTCCCCATATCCCTGAGTGACCGCCAGCTTCACTAGCTTCTATGGCGTCCTCAGTCGCTGCTCCACAAACACAGCATATGGGGTATCCATATCAAAGTACTCCTCAGCGGCCACGCCTGCCTGATATCTAGCAATGTCATCCTCCGACCAATCCTGGGGCCAGCATCCGTCTTTGGAGGATCATGGGGAGTAATGGCGTCCAAGGGAGGGACATGGCCATGCTGCCTGGAAAATCGGTCCCCCAGATAGATGACATCACATGTCAGCCCTGTCAACCATCGCCTCTGCCTGGTCACCTCCACGGCCTCTCCTAGCAAAATCTCTGGATACCTGCCCCACGGGTAGAAGTCCACTCCATCATGCCCATCCTTGTTGATAACTGGCCTCACCATCTTGTAATCAAAGGTGATCCGGGTCTTCCCGGTGAACTTATCCCTCGCATCTCCCCTCCAGCGGATCATAGCGGGAAAGATGGTGACATCGCTCTGTTGGTTCCACGGAAAGAACCTGATCACCTCACAAAACCAGACCTGCATGTTCAAAACATCAAAAAGGTTATTTTCTCTCATAAAAAGTCTCAAAGACAGAAAAGTAAAAGAGAAAGGAAAGTGAGACTACCTCAAGAGCGAAGGAGAAACAATCCATGGAGGCAGCCTTATTCCGGCTGTACAGATCCAGGGAGAAGTATAGCTCCGCCAATCCGGCCTCGCCCCATGAAACCGTCCCAATCCCATCCACATCCTCCAGAGAGTCGAGGAGGCAAGTCATAGCCAGAGTCCCAGAATTAGCAAAGATGGTGACTGACAGCATCAACCACACAAAGGCTCTAGCAAGCTGGTGGGCAGTCACCTCACTAGCGACAAAGTCCCGCATGCAGTTCTGGACTGCCACCTCGACGTTCCTCGTCTCCATTCCAAGCCCCTTGGGAATCAGCTCAAACCCGACCAAAGCCCTGAACTCCTCAGCAGTGATATGATCCCTCCAAGTCACAGGCCTCCCGGTGAACTGTAAGCCCGTGATAGCAGTAAAATCGGTCGGAGTCACCGTCAGCTCCCCCCAGCTAAGATGAAAGCTGTGGGTGGTGTCCCACCAGAACTCAGATAGGGCCTGGACCAAGCCCTTGCTCTTCGAGGTAATGAGAATACCTCTGCCGATGGCCTCAATAAACAAATCCAAGCCGGTATCCCTCACCAGCTGCTTAGGGTTCGCCCCATTCTTCTCGAAATCGGGCATCCTCTCCCACAGCCTCACTGCAATCTCAGAAGGCCCTCTAGACTTGTTCTCCTGTAGACAAGCACAGCAAAAGAAATGTGTCAGTCCTTCATCTCATTTCAAAAGCATGCATATATTCGAAGAGTGCACATATTTTCAAAAGAAAGCATTCATAAAAATTTTTCTAGCATCCTTTGCATCGAAAACGTGTCTTTCATCACTTGAAACACATCATGTCAAGCACATTGCTTTCCTAAGCACAAAATCACAATTTTCAAAATTATTTGCACATAAGCATTAATTTTTTCTCAAAAAATGGCATGCATGAATCCTTTTCATCGTCCAAAATCCCATTTTCTCATCCATAATCAAAAATTGACCTAGTTTTAGCACATGCGAGGACTTCGTCACATTTTAGACAATTATTTCTCTTACTTTATTTTCGAAAAAAGATGGGTCATTCTCATTATTTTTCAAGTAAATTGCACATGCATGTTTGTTCATCTTCTTAGCCTCATAGGTTAATCATCAAGATTTCAAAATCATCCAAAAATTCTAGGAAAATTCGAAGAATTCCTAAAGCTTGGGTCAAGCCCTAAATCAATCAAAATTCAATCAAAATCGACGAAATTGAGCAAACTAAAAATGCTTACCCCAACCGATTGAGGGTTTGTCGATTTGTGCTCCCTTCTACCCGGATAGAGCTCCGATGGAGGTGTAAGGAAGTCATACTTCCTCTCCGTGCGAACAAGCTCCTTCCTCCTCCTTCTCGCGGCCGCGGAGATGTTCCTTCTAGCTTGCCTTGGCATTGGATTCCCCTCCGGATCCATCCTAAATCAATAGAGACAAAAGGATTGAAGGATTTTGAAGAAAATTCTCTCCCTCCTCTCTCTCTTTCTCGGCAGTTTAAGGGCGGCAATAATGCCCAATGCCCGTTCAAATCTGTTTTAAATAATCTGGAAAAATCAGGCTTCTAGCCGTACGGCCTCTTTTGCCTCCATCTCATGCCGGGCGGCCTCTTTCGCTCTGAACAGAAATTACCTTTTTGCCCCTGGACTTTCCACTTGGGCATGTAATTCCCGTTATCTTTTAACTAGATAACGTCGTTTTCAAAAGATATCCCTTATCTCTTAAGCAAATAAGCTTTCTTCCCCAGTCGCCTCCGTTACTTCCGTTATAACGGAATGACGCTAGGTGACAACCTCCAAATTGTCAGAACCCTAAACTTAAGCTACCTCTATCACAGATAGTGAAGTATGCTCAAGTTCTCTAAACTTAAGCTACCTCTATCAGAGATAGTGAAGTATGCTCAAGTTCTCTAAACTTAAGCTACCTCTATCACCGATAGTGAAGTATCACTACAAGGAAAAACGATTTTAGCTACGGCAAATTCCGTAGCTAAAATGAAGATTCCGTAGCTAAATCGTGTTTAGAGACGGATTTGTTCCGTAGCTATTCCGTGGGTGCAGGTTTGTTGCTAAACTGGGCGTCGTTATTTTGTAGCTGTTTTAGAGACGGACATATCCGTCTCTAATTTAGAGACAGACATATCCGTCTCTAAATTAGAGACGTACATATCCGTCTCTAAATTAGAGACGTACATATCCGTCTCTAATTTAGAGACAGAGAAATCTGTCTCTAAATTAGAGACGGGCATATCTGTCTCTAAAACAGCGACGCTCAATTTAGCGACCAACCTGCACCCACGGATTAGCTGCGGAACAAATCTGTCTCTAAACACGATTTAGAGACGGAATCTTCATTTTGGCTACAGAATTTGCCGTCTCTAAAATATATATATATATATATATATGAATTATAATACTACTAAAATACACTTATAAATAACCTTATATTGAAAAAATTGTCATATACATCAATTAACAATGTCAAAATACCACTACTAAAATGTAATTCAAAGTCATAAAATTTCCTAAATCAAAATTTTAAAATCAATTACAATTAATGCTGGAAAAATAAAAGATGAACTCAGTTGAGATACTTGAGGAACTCTGCAGCAGTGGCAACTGCGCCTCATGTGATTGCATCCATTACAATCTTGTCTCTGTTGTTGCTGCTGACTGCAGATGCAAGTGCCCCAGTAATTGCACCACTGATCATTGCATTCTTCTGCACATTGTGTAAATGAAACATACAGTTAAAACACACAAATGCATGATGAAGGAAAACACCAAAACCAAAAATAATACTCCCTCCGTCCCGAAATGAATGACCAAAAAAATTGTGGTTATTCATTTTAGGACAGAGGTAGTATAACAATAAATTGCAGTTCATTTAAAAAAGTGATATGACTACTCCCCAAGAAGTATTACTCATCATATTAAATTTGTATTGCTTAACGAAATGAAAATTGAACAGTTATGCAGGCCTAAGAATGATAAAAACAACATTATATGCCCAGGATGACAATTGGCTATAAAACGCCAATTCAGAATCTATCAAAAGCCTGCATTGTATCCAATTTCAATCAAGATAATAGCATAATATACATCTTCCAAATACACCATGTTGCTCTCCATAGTCACATACACAAAATTAACCAAAGCTTCTGCTCATGACCATCCAATTGGTAATGAATTGGGGAATTTTCTAAGAGTGGATAGTAGGACATTGGGTCTCACAAACCAAATGTATGCTAGAATTTGTGTAAAAATAGATGTGTCAAAACATTTGGAGTCAGAAATATGGATAGGGGAATCAAAAGAGAAAGTGAACAAGTATGAGGATTTATACCCATGGGATTAACTTTGTTGGTCCGTTGTTCCATCCTTGATACGAATCCTCATACTTGTTCACTTTCTCTTGAAGATATTGAATGTACTCGATAACCTAGAAAATTGATTGTAAAAAGTAAAGCTTATTCAATATCCAAGTTTTAAATGATAACAGAAAGTTGTAAGTAATACAATCTGTTCTCAACATACCTCTAATAAGAAAGACGCCTTATCTCTCTTTTGGTCACCATGAGGAATGAGCTCTCTCAACATTGAAAATCTGCACTAGGGTTTGAAATACTTTATGTCAAGGTGTTGATAATGCTTATTTTATGAAAAACTTGCTGTAAAGTAAATCATACAAATCATTTCGCTTGAAACTATTCATGTATTTTCTTCACTACAGATATAAGA
The DNA here is from genome assembly GCA_022495995.1 of Adenophora triphylla var. japonica. Classification (NCBI taxonomy): domain Eukaryota; kingdom Viridiplantae; phylum Streptophyta; class Magnoliopsida; order Asterales; family Campanulaceae; genus Adenophora; species Adenophora triphylla. The sequence continues at coordinate 373,807 of JAFEMH010002009.1, read as the reverse complement.
CTTACTGTAAGTCGATTCCGTAATTTGAATATAGTTGATCAAAAAGATGGAAAATTCAGATGTATGATTATTCCATAATTGGAGCAAAAAATAGTGCAAAACTATTCATTGAACATGCCTGTCATTGATTTTGCTCCTTCTACGTTGTTCTGTAGCAGAGTGCTTCGACCGAGGGGTATTGGGCTTCTGATCAATGCCTTTGGGATCAACTTTCACCGACAAATTAGCTAAGGGAAAATAGATGAATTTCCCAAATGTCAGAACAATGGAATTAAAGGTGGGAAAATGACATTAGAGAGAAAATAGAGAAAACCTACCTTTGTGGTTGGGTGATGTCTCTTTCTTAATAACAAACTCTTCCTCGTCATCATCATCATCATCGTTTTCTTGGGCACTCCTGGCAGATTTTATCATATCAACAAAACTCTGACTCTTCGGAGCTGATGTCAGCCTACAAAGTTATGAGAAATGTTAGAATTGGCTGCATGAAAGGAAAAAATAAATAAATAAGAATAGCAGGATGCGGAAAGAACAGAGAGAAAAACAACTCACTGAGAAGATGACAGGGAACTGATAGTTGTGCTACGATGGTTATGGTTCGATGAGGACAATGATGGCTGCTCCATTGATGTTGTCCACTGCCCTCCTCCTACCCTCATCCCCGCCTCTGCCATACATAACCAGAAACTTTCATTGTCTATAAAGATTCATGTTTTAATTTTAGATTGATTTAGTTCTTCTAATGAAAATCAAAAGAATTGGACCTTCTACAACCTAACTGGTTTACTGCCATTGGGACATTTTATCAAACACCATATGAGCAACCCAATTCGCCCCTCAAAGAGACAACATTTCAAAATGCATGAAATCTTGGAGTACACATTCACAATCCAAGAATCCAAGGAATGAATAATCTCCAAACCATCTAACAGAAACAATTATTTAAAGATTCAAAATCGAATTTGCCCAAAGATTACGAGAATTGAAGTGAACGAGAACTGATTCCAATGGATTGCGACTCAAAGAAAGGATGAGAGAAAGAGAGAGATAATGTGGTTACGTAATAGGAAATAAACTTGTCCTGGTGATATCTAAATAGGACGTAACAAGTAAAGAGCAGATAAGATGAAGCAAAGGTATCACACACAAACCAAAAGCAACCTGAAGAACCACTCACATCACTTAACCAGATCATCAACCGTTTAGACAAATCTCATTTGTTTTTAACAAATAGAAATGGCCCATAAAATATAACCACACCTTCCCCAAATAGAAAAGGCCCACAACAATACATCAGCAACTGCACCACATTGACACAGAAAAACAATTCTAACATTTTGAAAAAAATGAATCAAACAAACACTAAATTCAAAATCAAATCGAAACATGAAAATGCAATGATCTCTATTGAAATTAAATAAGGACCGTAATCATCCATAGAAGAAACGTAAATTAATAGAAAATGAGACGGAGTGAACGAAGAACGATATCCCAACTAGCTCCTTGAAGTACGGAAACGACCGGGCCACCAGAGCCAGATTATCGTCGGTGACGGACATCCGCTTGAAGGATTGGAAATGGGGGGAGACTCTGCGTTGTAATTTGGGGGAAAAGGGCGTTGTAATATGGGGGAAAAGGGGAGCGGCGCCAATGTTAAAATATTTGAGAGAGGAAAGGGTGGGAATTGAAAAAAAATTGGGGGCGGGGTAAAGGCCGAGGCGCCAGCCTCATTCTGAGCCAGGCGGCAGCCTCAAATTGGCATTTCACGGAGGAAGTTTCTGGTGGTGATGCGGCAGCCTCATCTCGATCCAGGCGGCCGCCTCACAAGGCAATTCATGGGGTGAGAGAAATGGAAAAGAGAGTGTGGGTGTGTGTGTTTTGTTTAGAGAGAGAGAGAGAGTGTGTGTGTTTTTTATTTAGAGATATATATATATATATATATATATATATATATATATATATATATATATATATATATATATATATATATATATATATATATATATATATAATTGGAGAATAACTCTCCAGTTTAAAATACTCCCTCCCACCTCACTTGATACCCTTGAGGTGGACACGAGAATTAAGAAAAAAGAATAAAATAAAAGAAATGTGTGGTAAAAAATGAAGAGAGAGAATGAGTGGGGTAAACAGTAGTGTTGGTTGAATAAATTGAGTGGTGGAAAATGAAGAGAGAGAATGAGTGGTGGGGTAGAGTGAATATAAAATTATAAAAAGTAGGCTATTTTGGGAAGTGTCAAGTGAGCTGAAATGGCCCAAAATGGAAATAAGTGTCAAGTGAGGTGGGAGGAGGGAGTACATGTTACTAGCAAAAATCCCGTGTTACGCACGGGTTCAGAAAACTAAAGTATATAGAAAAAAATTCAAAAGAGGAACGGACTACCCTATATTTATTTTTTATTTTTTTAAAAAATATTTATTGACTAGAAAATAATATTTTAGCCTTTGTTAATTAGTGATTTTTTTTAGAAAAAATTATATGAAAAAAGATAGAAATAACTAAACAAATGAAAGTATATAAAAGAAAAGTCAAAAGAGGGACGGACTATCCTACATTTATTTTTTATTTTTTTAAATTTTTTATTGACTAGAAATTAATATTTTAGCCTTTGTTAATTAGTGGTTTTTTTTTACAAAAAAGTATATAAAAAAAGATAGAAAAAAACTAAACAAATGAAATTATATAGAAGAAAAGTCAAAAGAGGGACGGACTACCCTATACTCTAAACCCTACTCCCTCCGTCCCATACCTAGATGCCCGGTTTGACTTTTCACGTAAATTAAGGAGAGAGTATTATATTGAAAGTGTTGTGAGTGTGAAAATAAAATAGGAGAGAGAATGAGTGGAGGGAATAGTAAATTATAATGGTGTTGTGAGTATTAAAATAATGTAGGAGAGAGAATGAATGGAGGGAATAGTAAAGATTCCTTTCCATTTTAGGAAATGTGCACGTAGGTTTGGGACACCCAAAATGGAAAGTGTGCACGTAGGTATGGGACGGAGGGAGTATATCCTAAACCCTAAACCCTAAAACCTAAACATTATACCCTAAACTCTAAACCTTATACCTTATACCATAAACTCTAAGCCCTAGACCCTAAACCATAAACCCTAAACCCTAAACCTTATACCTTATACCCTATACCCTATACCCTAAACCCTAAACCTTATACCCTATACCCTATACCCTAAACCTAAAGTCCTGAACCCTAAACCCTAAGCCCTAAACTCTATCCACTATACCCTAAACCTTATACTCTAAACCCTATACCCTAAACCCTATACCTTAAATCCCAAACCCTAAACCCTAAACCCTATGCCCTAAACCCTATACCCTATACCCTAAACCCTAAACCCTACACCCTAAACCCTAAACCCTAAACCTTATACCCTATACCCTAATCCCTAAACCCTAAGCCCTGAACCCTGAACCCTAAACCCTAAGCCCTAAACTCTAACCACTATACCCTAAACCTTATACCCTATACCCTAAACTCTAAGCCCTAGACCCTATACCTTATACCCTAAACCATAAAACCTAAACCCTAAACCTTATACCTTATACCCTATACCCTGAACTCTAAACCCTAAGCCCTAAACTCTAATCACTATACCCTAAATCTTATACCCTATACCCTAAACTCTAAGCCCTAGACCCTATACCTTATACCCTAAATCATAAACCCTAAACCCTAAACCTTATACCTTGTACCCTATATACTAGATAAACCCTAAATCATATATATATACATTATATCCTAAACTTTAAGCCCTATATCCTATACCTTATACCCTAAACCCTTTACCCTAAACCTTATACATTATACCCTATAATCTAAACACTAAATCATATACCCTATAACCTAAACCCTAAACCCTAAGCCATAAACCCTATACCCTAAACCCTAAATTAGAGATGGATTAAAATTCGTCCCTGATTTAGAGACAGACTCAACATGCGTCTCCAAAGTTTAGAGACGGATTCTGAATCTGTCTCTAATTTAGAGACGGATTTTGAAGCTGTCTCTAAATTAGAGACAGATACAAAAATATGTCTCTAAACTTTGGAGACGGATGTTGAATCTGTCTCTAAATTAGAGTCGGATTTTGAATATGTCTCTAAATTAGAGACAGATTATGTATCTGTCTCTGATTTAGAGACGAGTGCTAAATCTGTCTCTAAACTTTTAGAGACAGCTGTTTAATCTGTCTCTAATTTAGAGACGAATTAAAATCTATCTCTAATTTAGAGACAGATTCAACATCCGTCTCCAACGTTTTGAGACAAAATTTGAACCCGTCTCTAATTTAGAGACGGAATCAGAATCCGTCTTTGATTTCGAGACGGATTCAGATTTTGTCCCTGATTTAGAGACGGAATCAGAATCCGTCTCTGAACTAGAGACGGATTCAGATTCCGTCTCTGAACTAGAGACGTATTCTGATTCCGTCTCTAATTCAGAGACGGAATTTGAATCCGTCTCTAAATTAGAGACGGAATCAGAATCCGTCTCTAATTTTTGGTTCTGTCTCTAATTTGTCGCCAAATTAGCTACAGACTCCGTCCGTAGCTAAATTTCCGTCTCTAATTCCGGTTTTCCTTGTAGTGTATGTTCAAGTTCTCTAAACTTAAGCTACCTCTATCTCCTCGATAGTGAAGTATGCTCAAGTTCTCCAAACTTTAGCTACCTCTATCTCCTCGATAGTGAAGTATTCTCAAGTTCTCCAAACTTTAGCTACCTCTATCACAGATAGTGAAGTATGCTCAAGTTCTCCAAACTTTAGCTATCTCTATCTCCTCGATAGTGAAGTACGCTCAAGTTTTCCAGCTTTAGCTACCTCTATCTCCTCGATAGTAACGTAAGCTCTAGTTCCCTCAGGTGACAACCTCCATTAATTGTCAATCAGGTGACAACCTCCATTAATTATCAATCAGGTGACAACCTCCATTAATTGTCAATCAGGTGACAACCTCCATTAATTGTCAACCAGGTGACAACCTCCATTAATTGTCAAAACCTCAAGGATCCTAGACACCGTTCCTAACTATCTAGTGATGCTTGAACTACGATCAAGGCTTGATTCCTCCAGGATACGTAGGTAGCCTTTTATAAAAGGTCCAGCCATCCGACCACTTTGGTCACCCTATTCCTTCGTCACTCCTTTGTGATGAAATAGCCCCTCATAAAGGTCTTAACATCCGACCACATTGGTCACTTCTAGCATATCCCCAGTAGGATCAATTGCTTGACCTCCTAGGTCATTTTCTCTGCTATTTCCCCATCAAGAGACCAGTTTTCTCTTCTCTATTCCTCAGCGGATCTTTTCAGAACTACGGCCTGGCTTGATTCCCACTCGGGATACGTAGGTAGCCTTCCAGAGGTTCAGCCACTCGACCACCTTGGTCACCCAATCCGTCTCGGCATTCGCCAGATCGGATCCTTTTCTATCGACAACCCCACTCGCCCTGCAAGTGACGTTGCCGAGGGGCTTCTGTAAGTACCCAAATCTAGCTCATGCCTTCCAGTTAATTTCCCCGGCAATTCCGGTAAATTTCCCGATAATTCCCCGAACTTTCCTAGAGTTCCGGAACAATTCCGGAACTGTTCCAAACCATTTAAGGGCTGAAGGGAAGGCTTAGTAATTAAGAAACACGTTTTTCTTAATTACAAAAACCTTCTAGAATTTCCACCTTGCATGATTCAAGAAACATGCTGAGTCATTGTGGATAATGCCGCACGGCTGCATTAGCTAAGGACCTCTGGCCGCACGGCTTCATTAGTCTTATCCAGACTGCCTATAAATAGAGGCCTCCTCTACCCATTTCCATACACAGTTTTTCCAGCATAAATACCCCCAAAGAATTCCTACGAAAATAAGAAGCTGAAGGAGCCAAGAAGCCACCTCCCTCCTCCATTGAAGCCTCCAAAGTTGGTCCTTCCACCAAGCAAGATCCAAAGGAGAAGAGGCCACCACCATTGGTAACCTCTCACTCCCTTAACCTTGCATTTTACTTGCTTTATGTGATTTAAATTGCTCATTGCATTCATATATTGTCATTATCTTGCTTGGGACTTGGTAGTTATCATTAAAGATCATATCTTTATCATACCCCCCTTCCCCCTTTGCATGAAATAGGCATCACTTGCCATTAAAAATGTAATCTTTGAATCAAAAGGTGCATCCTTTGCACCTAAACCCCCCCTTTTTACAATAAAAATATCATCTTTATGCATCATTTGCTCATAAAAATGCAATCTTTACATCCAAAATGCATCATTTGCATATAAAAATCATGTCTTTATAATAAAGGGGCATCCTTTGCACCTAAAATCCATTTTCATGCATCCTTTGCATTAAAAATCATCTCTTTGCATGAACTTAGCATCCTTTGCTTTCAAAAATGGAATCTTTGTGCATCCTTTGCATATTAAATACTCTTTTCCTCATAAAAATGCATCCTTTGCATAAAGATCACTTCTTTACATCAAAATACATCCTTTGCAAATCAAATGCATCCTTTGCAAACCAAAAAGCATCCTTTGCAACCAAAAAATGTCATCTTTTCACTAAAAATGTCATTTTTACATGCATTCCCCCATGTCCCCATTAGCAACCTTGGAACGGACCGGTGTAAAGATCCTATCTTTGCATCGTTTCTTCCATTAAAGGTTCCATAATCTCTTTAGAAAGGGACAACCTTGAACCCTATATCTCCGATTATCACTTAAGACGAGCATGAAGCATCCATATGAGCTCAATCGTCTTAAGGTGTAGGATCGATGGGCTAAGGACACTCCCTTCCTAAAGAACCTCATTTTGGATTATAAAAGAGAGTCCTTCTCTCGATCACGCAAGTCCCGAGGTTAAAATGCGATGATCACAAGTCCAAAGTGAGGACGGGATCAAAATCTCGAATACATAAAATCCAAGAAATCCCGAGCGACAACCAATAAATGGTTTGTACGTCCGGAAGACAACTTGGGACATTCCCTCCCCTTTTATTCAAACACATGCACACAAGAAAGCACGCAAGCAAGCAAGATAAACGGAATCTAGGGAGACTTGCTACGGCAAGGCACCTTGGGTGAACGACGATCCATTCTTCCCAAGGAGTAACTTAACCTCCGAACCCATAAAATCCTTTTTTTCAAAGTTTTGAGGAAATCAAAATGGCGTGGCGACTCCGTTTTTCAAATTAAACCGGATGTCTTCAAACTCGCGTGAATCCAACAAAATTTGGGCACACATTCACAGCGGTGGTATTTGCTTTAGAAAAGTTTAGGTCCTATTTGCTTGGGACCAAAATCATTGTGTACACCGATCATGCTGCTCTTAGGTATTTGATGTCTAAGAAAGAGGCGAAACCGAGACTCATTCGGTGGATCCTCTTATTGAGTTAGTTTGACATAGAAGTCAAGGATAATAAAGGGGCCGAAAATGTTGTGGCCGATCACTTGAGTCGTTTGGTGAGAGAGGATGACAAGCCTTATAAGCAAGCTCCTATTAGGGGCGAGTTTCCTGATGAGGCTTTGTGGGCTGTGAAAGAAGTATTCCCTTGGTATGCGGATTTGGTAAACTTTTTGGTCTCTAATAAATTTCCCCAAGGATTGTCTAAATCCAAGAGAGACAAAATCCGCAGTGAGGCTAAGTATTATGTGTGGGACAAACCAAACTTGTGGAAGCATTGCGCTGACCAAGTCATTCGTAGATGTGTCCCAGAAAATGAGATGGCCTCTATCCTAAAGTTCTGTCATAAGTATGCATGTGGTGGTCACTTTGTTGCCAAAAACACCGCGAGGAAAGTGTTAGACAGTGGCTTCTTTTGGCCAAAGTTGTTTATGGATGCCACTGCCTTTTGTAAGTCTTGTGACCAGTGTCAACGTGTTGGAAATATAGGACGCCGCAATGAGATGCCACAAAACATCGTAATTAATTGCGAGGTTTTTGATGTGTGGGGAATTGATTTTATGGGTCCGTTCCCTATTTATTTTGGTTTTGTGTACATCTTGCTTGCAGTGGACTACGTCTCTAAGTGGGTCGAAGCGATCCCTACACGCACCGATGATTCTAAAGTGGTGGTGAGTTTTCTTAAGATGTGGTGTCTAGATTTGGGATGCCTAGGGCCTTGATTAGTGATAGGGGGACTCATTTTTGCAATAGGATGGTGGAGACCTTGGTTAAAAAGTATAATATCACTCATAAGGTCTCTACCGCCTATCATCCCCAAATAAATGGCCAGGCTGAGGTGTCAAATAGGGAAATCAAGTCCATCCACAAAAAGACCGTGAACCCGAATAGAAAAGACTGGAGTCTTAGACTAGAGGATGCTCTATGGGCCTATCGTATGGCCTATAAGACACCAATTGGTATGTCCCCATATCGATTAGTGTTTGGGAAGCCATGTCACTTGCCCGTGGAATTAGAGAACAAAGCCTTTTGGGCAATTAAAAAGTTCAATATGAACTTAGACGGGTCCGGTGAGGAGAGAAAATTACAATTGAAAGAAATTGATGAAATCCGGAGAGAGGCCTATGAAAATAATTTGTCCTACAAGGAATGAGCAAAAGAGTGGCATGACAAAATGATTTTAAGGAGGGACTTCAAGGTTGGTCAAAAAGTCCTCCTATTTGACTCCCGTTTGCACTTGTTTCCCGGTAAATTGAGGTCCCGGTGGACCGGTCCCTATTTGGTGAGGGAGGTATTCCCACATGGTGCGGTTGTGATCGCTAATCTTTCCGGAGACCAAGAGTTTAAGGTAAATGGGCAAAGGTTGAAGCCCTATTTTGATGGGAGCGATGTTACTGTGGAGGATGTGGAGATGATGGATCTCTACGATCCTAATTATGATTGAGCCATATGCTATGCCGGGGGCATTAAACTCGGCATTTGGTCTAGCTAAAGACGGTAAAGAAGGGCGGCTCACCGGGAGGCAACCCGGGAATTTTGTTATTTTTATCTTTGTTTTATTTCTTTTTACTAATTTATTTGTGTAGAATCGGTGCTTCTGAGGTATTTTGTTTGTGGTGTTTTGTGCAGAAATTGGCGAGTACGGACGAGGATGGAGCAAAAACGCCTGAACTATTTCTTAAAAAAAAATGATGAAAATCAGGCGTCCGCCTCAATCTATATGAGGCGTCCGCCTCAATCACCGAAAGGAAGGGCCATGTCCAGCAATCTGAGGCGCTCGCTTACACCCATGCAGGGCGCCCGCCTCGACACTTTGAAAATCCAAGCCAACTCTCGGTAAACGAGGCGCGCGCCTCACCCATGCCTGGACGGCCGCCTCGCGTTGAACATTTTGGGGCCGAATTGCTGTTCTTGATGCGCCCGCTTCATTCTCCTCAAGAGCCTGCCCCGTTTTGACTTCGCCAAAACCCACGGCTTGGTATATGAGGCGTGCGCCTCATCCCCAAACTGGCGGCCGCCTCGCGTCATTCTCAAAGCTCGTAAATCCGAAATTGGGATGGAGTATACGGGTTGGATTTTCCAATTTGGGTCGAATTGGGTTCTTGGTGTGGGTCAATTATAAAAGGAATGGTGCGTTACTTCTCCCATAAACACCAACCCAGCAACCGTTTCTCTCTCCTCTCTCTAAACCCTCTCATAAATTCCGGCAGGTTCCCATTGTCTCCGGCGATCTCTTCCCATTCCTCACTTACTCCGGCCAAAATCCCCTAACAAAGTTTCTCCCATCACCCTAAACTTTCAGATTAACCGAGTATTATTCCAATCCTGGAGAATTCTTTTCCAACTCTTGAGAAATCCGGCGGCTAATTGAGTTTTCCGGCAAAAAGTTTGCAGATTTCGGCGAGTTTGAAATTCTCCGGCGAGTCTCTTGAGTTATCAGGACAGTTTTTCTTCAGAAATATTGCAAGGTTCGAAGCTAACTCCTCCCCCTATTATTTGCAATTTCAATTCTGATTGAGAGAGTGGGGTGTTGTTGCTTAGACTTGATTGTGTTTGTTTATAATGGGTAAAACGAATGAACCATCGAAAAAGGGAGGAGGTAAATCCAAGGAATCCCGAAAAAAGCAAAGACTTGATGATGGTACTTCTAGTAGTGTTCCTCCCCCGCCCCTCGGAACCCTTCTCCGTTGTGAGGACCCCCATGACTCCTCAAGGTTCAATTATTATATGTCCTAACTATTTATAGAAGCCCAAGGGAGACGGCACGTTTTGTTGCCTTGAGTTCTAAAAGGATTAGGCCAACCCAATTTCCTGATAGGTTTGCCCTAAGAGCATTAGGAATTTATGGGGATGTTCTTACTCTTCATATGGGATTGAGATCCGATGGCTTCCTTCAGAAGCATGAAAAGACCTATGAGGTCCTTACCCTAGAATTTCTAAGCACAGTGAAGAGTAAGATTGTGGAGGAAACTTGTAGATTAACGGGAAGGGTTTTTAATCAGTTCCATTTGGACTTTCTCCTTGGAGGAAGAGAGCTTCATTTGACCGGGGCTGAAATTAGTAGAATTTTGGGTTTATCATTCCAAACTGAGTCTTTTCCCGACATGCCCATTGAATATAATGAGACTACTTTTTGGAACCAAATTACCGGCCTTCCATCCTACACATCCCGAAGTGCCAAAGCTTCTTCTATCATTCACCCATCCCTCCGCCTCATGCATAGGATGTACGCTTGTACCATCTTTGCTAGGTAGGATAAGGGAACGGTAAATAGGAAGGAGTTGCATGCATTATGGTGTTTTCTTTGGGAGAGAAGGAGGTTGAATTTGTGCAATTTTCTTTTTGAGTTGATTGGTGACATCATTTCTCCAACCTACAACAGGGAAATTCATATTGGAGGTATAATTACTTTGTTTGCTAAGCATTTCAATTTTGAGATTCCAAATGATTGGGTTTAGGTGAGAGGGTCAACAAAATTGGATATCCCAACCCTTCGGACTATGCAGCTCATTTCGGAAAGGGGGAATAACGAGTACAATTGGTTAGTAGGAGCGGGAAAAACACCCTATATTGTACTCCCAAGCAACAATATCCCCACCATCCGGATAAGAGAGCCCGAGACTTGGATATTTCCAAATGACATTGGAGGAGAAGGCCAATAAGAAGAAGAAGAAGAAGAGATTCAAGCCCCATTGCCACCCGACTTCTACCAAAGGTTTGATCAAATGTTTGTCCAACAAGGCCAATTGCTTGAGCAAAACGCTCAAATTTTTCAGCGACTCGGCCAAATTGATAACCGAATTCAAAATGCCCAAAAAAGGATTGAGGACATTTACAACTATGGGGCAAACTATTGGGACAACTTTCCACCACCACCACCATTTTAGTAAGTTATTCTCTTTACCCTCCCGAGATTTGACATTGTTCCTTGAAACATTGAGGACAATGTTCATTTCAAGTGTGGGGGGTATATCTATCTTTATTTTCGCTTTCTAGTTTAAAATTTAATTGCTTTCTAGTGTAATTTTTTCGTTTTAACTTAGTTGCATTTTTCATTTATGCATGTATAATAGTATATATAAAAAAAAATATATCCCTATGATGATCCATATCATTATTTCTTATGCTTGCCATTTGCCCTAGAATAATGCCTATTTATCTTTTCTTTCATATTTTTTATAAACTTAGAAATTTATAAAAAGAAAAATATAGGGATATTTCTAGGAAATAATTTTAAAGCCTCATAAGTTAGTATAGCAAAATATAGAGTTTCATCAAGGAAAAAGCATTTGATTAGAAGGAATCTTTATCAATCTGCACTTGGTCATTTATGCAAATATTGAAAATATTTCTTTAAAATTGTACATCTTTTATCTTTATTAAATGTTTATTCCCTTTTTAGAAGCACCCTTTGTTTTGCATCCTTTGAATCACACCCTTTCATCAAAAATTTCATCTTTTCATTTCCACAAATCAAATCAAAGAAGACATCATTATCTTATTGCTAAAAAGAGTGACTTTGTCACCAATCCTTAAAAGCAAAAAGAAACCTATTACTTCCTAAGTAACTCGGGGCACGGCGTTCGCTGCGACGATGCTTCCTTGCCAAATGGGAGTAATATCCAAAAGTATTCTTGATCTAAGTATTAGGAACATGGGGTTCGCAACCACAATGTCTCCTACTTGAAAGGATCAAAAATAACTTAGGTCTTTTGCAAAAATATAACACGTGCAAAGATAAGATAAATTTGTTTAAACTTTGATGAGATTTTTCCACTACCATCATCCATTTTTCACCCTTGTGATTCAAGAATATAATACAATTCTTCGGGAACTTCTAACTTGTGAATAAACGTTTATACTTTCCCTTGTACATTTTAAAGAAATAAATTCATTTTTCTCAAAAATCACTCTAAAAAAGTGAAAGCTTCTCTTCTACCAAGAAATGAATCTAAGATTTATCCTTCTAGCATGCTTTACTTGGTCAAAATTCTATATATGCTATATTAGGTTATAGTCTTATAAATTATCTCTTTAAAAAATATCCCCAAAATGCTTCTTCCTAATAAATTTTTAAAGGTATACAAAATATGATTAGAAAGATAAAGGCATTATCTAAAAGGCATTTAGGGCTTGCTACTTTATTTCTGAGGGATCAATCTTGCTTTTTCTCCCTCTCCGTATTTTCATTCTAAGTTTGCTTGGGGACAAGCAAAAGCTTAAGTGTGGGGGAGTTTGATAAGTGACTATTATATAGTCATTTATCCTTAGTTTTATATACTTTTAAATGCATAAAACATCATTTCTCATTTCATTTTATGTACTTTTTAGTTCCTTTTTCATATTATCTGGATTTTACGCCTTTTGGTATATTTCTTGCATTTTAAAGACAGGTTTTAGGGTCTTTTTATCAAAAGGATGCTTGGACACTTCAAGGCAAAAGACATGGAAGAGCACCAACCAAATCAAGCACACAAAGTTAAATTCCAGGTGGAGCGGCCGTGCAGCCAACACGGAACGGCCGTGCATCTAGCCATTTTTAGGCCATTTGTGGCCCTAAAATATAGAGCGGCCGTGTCTTGAAGATTGAGTGGCCGTGTCATTATTCAGAGCGGCCGTGCAGCTTAGAGTGGAGCGGCCGTGCGAAGTGTCAAAACTCAAATTCAAATCTGGCGCCAAGGGTGCACGGCCGTGCAATTTCCTTGACTCGGCCGTGCAAATCGTGACTGCAGAATTAAAAGGCACCTTTTGATGGCACCTTCTTGAAGAGTCTCCTCCCAATTATAAATAGGACCCTTGTAATCAGTCTTAGAGACGAAAATTTAGAGAGAAATCACTGATACTTCATAGATAGAAAACACAAATACTTGTGATAACAATTTCCAAAGAGATTTGAAGATCAAGTTCATTGTTTGTTCTTGAAGTTACTTTGGAAGAAAAGCAATAAAGTGAAGCATTATTTCCAGCATTTGCCTTCTATATTCATCATAAGTCCTTCTTACTCAATCTCTTATTTTTATTGCTTATATGTTATAAATGGCTTGTGAGTAAATCCCCCTTATTCTTGGGGTTGGAAACTCAAAAGCATACTTGTTCATCATCTAAAAAAATGAAAAGTCTTGTCTTCTATCTTCATCTAAACAATTTCTTTGTATTATTCTCTAAATGCCTTACATTTTGGAGATGTCCAATTTGTATGATTCAGTCAATTGAGAGAAGTACCTAGAGGAGAATCTCGATTGATGGAACCATATAAAGAAACTGGGTTTCATTGATCACGAAAGTAGTTCAATGGCCTAGGAATGTTCCTTTAATGGAAAATATCTCGACTTTCGTTCTTAAAGGGTTCTTACTAATTATGGTCAGCTAGAGATAAGCCGGAACGCCCGTTTGTGACAGGGCGGGGATAACGTAAACGGAAATCTCAAACAGTTAGGACATAATTAGTGAAGAATACAACACTACTTGCTTGACCGTGAGAAGTAGTGCAAGCCAAACGTATCAGCCTTGCTTTTTATGAAAATCTTTATCTCTAAGACAATGACGATTTGATGAACAAGATTATGTGTATGATTTCCAATCCCGAGAATGCTTCGTTTTATAAGAAATTAATTAAAGTATTTTCTGTTTATGTTCTCTCTATTTTCTAAAAACAAATTTTATCTCCCCCAATCTTTTCTATAATTTCTAAAGACAAAAATATTCCCTAAAGTAAACCTTGTCTTTGTGGGATCGACCCATACTTGCACCCGCTATATTACAATAGCCCGTGCGCTTGCGGATATAAATAAACCGTTAGGTTTCGACCGAACAGTCACTGCTTATAACCATTAATAAGAAAGAAATATAGGGTTGAAATATATTCCGGATCAAGTGAATAGGGAGGAAGGAAAAGAAATTGTGCCAATGATATTGAATTGATAAACGGGGACGGAGACAAATCTGAAGTGCTTCCCGTTAATTGTTTTACAACTTAGTTTTTAATTTCTGTTTTAGGAATTTAATTAAAATTAAACAAACCCCCAATCTTGTCAAGTGACAATTGTGCAACTGAATAACCGTTCTTCAGTGGATCGACCCTGGACTTGTCCTAGCTGCAGTTTTTGTAGTCAAGTATAGTCTTGGTAATTAATTTGTAGGCGTGCGACTTTAGCCTATCACCCCGTTCCATTTAAATTTCTGTCATTTACAATTCCGGATCGATCGATCCGTCGATCGTCATTTACTTTTCTGTCATTTACAATTCCGGACCGTTTGATCCGTCGAACGTCATTTACATTTCTTGCAACTTTACAACTCCGAGCCGTTTTGGCTCGTCAATCGTCATTTACGATTCCGGATTGTTTGATTCTGTTGATACCGCACTTTAAATACTGTCATTTACAAAGTCCGACCCGTATGGATCGTGATGGTATTTACTTTTCAAAGTCCGAGTCGCAACCCGATTCGTTGATTGCATGTCATTTAATACGCTTTTTCCCGTAAAAATCGTTAACAATGTAATGCCCGGTTCAAAACCGGAGTTCGACCTTCGAACTCTCTTTCAAAATGCATGAAATGACGTTTGGCCTCCAAACGCTCATCTTCAAACCAAAAGCCGACTTTTGACATTCAAAATCATTTAATACGCTTTTTCCCGTAAAATCGTTAACAATGACAATCCCGGTTCAAAACCGGAGTTCGACCTTCGAGCTCTCTTTCAAAATGCGCAAAATGATGCTTGGCCTCCAAACGCTCATCTTCAAACTCAAAATCCGACGTTTGTCATTCAAACGCTCATCTTTTCAAACAAGATCACCTAATCAAACGTTTGACATTCAAACCAAGATTAAGCTTGTCATTCAAGCCCCCTTTTCAAAAATGCAAACACACACACACACACGTTTTCGAGAAAGGTAGAAAGACTCGTCATACGAGGCATTTCGGGTGATCTCGTAATACTCTTCCCGAAACGTAACATGACCTCCGAACCTAACAATCTTTGGTACTCAAAATAGCTTTTTACTCATTTTTGCTACCAATAAAAATGACCCCCCGTTTTCAAAGCCTTTTCTTAAGTTTTTGCTACCAATAAAAACGACACCATTTTCACAAAAGCCGTTTTTCAACGTTTGAGCTCAAAATACAAAAACCGCGTGGCGACTCCTCTTCCTTCCCGAAAAGCGAGGTCTCAGACACCAACCCTCCGCGAAAGACTACCGCGCCTTCGCGTCCGCGCGAAATCCCGGGTAATTTTAGTTGGCAACGCCGCTGGGGATTTTGGATACTTTTTTCAAAACTGCCGTTGTTTTCAAAAAAGCCTTCCGTGGGTCAAACTTTTGTTTACCCTCCCTCATTTTTTTGTGCATGTGTTACTTTAAACCTCGAATGGTATTTTTCAAAGGCATTACATTGTCGTCTTTTCAAAATCATACCATGTTTGTGCATCCCCATTCATGTTTGATTTTCATGCTATCTTTTGAACTGCCCATCAAAATTTTTTAAGACACATTCTGAAAAATCTCTGTTTTACTCAGAAAAAGAATTTTAGTGACCGCACACTACTCGCACTTGCTGCCTCGGTACACCACACTTCACATGCACTTGCTGCCTCGGTACACTGCACACTACGACCCGTAACCCGGGATGGCCTTATCAGTTGCACCTCAGTTGGTCTGCCAGACACCTTTCGAGGGCGCACGGGGTCATCCCAAACAGCCCATCCTAGCCCGTGTAAGCCATGCACTCTTTGTGTCACACTCTGTCCAAGACCCTGGTTGGTTTTTGGCTTAGTTCGTGTCATAAAGCCTAAGTGTATGTTTTTTACACCGGGTCCCGCCACGAGTCAAGCTCGAGAGTTTGAGATCGAAGGTCATTCCCGACCCGAAGTCTTGAGCTTTTCAGCCTTGACTTTGACGCGGAGCTCTGCCGAAAAATATACCCGAAGGTTCAATGTGACACCGTGTCACCAAACCCTCACCGTAATGCACCGTGCCAGCCACAACTTGGCCAACGCCAAAAGCTAAGGTCCCTCGCGCAAGCGAGTCAGGAGAGGTCATGCCGAAATTTTGGCATGATCCCCGCCTTAACTTAAGGACGTTGACTTCGACTGTGGCCCGTACGTCACATACGTTGGAAGTTTGCGTGATCAGCTAGCCTTAAGTTCACTTTTTCTGTTGTGGATGGTTGAGACGCGAATCAAGCTGAAATAACGAACGAGAAACACGAAACCAAGTAAAATTTCAAAAGTCTTGTTGATAAATCCTCTATAAATAGTTGAGATTGAAATAAATGAACGACGATGTTTCACCCGATCGTGTTTTATAAATTTAAATTCTGATTAATTAGATAATAATCATATTCAAGGTAGGATTCATATTAATTACATCAACTAACCTAACCAAGTTGAGGTCAAATAGGATTCGTTTTCTTTTTATTTTATTTTTTTCATTTGTGACAATATGCTATATATGTAAAAATTCAAATATTCAATATGATTTGATTTTGTACAATTTTTTGTATTCCGAACCTTCCTTTTCCTTTTCCTTTTCCTTTTCCTTTTCCTTTTCATTTTAATTATTCAAATCGCTACTATCTTAATCCCAAAATAATGTTTATTTTTTTATATCAAACTTTAATCCTACTCTCAATACTTTGGGGATTGATTTTAGAAGCCCAAGGGAGACCACACGTTTTGTTGCCTTGAGTTCTAAAAGGATTAGGCCAACCCAATTTCCTGATAGGTTTGCCTAAGAGCATTAGGAATTTATGGGGATGTTCTTACTCTTCATATGGGATTGAGATCCGATGGCTTCCTTCAGAAGCATGAAAAGACCTATGAGGTCCTTACCCTAGA
Organism: Adenophora triphylla var. japonica; assembly: GCA_022495995.1. Taxonomy (NCBI): domain Eukaryota; kingdom Viridiplantae; phylum Streptophyta; class Magnoliopsida; order Asterales; family Campanulaceae; genus Adenophora; species Adenophora triphylla. The sequence goes on along the minus strand of JAFEMH010002009.1, from coordinate 356,540 downwards.
ATTTCTAAGCACGGTGAAGAGTAAGATTGTGGAGGAAACTTGTAGATTAACGGGAAGGGTTTTTAATCAGTTCCATTTGGACTTTCGCCTTGGAGGAAGAGAGCTTCATTTGACCGGGGCTGAAATTAGTAGAATTTTGGGTTTATCATTCCAAACTGAGTCTTTTCCCGACATGCCCATTGAATATAATGAGACTGCTTTTTGGAACCAAATTACCGGCCTTCCATCCTACACATCCCGAAGTGCCAAAGCTTCTTCTATCATTTACCCATCCCTCCGCCTCATGCATAGGATGTACGCTTGTACCATCTTTGCTAGGGAGGATAAGGGAACGGTAAATAGGAAGGAGTTGCATGCATTATGTTGTTTTCTTTGGGAGAGAAGGAGGTTGAATTTGTGCAATTTTCTTTTTGAGTTGATTGGTGACATCTTTTCTCCAACCTACAATGGGGAAATTCATATTGGAGGTATAATTACTTTGTTTGCTAAGCACTTCAATTTTGAGATTCCAAATGATTGGGTTTAGGTGAGAGGGTCAACAAAATTGGATATCCCAACCCTTCGGACTATGCAGCTCATTTCGGAAAGGGGGAATAACGAGTACAATTGGTTAGTAGGAGTGGGAAAAACACCCTATATTGTACTCCCAAGCAACAATCTCCCCACCATCCGGATAAGAGAGCCCGAGACTTGGATATTTCCAAATGACATTGGAGGAGAAGGCCAAGAATAAGAAGAAGATGAAGAGATTCAAGCCCCATTGCCACCCGACTTCTACCAAAGGTTTGATCAAATGTTTGTCCAACAAGGCCAATTGCTTGAGCAAAACGCTCAAATTTTTCAGCGACTCGACCAAATTGATAACCGAATTCAAAATGCCCAAGAAAGGATTGACGACATTTACAACTTTGGGGCAAACTATTGGGACAACTTTCCACCACCACCACCATTTTAGTAAGTTATTCTCTTTACCCTCCCGGGATTTGACATTGTTCCTTGAAACATTGAGGACAATGTTCATTTCAAGTGTGGGGGGGTATATCTATCTTTATTTTCGCTTTCTAGTTTAAAATTTAATTGCTTTCTAGTGTAATTTTTTCGTTTGAACTTAGTTGCATTTTTCATTTATGCATGTATAATAGTATATATATATAAAAAAAATATATCCCTATGATGATCCATATCATTATTTCTTATGCTTGCCATTTGCCCTAGAATAATGCCTATTTATCTTTCCTTTCATATTTTTTATAAACTTAGAAATTTATAAAAAGAAAAATATAGGGATATTTCTAGGAAATAATTTTAAAGCCTCATAAGTTAGTATAGCAAAATATAGAGTTTCATCAAGGAAAAAGCATTTGATTAGAAGGAATCTTTATCAATCTGCACTTGGTCATTTATGCAAGTATTGAAAATATTTCTTTAAAATTGTACATCTTTTATCTTTATTAAATGTTTATTCCCTTTTTAGAAGCACCCTTTGTTTTGCATCCTTTGAATCACACCCTTTCATCAAAAATTTCATCTTTTCATTTCCACAAATCAAATCAAAGAAGACATCTTTATCTTATTGCTAAAAAGAGTGACTTTGTCACCAATCCTTAAAAGCAAAAAGAAACCTATTACTTCCTAAGTAACTCGGGGCACGGCGTTCGCTGCGACGATGCTTCCTTGCCAAATGGGAGTAATATCCAAAAGTATTCTTGATCTAAGTATTAGGAACATGGGGTTCGCAACCACAATGTCTCCTACTTGAAAGGATCAAAAATAACTTAGGTCTTTTGCAAAAATATAACACGTGCAAAGATAAGATAAATTTGTTTAAACTTTGATGAGATTTTTCCACTACCATCATCCATTTTTCACCCTTGTGATTCAAGAATGTAATACAATTCTTCGGGAACTTCTAACTTGTGAATAAACGTTTATACTTTCCCTTGTACATTTTAAAGAAATAAATTCATTTTTCTCAAAAATCACTCTAAAAAAGTGAAAGCTTCTCTTCTACCAAGAAATGAATCTAAGATTTATCCTTCTAGCATGCTTTACTTGGTCAAAATTCTATATATGCTATATTAGGTTATAGTCTTATAAATTATCTCTTTAAAAAATATCCCCAAAATGCTTCTTCCTAATAAATTTTTAAAGGTATACAAAATATGATTAGAAAGATAAAGGCAATATCTAAAAGGCATTTAGGGCTTGCTACTTTATTTCTGAGGGATCAATCTTGCTTTTTCTCCCTCTCCGTATTTTCATTCTAAGTTTTCTTGGGGACAAGCAAAAGCTTAAGTGTGGGGGAGTTTGATAAGTGACTATTATATAGTCATTTATTCTTAGTTTTATATACTTTTAAATGCATAAAACATCATTTCTCATTTCATTTTATGTACTTTTTAGTTCCTTTTTCATATTATCTGGATTTTACGCCTTTTGGTATATTTCTTACATTTTAAAGACAGGTTTTAGGGTCTTTTTATCAAAAGGATGCTTGGACACTTCAAGGCAAAAGACATGGAAGAGCACCAACCAAATCAAGCACACAAAGTTAAATTCCAGGTGGAGCGGCCGTGCAGCCAACACGAAACGACAGTGCATCTAGCTATTTTCAGGCCATTTGTGGCCCTAAAATATAGAGCGGCCGTGTCTTGAAGATTGAGTGGCCGTGTCATTATTCAGAGCGGCCGTGCAGCTTAGAGTGGAGCGGCCGTGCGAAGTGTTAAAACTCAAATTCAAATCTGGCGCCAAGGGTGCACGGCCGTGCAATTTCCTTGACTCGGCCGTGCCAATCGTGACTGCAGAATTAAAAGGCACCTTTTGATGGCACCTTCTTGAAGAGTCTTGTTGGGTATGCATGTTTTAACCCTCCTATTTTGTATTAGATTTGATTGATACCATAACCTCCTGTCTATTTTAAGGACTTTAGGACCCTATGTAATGAAGCTTAGACTCCAATTTTTTAGCTAAGTCCATTTTATAGAATAGGTTAAAATTAGGCTTGAAGACTGGCTCAAGAATCATTGGACCTAAGGATTGCAGTTCTGAGGTTTCAAAACCGCCTATCAAGGAACCGCTTGGCAGAACCGCTTGTAGCCTAACTGCCTTGTAATCCCCTATTTTGAAACAGCTTGTATCCCAAAGTGCAAACCGCACTCTTGGAAATCCTTCTTCTGGTGGAACCGCTTTCATGTCAAACTGCCTTTCTCCAGAACCGCTCCAATGATTGGCTACTTGAAGTGAACCTCTTTTGACCGTTGGAATCCACGTCAGCAATATCAAAAGTCAACTACCATATCTTGTCACGTGACTACTTTTCAGACAAGATCTGCAAGGATCTTGAAAAGGTGACAGATGTCCTAACCACCTTGAGTGCACTCGAGGTCTGATCAGCTTTACCTGCATCAACAGTTCCAAAGGACAAAAGTGGTTGCTGTGGACCAATGGGATTGCATCAAGTACTGTCCTTACACAGCTGTATCCAACGGCTAGTTTCTTGATGTTTGGGTATAAATACCCCTAATCTTCACCATTTGAAGATTGCTTGAAAAATTGAGAAATTAATGTGTTCATAAGAAGTTGAAGCTCTCCCCAGAAATTCTTAGTCCTTTGAATCTTCATCTTCATACTTCAAGAAATATTCCCACTGTAAATCAAGCCTTAAAACATTCAAGAATCATTGAGCTCTACATCTCTCGATTTAAAGAGCCTTGATCTTGAACACACACACACCTCACTTGTTTAAACACATAGTTTATTCATTTGAGATACACTGGTTATAGTCTAGGATTTGTTCTTCATAGAAAAGATTTTATTGTACTTTGTAATCTCTCAAATACTCAATATAAAATCTCTCTTAGAAATCCAAGACTAACCATCTTGGTAGTGGACGTAGATCGTTTATCGATTGAACCACTCCAAATAGCTTGTTCATATACTTTACTGCATTTATATTTTCTTTGCTTGCTAATTATTTATCTCTGTCTCTGTTTGATCTTTATATAGTTATCCTTATTGTGAAATTGTGTTTGGAGTTAACATTGTCAAAACCTCACTTTTTGCAAACTGCACCTTCTGACAACCTCACTATCAAACCGCTTTGCAAAACCGCCTCTCCCAAAACCGCTTTATAACTTATATATTCCGCTGTGCATTTTACAACTCTACTTGCAGTTTCTTACACACTGCAAGAGGTTTTGTAAGCTTAGAGGTTTAGTTTTTTTTTTTTAAAGATGGCGAAAAATTTGTAACAGCTATTCACCCCCCTCTAGCTGTATTTTCACCCTTGTTGCCACCTTTGGGACCAACAAGTGGTATCAGAGCAAACACATTTTAAAACCACTATTTTTCAAGCTTAACAGCTTGTGTGCCGATTCGATATGGCAAATACAAAGACAATGACTACTGTTAACTATTCACACATTCCAATCTTGGACGAAGACCACTTCGACATCTGGAAGTGCCGAATGCTTATTCATTTGGAAACCATCGATGAAATGCTAGTGGAATGCATGATCAATGGCCCGTTAGTTCCAATGAAGGCCAACACAGATGCAACCACTAGTGCAACAATTCCAGAGGTCAAAAAGCCAAAAGAAGAGTGGTCGGATGAAGAGAAGAGATTAGTTGCCTTGGACAGCAAGGCTAGGCACATCATTTATGGAACCCTCCCCGTATCAACTCTACAGAAAGTGATGTACCTCACAACCGCAAAGCAGATGTGGTATGCCATTGAGAGCTACCTCGAAGGTGATGACGAATGCAAGGAAAGCAAATTATATGATGTTGAAAGATCATACAACAACTTCAACAGAAAATCCAACGAAACCTTGCGTCAAACCTACGACCGATATGTTGAGGTAGTTAATGCTTGTAGATCTCTTGGCAAAACTTTAACGGATAAGGAAATCAATATGACTTTCCTATCTGCTTTAGGTTCTAAATGGGTAAATAAGGCTACCTCTTTAGAAGACTCCAAAGTTTTGGGTACTTGGTCGTTAAGTAACTTGTACGCCAATCTTAGAGTCTATGAATTAAAATTAAATCATATTGAAGAGATTGAAGGGAAAACCAAATAGCTATCCATGCCCGTCGTGGAACATGAGGAGAAACCATCTACATCCAATCAAACTGCAGATCCTTCCATATCAACCTCATCACTCATCAAGATGGATGATGATGATTTTACCATGTTTGTGAAAAGATTCCAAAAATTTAGAAAATCCTCAAAACCTTTCACAAAATCATTTTCAAAAGGCAAACCTCCTGCAACGTTTTCTAAGGCTGGAGATACAAAGAAAAAGAGTGATCTAGTTTGCTACAATTGTAGAAAACCTGGTAACTTCGCATCTGAGTGTCCACAGCCTAAATATGAATACATGAAAAAGAAAACCTCTCCTGCGAAATTTTCTCGTCGCAAGGGAATGGTTGCTGAGGAGGAAGAGAATTCCAAGGAATTGGCTACTTGGATTGAAACAGATTCTGATGATGGAAGTGATGATAAAACTGAAGAGGTTAATCTCTTCTTAATTGCAGACGCTTTCGATGAGTCAGATTCTGAGTCAATCGAGTCGCAAGATATGGAAGAAAAAGAGGTTTCTACAAAACTTCCAAATTTTAAATTGGATGATGATATCAAACTTACTCCTAGCATTAAGATAGGAAATTGCTCGTATTCACGTCCCATTTTTCCTCCTACAAATGCTCCACCTTCAAAAACAATTCCAAAGAAGAAAATTTTAAAAAAGGTGGTGGAAGAGGTTTCTCCCATGGAACATGAAAGGATGTTCAAGGAAGCTGAAATGGTGATCCATCAATTCTCTAATCTTAAGAAAGCCTTAAGCTTAGCTCATGATGAACTTAATGGTACAAGACGGAGAAAACCGTGATGAAGTCCAAAATTTCAAATCTTAAGGACCAAATCAGAAGTATGACTCCTCTTGCCGATCGTAACCGCATCCTTGAAACTAAGGTTGCTGCACTTCAACTCCGGAATGATGAGTTGGTAACCCAAATCAACGATCTCCAAAAGATTATTGATTCGTGGCTCAAGTCTCAATCCACCAAGGATAAAATCATGGACTCCCAAGTTCCTCCTGGAATTAAGGAAGGCCTAGGTTTTGGATCCGAGGAAGAGGAGAAGTGTGCATCCTCGAGTGAAAAGGATGAGGAAATTTTGGAACTAACTAGAGAAATTCTTAAGGGGAAGCATGCTAAAGGAAAGGGTAAAGGACGACAAATTAATTATGTCTACCCAAAAGGAAAGCAATATGGAAAGAATTCTGTGTTGAAACCTAAGGATTCTGTGGAAGCAAATGAAGAGGAAATGGCTTATGGAATTGGTCGCATACCCGCTCCAACCGCTCCCGGTGGAAAAGGTGGTGCCGCTAACCTCGTGTCCGACCGCGCATCTTCTTCGACCTCTCCTCCTGCCTTCAAAAGCAGGAATAGCGTTCCCAGGAAATACGTGGTCAAACTAAAGTCTGTTCCCTTTATCTCAGCCGGACTCTTAGCTGGAACCGCTCCTCCCAAACCGCTTCCTTGTCCCAAACCGCATGCAACTCCTAAGAAGAGTAAGGAGTTAGTAAAACCTCATGAAGCTTGTAGCTATTATAAATGTTCTGTGTGTGATGGTTTAGGTCACAAGGCTGCAGAATGCCTTTTGCGGTTCACACCCAATGCCAGGAAGAGTAAACCTCCTTCTGTCAAACAGGTGTGGATCGTAAAGGGTTGCTAACTTCAGGACCCAAGGAATAAAGGGGGACCTCGTTCTTAATGTTTACATTTCAGGTCCTCTGCTTCATGGCTGGTCACTCCAAGGATAATGAATGGTATCTTGAAAGTGGCTGCTCAAGACATATGACTGGAGATAGATCATTACTTGAAGATGTCGTTGAAGCAAGTGGTCCGTCTGTAACCTTTGGTGACAACAACAAAGGCAAAACTATTGGATATGGTATTATAAGGAGAGGAAACCTAACCATTGAGAAGGTTTCTCTTGTTAAAGGACTCAAGCACAACCTCCTTTCAATTTCTCAATTTTGCGACAAAGGAATGCTTTACAACTTCACGTCTTCAAACTGCTTTATCAAAGATAGCATTTTCGGCGTCACCCTACTCACAGGGATTCGTAAGTGTAATATTTACATTATCGATTTAAATTCTGCATGTAGTATTACTAATCTCTGTTTTGTAGCTAAGAATGTGAGCGAAAATAGTTGGCTATGGCACAAGAGGTTGAACCACTTGAACTTCAAGTATCTTGCAAAGATTGGTAGGGAAAACCTCGTTCGTGGTTTACCCAAAGTGGTTGACCACCATCCAGAGAAATGCAGTGCATGCCAGCTTGGTAAGCAGTCCGCGTCATCTTTCACCAGCAAGACCGCACCATCAACTTCAAGATGCTTACAACTGCTTCACATAGATTTGTTTGGACCCGTAACCACCGCCAAAGCATTGGAGGAAATAGATATACCTTAGTGGTGGGGGATGATTACTCAAGATATACGTGGGTCGAGATGATGATTTCCAAAGATGACTCGCTATGAGATTCTCACCGCACTTTTAGACGGCTCCAAACTCAAAAAGAAGATGACATCGTTAGTGTTCGATCGTATAATGGAACAGAATTTAAGAACAACGGTGTTGCTCAAGACATTGTGATGACCACGGGATTGATCACAATTTTTCAATCACGGTGTTCCACAACAAAATGGGGTTGTGGAAAGGAAGAATAGGACGTTGATTGAGGCCGGAAAGACAATGATATCTCGAAGCGAAGCTACCTCGCATTTTTGGGCTGAAGTAATCAATACCGCATGCTTCACTCAGAACCGCTCCCTCATCAACAAAACATATAATAAGACTCCCTATGAGCTTTGGCGAGGAAGAACCCCCAACATTGCATTCTTCAAGATCTTTGGCTGCAAATGTTTTGTCCTCTACAACGGAAGAGAAAATAGAGGTAAATTCGGAGCTAAAGCCGACGAAGGTATTTTTGTTGGGTATGCTAAACATTCAAAAGCTTTTCGTGTTTTCAATAAAACTAGTTTAAAAATAGTTGAGTCTGTCCATGTTACTTTTGATGAGCATTCTCTCCTTGAGCCACATTTGGCTCCAAATGTTGCTGATGATTTTGTTGAGCATAATGAACCAGGTGAACCATCTCAAACCGCACCTGAACCTCAACCGCAAAATCCAGCATCCTCAACTGAAATTCCCTCAAACCGCACCTTTGAAACCGCACCTGAAGTTCCTACTCCAGATGCAACTCCAAGGGAAGAAGAAGTTGAGAATTCCCCTATCCAGCTTATAGAACCTCTTCGTCAACTTACCTTCCATGACTTCGCTGAAGGATCTAACGATATTCCAATTGAAGATCTTCAGCAAACCTCAGTCCAACCAGACTTACCCCCGGAGGTTCGTGAAGTCAGCAGTCACCCCCTCACAAATGTGATTGGTGATCTGTTTTCCGGTGTTCAAACAAGGAGATCGAATTATGACGAGCATACTTCACTTTTATCTCAAGTTGAACCCAAGAAGATTGATGAAGCACTCCAAGATTCCAGTTGGGTCGTTGCTATGCAAGAAGAACTCAACCAATTTGAAAGATGCAAGGTCTGGACTTTGGTGCCTAGACCTCAGGATCAAGGAGTGATAGGAACTAAGTGGGTATTTAGGAATAAGATGGACGAGAATGGAAGCATCACCAGGAATAAAGCAAGGTTGGTTGCACAAGGATATAGGCAAGAAGAAGGAATTGATTATGACGAAACCTTTGCTCCAGTTGCAAGATTGGAAGTTATCAGAATCTTCTTAGCCTACGCCTCTTTCAAGCATTTCAAGTTATATCAAATGGACGTAAAGAGTGAATTCCTCAACGGCGAACTGCAAGAGACCGTGTATGTTGCCCAACCGCCTGGATTTGAAGACTCCAAATTTCCCAATCATGTCTACAAACTCCAGAAAGCTTTGTATGGACTTAAGCAAGCTCCAAGAGCATGGTATGAGACTCTCTCTAAATTTTTACTAGAAAAAGGATTCAAACGTGGTAAAATTGATACAACTCTTTTTATTGCCAAATATAATGAGCATACTTTACTTGTTCAAATATATGTCGATGATATTATTTTTGGTTCTACTAATGAGTTACTTTGTAAGCGTTTCGAAAAGCTAATGAAAAGCAAGTTTGAGATGAGCATGATGGGAGAATTAACTTTCTTCCTCGGGCTTCAAATCAAGCAATGCGAAGAAGGTATTTTCCTCAGCCAAGCCAAGTACACCAAGGAGTTGATAAAGAAGTTTGGATTAGAAAATGCTAAAGCATATGATACTCCTATGGCCACCGGCAATAAGCTAGATAAAGATCTCAAAGGTAAGAAAGTTGATCAGACTTTATATCGAGGTATGATCGGCTCATTACTTTACTTAACTGCTAGTAGGCCCGATATTATGTTTAGTGTCTGTGTATGTGCTCGTTACCAAGCTGATCCTAGAGAAGCACATCTTATTGCAGTCAAGCGTATAATCCGCTATTTATCTGGAACCACTAACCTTGGACTTTGGTATTCCAAAGATTCGAACTTCGATCTTGTAGGTTATTCGGATGCCGATTATGCGGCTTGCACTATTGACAGAAAAGCACTAGTGGTACTTGTCATTTCCTCGGGAATAGACTAGTTGCTTGGGCCAAAGAAGCAAGCTTCGGTTTCGGTGTCAACCACGTAGGCCGAGTATATTGCTGGTAGTTGTTGTTGTCAAATCCTTTGGATGAAGCAGCAGTTGGTAGACTATGGAATCCATGAAGGGAATTGCCCCATCATGTGTGACAACACTTCAACAATTTCAGTCTCCAACAACCCTGTTATGCATTCCAAGACCAAGCACATAGATATCAAGTATCATTTCCTCAAAGATCATGTGGAGAAGAGGAATATCCATTTAGAGTACGTGGGGACAGACAACCAGATTGCTGATATCCTTATAAAGGCTCTTGACTCCAAGAAATTTTCTTTTCTCAGAGGAGAAATGGGTATGCTTGAACTTAAATAAATTCCATACTTTTTATTTGCTAACTTATTTATTGAGTCTAGGTTGAAATTCCTTTTGGAATCAAACCGCTTCTGTTGAACCGCCTGTGCCAAAACCGCAAGATTATCCAACCGCCTGCATGCAAACCGCAAGTTCCAAACCGCTCATGCAGTCTGACCGCTTGGATCAAAACCTCGTTTCAACAAGAAGTAAACTCTATCTATTTTTATTGCTTATTTAAAAAAAAAAAAACTGTTCAAATTCCTTTATTTATTTTTTAGTCCTTATTTTTGACATAAGGGTATTTTTGCAAATGTTTTCCCTCGTTTATTTCAAAAATAAGAGCATTTAATGCTAAGGGGACATGAGCATTAAAAACCCTCATGTCAGCCGTCATAGAGAGAGGTGCAGGAGGTGAAAGGGTGTAACAGTTGGTTTAATTCAATCATTCTTTCTGACCAACTGCCTCCACCCCTTCACCCTATATATACCTTGTTTGGTGAAACTCTATCTTTTTCTGCCAACTCTCTGCACACATACTCCTACCAACTCACTTTCTCTCTCTAAAACCTTTACAAAAGCTTCATTTTTCATACTGTAAATCAATGGCCTCTACTTCAAAATGACAAAGAGCCTCTACCACTGCTAGGGCAAAGATACCCATCCTGGAAATGGTAATCAATTTCTAACCCTAATTCTTTCTATTTCTTTAAAATCTGCCATTGTTAACCATAGAAACTGTTCGTATGCCTGTTCATGGTTTTTGATGATTTTGAACTTATTTCTTCACCATTTTTGATAAAATTTGTTGGGTTTTGCTCGTAATCATGCCTAGATTTACATTCTGTTGTTTATTTCATGATCAATGCATGATTTGAGTACTGATCTTATGATTTTCAGTTTATACACTTCGAAAACCCACTTTCGTGTTCTTGGTGTTTATGAATGATTATGGGTAAAGATTGAATTTTTAATGATGTATTGTTATTCTCCTTCCCAATGTGATCATTTTGATATGTTATTTGCTCATTTTGGTTAAAGTTTCATGTATCTCTGTTCTTGGTGTTCGTGAATGTTCTCGGTGTTCTTCACAAAACCCATGAACTGTTCTTGAAAAATCATATGTTTTGGTTGCCTTGATTCTGAGAAAGTGTTTTCCAACACTTAGAATATTTTCAACTTTTTCAGAAATTTTGGATTTTATTTTGGTTTGAAACCGCTTGTATGCAACCGCTTAGGAATTTTTGTTTCAAACCGCTCCTCACCTATTCAACCTAAACCGCATGTTCTAAAACCGCATTCTCAAATCTTTAGAAACCGCATGCTGTTTATTTCCTTTCCAATGTTTTTGAGATTTTACTAAGTATATAGGCTGGAAACCAAGAAATTCCTCTCTAATCACTGCTTGCAGTGTGGGATAAGTTTGGATTACAATGCCACGTACTTAAGTAATTTTGTTCTCAAGTCCTCATTATTTGTTTAAGTATTCATGGTTTCACTTGGGGTTTGAAATTTTCAAACCGCACCATTGCTCAACCGCTTGGTGCTCAAACCGCATGTGAACTATGAATACACAAATGGATCTAACACTTGAAATTTTATTTTATAGGATCCAACTACTTTCCTACCTGGGTGGGAAGTGAATGAGGAAGAGCTCAAAACAGATGCTCTTGGAAGGGAGTTGCTGAGGAAGCTAAGAGTTTCAGGCATCCTACCTCTCTTCACCAAGAAGCAGAATTTCATAGTGCCATCTTTCGTGGATCAGTTCTTTGCAACCGCTAAGAAGGATTCAAGAGTTCTTGAACAAGGCCAAAGAGTTTCCTGCCTGACCGCTGTAGTTGAAGGCATGAAGCTCTCCATAGACTACATTGACATAAGAAGACTTTTCAGATTTGGTGTTGGTGGAGCTCCCTTAGAGGTTGATCAGGTTATTCAAGACAATGCAGCTCTCCAAACCGCCAAAGTAGACACCCTGTCTAAAAAGTACAAGAAGATCCCCAGAAAGAATTTTGGTGAGCTGATGAACTTTATAGGTCATCTAGCGGGGAGATCCATTTGTGGAAAGACAGGAAACCACAACAACTTTACATCCCAACAATGGATGTACAGTGCTGCTATCTTTATGGAAATCAAGCTACACTGGCCAAGAATCCTTTACTTCGAGATTAAGGACAACATTGAGACCTATCAGTCCAAGGTCAAAGGTGAAGATCAGAGGTGGAGACCTTTCTGCAGGATCTTAACCGCTCTGTTGATGGACTATGAGCACTTAGATGATATGGTCACCAAGAATCCAAAACTTATGGTGGACTGCTCAGATGATTGCCTAGGTCTGCTTGCTTGCCACACTTTCAGATATGCAAATGGGGATGCATTGTACAAATCTTTGTATGATGCAGATACCTATCCCTTGAAGGAACCCTATGAGCTCAGAGATCCTACAACCGCTCCTCAAACTAAAGCTACTAAGCAGTCCAGGAAGCCCCAAGCAAGAGTTGAACCGCTTCCCAAGAGAACCAAGACCGCTCCAGCATCCAAACCTACTGCTGATGATGGAGCTGGCACAAGCAAAAGGAAGAAATCCTCCAAGGAACCTGAACCTGAAACCATGCATTTGGTGGATGAAAGTGATGAAGAAGAGGAAGATCCAAGTATTCCCAACTTGGTGGCTAGGGCCAAGAAAGCCAGAGATGAGATGGCTGGATTGACTGTGGAGGAACAGATGAAGGTTCTCCAGGATAGGATTTCTAGATTGGCCAAGGAGCAGGCTGAAAAATATCAGGCCAAGGGCAAAACTACTGAAGCTGGAACCGCCTCACCCCATGAACCGCCTCCAGAAACCCAACCGCCCCCAACTCCTCAGTCCTCTCCTGTCCAATGTCCAAACCAATCCCCACCCAATCCCACGCCAACTCTCAATCCGCATCCCCTTCCAAAGCCAAATCCATAACCCCTTCCCCCAACAAAACCGCACCACTTCGTGGGGAGAAACCTAAGAGGAAGAAGATGGCGGCGTAAAGAAAACCTTCAAGAAATCCAAGCCTGTCCAACCCTCACCCACTCCTTCACCTCCCATAAATTCCCCTCCTCAATCACCTCCTCAAAATTCCCCTTCACCTTCCCCCAAAAAATCACTATCACCCCTATCTTCTCAATCCCAATATAACTCACCCCAACATTCCCATTCCATGAACTCACAACATTCCAACCAAACCCCTACTCATTCTGCCTATCAACAATGGTAGTCCAAGCCCTCTGCTGGACATGCCACTTCCAAATCTGTTAGGGATGATCCAAGCCCTGTCAATTCCCCTCACCTAAACCGCTCCCATTCCAACACCCCTAATCGCTCCAGATCCATTTCCCCTCAAAAGTCCCTAACTCCCCAAGGGTCCCCTCATACTCAAAAGTCCCCTCCTCCAAAACCTCCTCAGACACAAACCGCTCCTGAAACCAACCAAACCCAACCGCCTCCCATATTTCCAACCACCTCACCATCAACCGCCCCTCCTTCTGAGTACTCCCAAATTCTCCAAACTCTAAACCTGATTCAAGGCCAACTGATCATAAATCAAGGCCATGTCATCTCCTTAACCGCCTCAAATGAATCCCTCATTGCCTCCAACGGCGCCTTACAAGCCAAGGTGGATTCTCACTCCCTTGAGTTGGCAACTCTTAAAGCCTCTTTGCTTGATGCCATTAAGGGGGAGAGATCTACAGCTATTCCATCCTCCTCCTCAACCGCTCCTCCTGATCAAACCGCTTCCATGATCAAAACCGCTTCTGAAGCCTTTTAGAAATCCCTTGAAGCTGGTTTGGTCAAAGCCTTAGAAGAAAAGGCATATATTGAGGAGATGAAGAAATCTTTGGATGTTCTTGGAGAGAAACTCTGTAGATCCCTTGATAAAGATTTGGGTAATCTGAGCACCAAATTCCTTGACTTTCTTCAATCCAGACCGCAATTATCTCAAGTTGTCCAAACCGCCTTGGATAATTTGCGTGAAGAAGTCTTGGAACAAATTGACCTTTTCAAGGTGGATTCAAAGGTAAATCTGATACTGTGTCAGATACAGTGAAGGCCAAGCTGAACGAGATCCAAGATGAGTTCAATGACCGCTTGGACAACCTCAGGGAAGGATTCAACTCCAGACTTGGCACAACAGTCAATGATCTCAAAACCTCCCTGAAGGTATCTGTGGATTTTGAACCAATTGAACAAGCCATTCAAGCACAGACTGCTGCAGTTCAGGAGGAAGTGCACACCATCTTCAATTCCCTTTACTCTTCCCTCCATGTTCAGCTGGATACTATCAGAGACAATCTTGTGGAAAACACCAAAGTGGTTGGTGCCACAAATTCTACTTCTGCCCACTCTGTTAATGCTTTGAAGAAGCTAGAGTCAACTCTCACTAGAACCACAGAGGAAGTTAGAAGACTGAGGAAAGCGTTTGCTCCAGACCAATAAAGAGCTGGGCCAAGTGGAGTTGATCATGAAGTTAACAAGCTGCCTCAGCAGTAAACCGCTTTTTCCTTGTAATTTTTTTGGTAAGTTTGGACCGCACTTTCTTTGTATTTTCCTTTGTCCAACTTACTTCATTTTTGCTTTTTTGTAATCTTGTAATTTCCTTTCATTCCTGTACTTGTAATCATCTTAGGAATTAATGGAAATTGCATCATGGTTCCAAAACTTTGTTCATATCAAACTGCTTGTTTGTAGAACAATGAAACCGCCTATGGTCTTAAACCTCATTCAAATATTTTCAACTTAAAAACCACTATTTTGAATTGATGTTTAAACATTCAGTTTAAACCGCACTTTGAACTTTAACTCATATTTTTAAGTGCACTGAATGCATTTCTATACTTTTCAAATTGTAAGTTTCTCAATCTTTCAAAAGTATAGAAACCTATAGCTTAAGCTAGTGTGTGCATTAACTTGGGACATGACTTACCATGTTTATTCTTATGGACATGTTTTTACCAAGTATAATGTTTGCTTTTGCTGTAGTAGGTAATGGCATCAATCAAATAGGGGGAGATTGTTGGGTATGCATGTTTTAACCCTCCTATTTTGTATTAGATTTGATTGATACCATAACCTCCTGTCTATTTTAAGGACTTTAGGACCCTATGTAATGAAGCTTAGACTTCAATTTTTTAGCTAAGTCCATTTTATAGAATAGGTTAAAATTAGGCTTGAAGACTGGCTCAAGAATCATTGGACCTAAGGATTGCAGTTCTGAGGTTTCAAAACCGCCTATCAAGGAACCGCTTGGCAGAACCGCTTGTAGCCTAACTGCCTTGTAATCCCCTATTTTGAAACCGCTTGTATCCCAAAGTGCAAACCGCACTCTTGGAAATCCTTCTTCTGGTGGAACCGCTTTCATGTCAAACCGCCTTTCTCCAGAACCGCTCCAATGATTGGCTACTTGAAGTGAACCTCTTTTGACCGTTGGAATCCACGTCAGCAATATCAAAAGTCAACTACCATATCTTGTCACGTGACTACTTTTCAGACAAGATCTGCAAGGATCTTGAAAAGGTGACAGATGTCCTAACCACCTTGATTGCAGCTGAGGTCTGATCAGCTTTACCTGCATCAACAGTTCCAAAGGACAAAAGTGGTTGCTGTGGACCAATGGGATTGCATCAAGTACTGTCCTTACACAGCTGTATCCAATGGCTAGTTTCTTGATGCTTGGGTATAAATACCCCTAATCTTCACCATTTGAAGTTTGCTTGAAAAATTGAGAAATTGCTGTGTTCATAAGAAGTTGAAGCTCTCCCCAGAAATTCTTAGTCCTTTGAATCTTCATCTTCATACTTCAAGAAATATTCCCCAGCCCAGAAATCAAGCCTTAAAACATTCAAGAATCATTGAGCTCTACATCTCTCAGATTTAAAGAGCCTTGATCATGAACACACACACACCTCACTTGTTTAAACACATAGTTTATTCATTTGAGATACACTGGTTATAGTCTAGGATTTGTTCTTCATAGAAAAGATTTTATTGTACTTTGTAATCTCTCAAATACTCAATATAAAATCTCTCTTAGAAATCCAAGACTAACCATCTTGGTAGTGGACGTAGATCGTTTATCGATTGAACCACTCCAAATAGCTTGTTCATATACTTTACTGCATTTATATTTTCTTTGCTTGCTAATTATTTATCTCTGTCTCTGTTTGATCTTTATATAGTTATCCTTATTGTGAAATTATGTTTGGAATTAACAATGTCAAAACCTCACTTTTTGCAAACTGCACCTTCTGACAACCTCACTATCAAGCCGCTTTGCAAAACCGCCTCTCCCAAAACCGCTTTATAACTTATATATTCCGCTGTGCATTTTACAACTCTACTTGCAGTTTCTTACACACTGCAAGAGGTTTTGTAAGCTTAGAGGTTTATTTTTTTTTTTAAAGAGGGCGAAAAATTTGTAACAGCTATTCACCCCCCTCTAGCTGTATTTTCACCCTTGTTGCCACCTTTGGGACCAACAAGTCTCCTCCCAATTATAAATAGGACCCTTGTAATCAGTCTTAGATACGAAAAAATTTAGAGAGAAATCACTGATACTTCATAGATAGAAAACACAAATACTTGTGATAACAATTTCCAAAGAGATTTGAAGATCAAGTTCATTATTTGTTCTTGAAGTTACTTTGGAAGAAAAGCAATAAAGTGAAGCATTATTTCCAGCATTTGCTTTCTATATTCATAATAAGTCCTTCTTACTCAATCTCTTATTTTTATTGCTTATATGTTATAAATGGCTTGTGAGTAAATCCCCCTTATTCTTGGGGTTGGAAACTCAAAAGCATACTTGTTCATCATCAAAAAAAAATGAAAAGTCTTGTCTTCTATCTTCATCTAAACAATTTCTTTGTATTATTCTCTAAATGCCTTACATTTTGGAGATGTCCAATTTTTATGATTCAGTTAATTGAGAGAAGTACCTAGCGGAGAATCTCGATTGACGGAACCATATAAAGAAACTGGGTTTCATTGATCACGAAAGTAGTTCAATGGCCTAGGAATGTTCCTTTAATGGAAAATATGTCGACTTTCATTCTTAAAGGGTTCTTACTAATTATGGTCAGCTAGAGATAAGTCGGAACGCCCGTTTGTGACAGGGCGGGGATAACGTAAACGGAAGTCTCAAACAGTTAGGACATAATTAGTGAAGAATACAACACTACTTGCTTAACCGTGAGAAGTAGTGCAAGCCGAACGTATCAGCCTTGCTTTTTATGAAAATCTTTATCTCTAAGACAATGACGATTTGATGAACAAGATTATGTGTATGATTTCCAATCCCGAGAATGCTTCGTTTTATAAGAATTTAATTAAAGTATTTTCTGTTTATGTTCTCTCTATTTTCTAAAAACAAATTTTATCTCCCCCAATCTTTTCTATAATTTCTAAAGACAAAAATATTCCCTAAAGTAAACCTTGTCTCTGTGGGATCGACCCGTACTTGCACCCGCTATATTACAATAGCCCGTGCGCTTGCGGATATAAATAAACCGTTAGGTTTCGACCGAACAGTCACTACTTATAACCATTAATAAGAAAGAAATAGGGGTTGAAATATATTCCGGATCAAGTGAATAGGGAGGAAGGAAAAGAAATTGTGCCAATGATATTGAATTGATAAACGGGGACGGAGACAAATCTGAAGTGCTTCCCGTTAATTGTTTTACAACTTAGTTTTTAATTTCTGTTTTAGGAATTTAATTAAAATCAAACAAACTCCCAATCTTGTCAAGTGACAATTGTGCAACTGAATAACCGTTCTTCAGTGGATCGACCCTGGACTTGTCCTAGCTGCAGTTTTTGTAGTCGAGTATAGTCTTGGTAATTAATTTGTAGGCGTGCGACGTTAGCCTATCACCCCGTTCCATTTAAATTTCTGTCATTTACAATTCCGGATCGATCGATCCGTCGATCGTCATTTACTTTTCTGTCATTTACAATTCCGGACCGTTTGATCCGTCGAACGTCATTTACATTTCTTGCAACTTTACAACTCCGAGCCGTTTTGGCTCGTCAATCGTCATTTACGATTTCGGATTGTTTGATTCTGTTGATACCGCACTTTAAATACTGTCATTTACAAAGTCCGACCCGTATGGATCGTGATAGTATTTACTTTTCAAAGTTCGAGTCGCAACCCGATTCGTTGATTGCATGTCATTTAATACGCTTTTTCCCGTAAAAATCGTTAACAATGTAATGCCCGGTTCAAAACCGGAGTTCGACCTTCGAACTCTCTTTCAAAATGCGTGAAATGACGTTTGGCCTCCAAACGCTCATCTTCAAACCAAAAGCCGACTTTTGACATTCAAAATCATTTAATACGCTTTTTCCCGTAAAATCGTTAACAATGACAATCCCGGTTCAAAACCGGAGTTTGACCTTCGAGCTCTCTTTCAAAATGCGCGAAATGATGTTTGGCCTCTAAACGCTCATCTTCAAACTCAAAATCTGACGTTTGTCATTCAAACGCTCGTCTTTTCAAACAAGATCACCTAATCAAACGTTTGACATTCAAACCAAGATTAAGCTTTTCATTCAAGCCCCCTTTTCAAAAATGCAAACACACACACACACGCACACGTTTTCGAGAAAGGTAGAAAGACTCGTCATACGAGGCATTTCGGGTGATCTCGTAATACTCTTCCCGAAACGTAACATGACCTCCGAACCTAACAATCTTTGGTACTCAAAATAGCTTTTTACTCGTTTTTGCTACCAATAAAAATGACCCCCCATTTTCAAAGCCTTTTCTTAAGTTTTTGCTACCAATAAAAACGACACCATTTTCACAAAAGCCGTTTTTCAACGTTTGAGATCAAAATACAAAAACCGCGTGGCGACTCCTCTTCCTTCCCGAAAAGCGAGGTCTCAGACACCAACCCTCCGCGAAAGACTACCGCGCCTTCGCATCCGCGCGAAATCCCGGGTAATTTCAATTGGCGATTCCGCCGGGGATTTTGGATACTTTTTTTCAAAACTGCCGTTGTTTTCAAAAAAGCCTTTCGTGGGTCAAACTTTTGTTTACCCTTCCTCGTTTTTGTGTGCGTGTGTTACTTTAAACCTCGAATGGTTTTTTTCAAAGGCATTACATTGTCGTCTTTTCAAAATCATACCATGTTTGTGCATCCCCATTCATGTTTGATTTTCATGCTATCTTTTGAACTGCGCATCAAAATTCTTTAAGACACATTCTGAAAAATCTCTGTTTTACTCAGAAAAAGAATTTTAGTGACCACACACTACTCGCACTTGCTGCCTCGGTACACCGCACTTCACATGCACTTGCTGCCTCGGTACACTGCACACTACGACCCGTAACCCTGGATGGCCTTATCAGTTGCACCTCGATTGGTCTGCCAGACACCTTTCGAGGGCGCACGGGGTCGTCCCAAACAGCCCATCCTAGCCCGTGTAAGCCATGCACTCTTTGTGTCACACTCTATCCAAGACCCTGGTTGGTTTTTGGCTTAGTTTGTGTCATAAAGCCTAAGTGTATGTTTTTTACGCCGGGTCCCGCCACGAGTCAAGCTCGAGAGTTTGAGACAGAAGGTCATTCCCGACCCGAAGTCTTGAGCTTTTCAGCCTTGACTTTGACGCGGAGCTCTGCCGAAAAATATACCCGAAGGTTCAATGTGACACCGTGTCACCAAACCCTCACCGTAATGCACCGTGCCAGCCACAACTTGGCCAACGCCAAAAGCTAAGGTCCCTCGCGCAAGCGAGTCAGGAGAGGTCATTCCGAAATTTTGGCACGATCCCCGCCTTAACTTAAGGACGTTGACTTCGACTGTGGCCCGTGCGTCACATACGTTGGAAGTTTGCGTGATCAGCTAGCCTTAAGTTCACTTTTTCTGTTGTCGATGGAACTCACTTGCCTTATAGGACCTCGCTCGGGATAGTCCGTCCCGAGAAAGATGATATACAAATGGAAACGAGGGGCTTATAAGCGTAGTGACGAGATCCACTAATTAGAGCTCTAGGGTTAGTTGCGAAAAAGAAGACACGCTCTTTTCCAACCGATTAGGACTCTGAGAAAACGCGTTTTAAGTAAACATTAATCGGTAAATGCACATTGCACAAGCCCGAAACCTTGAGCCAAATACCCTTTTCCGAAGCCTAAACCCTGCCTTTTGTTCCCTGCAGCGAGCAGAAAGTGGTTCAGATTTCCGGGTCAGCGCCTTGCCAGAATTATAGTCACGGCAGCGTCAGACAGTTCTTCGGTTTCCTCAGTTCCCTCAGCCAGAATTTCCGACATGTCTAGCTCACCGAGAAATCGTGACGGGGACGGACCCTAGCCACCGGTAACAGATATGTCTTTGGAAGAAGCCATCCGGGCTTCTGAGGTTCACAAGAGGCAGAAAGAAGATCAGCAGAATTTCGTGGTACAGCTTCTGAATGAGCGAGGTATAGCAGCCTATCCCCCGCCGACGGTACCTTCACCCTGGTCGAGGATGACGACTCCCCGAAACCAGTTCCTCAAACCTTCAACCAGGTTCCTCCCCCGCCAACTTACGGGATTCCTTCGAACCAAGGAAGCAGCCGACCTAGGCTCCACGTTGCCACCTCTCAGGGCAACCCTGTCATATTTGGCCAAGCCAGTGCTACTCCCATCACTCAATACCACCAGCGCACCGCTGGACCATCTCAGACAGATGCTAATATCCTTCAATACCCTCTTGGGTTCATCCCATTGCCTATACACGAATCCCAAAACACCGGGGACAAACCCCGATACAATCCAGAAAAGGCTCCCATATAACCACATATATCAAGCCTCCCACCTCCAATCACTACCGCTCACGTGGTAGCACCCGGCACCGAGCCTCACAGTCCACCACTGAACCCAACCTTAGCCTGGATGGTCGAACAAATAAAAGACCTGAAAGCCACCATGAGCAGCTCAAAGCAGGAAACGCTCAAATCCACAGATCCGGGAATGGTCACGCCTCTCCCTGTCAAGTTCAGAATGTCGGAGATGGACCGATTCGACGGAACCGAATGTCCTCAAACGCATGTCGACACCTACGTTCTCGGCATGAGAGCGAAAGGAGCAACCCTCCAGCAAATGGCTGACCACTTCCAGCATACGCTTAAAAGTTCAGCGTTACGATGGTTTCTGAGGGTCAAGCCTGCGGATCGCCACACCTGGGCTCAGATCAATAACACCTTCCTGGAACGGTACAGATCCAACTTAGAGTGGGAAACAAGTCTTGAGGACTTAATCACCACTGAGCAAAAAGCCGATGAAAGCGTCGGAGAATTCTACAAAAGGTGGAGCTGGAAACTCTCCGAAATCATGGAGCCACTCTCCAAGGATGAGCAGATGCGGATCTTCAAGTCCTGCTTAAGACCGTCCATCAGAAATCTCATCAGTCATCATTTCTTCCCAGATATCCGGGCCATGGTCAATGCCGGCTAACAGTTCGAGAAGGATCTCAAGGAGAAGTTGGCTACTGCACAGCCATACAGATACCGATCAGCAGTCGCATTCAATCCCGCACCGGCCCCCGATAAAGGGAAAGATACGTCTGTCAACTACATCCATCAGGGACAGCAGTCGGGCAACAGAAACCCGATCCCACAAAGCAACAATTCCACTCAGAAGCAGCCTGTCGTACACTTTGACAAGTTTGACATGCCGCTGAGCAAGATGCTGGAGGGGTTAATCAAGGAAGGTCTCCTTAAGCCCGTTGCAAATTACAAGCCCAAGAATCCCGTATTCAACGCTGACAAGAGCAAATACTGCGCCTTCTATCAGTATCACGGCCATACCACCGACAACTACGTGGGGTTACGATACGAAATTCAGAACTTGATAGAGGAAGGAAAATTGGAGCGCCCCCGTGGGCCCAATACAGTCGGAAATCCTTTCCCGAACAACATCAGTGTGAATTCCATTGAATGGGTGCCCAAGAAGATTGCTGCAGAGCCAGTTTCTCCGTCTATTTCAGCCGGGTCCTCATCAAATGTCCACATCAGCTACGATGTTTGTGACTGCTCTGCCTGCCTGGAGTATGAGTCCCAAGACACGGTCCGGAGCAATCCTCCGAGAAAACAGAAGAAGAAGTCCTCTCAACAGAAACTGAGAGAAAGATTCGAAGCTGGAGACACCAGTGTGGGTACACTCGGAGAGCCATCTGGGAGGTTCGACTACTACGTACTCTATTCCAGCCAGTCCTCCCTTCCTCCAGGCCATGCAGCTTTAGAGCAGACAGGGGTGGGAAAGCCGAAAAGTCCTGCTGACAACAGAGTTCAGACCTTGGGACACTAGAATACCTTAGATCTTAGTAATTTTACTGCCAGTCAGAAGCCTAACCCCCCGCGGGATCAGCCAAGGTTTAATTTGTCCAGCTTCCGAGCGCGGACCGGCAAAGGAAGATCAAAGTCAGCTTGGCACTCGTACTCGATCAACGTGCTAACCAAGGGCGGCAACCGCCATAAACAGCCTCAACACCATCCCGAGGCTCCAGCAAAGGCTTTACCTCGCAAGAGGAAAATAGGAAACGGATGGCTTGATGACTCTCCTTCTCCGGATAGAGACCAGATCTACGATTCCCGACTGTATGGCAGTATGATCACATTCTGTGACGAAGACCTACCGAGAGATGCCTCGGGGCATAATGAAGCTCTGTACATCACTCTCAAGCTCAACACCATATCACTCCCTGGAGTATTGGTAGACAACGGGTCAGTCGTTAATGTCCTCCCTCTCAGCATGATGCAAGCCCTATGCATCAACGAAAGCCACCTGATTCCGACGACCCGGACTATCAAGGCTTACGACAGCACGTCTCGTCCCATCCTGGGGACGGTGACTCTGGAGCTCTGGTTTGAAACCCAAATGGTGCCAGCAAAATTCCACGTGATGGACATTCCATCCGAATTCACAGCTCTGTTGGGACGCCCCTGGCTACATCACATGAAAGCCATAGCCTCCACTCTCCATCAGTGCGTCAAGTTCATTAACCGTCAGGGAGATCTTGAAGTCATCCGAGGGGATAGTTTCGTCATAGGAAACAAAGCTGAGACACCAGCCAAGCGTGCTCGCAGCCAGGCACCGGGGCTACCTCCTTCAAATCAACCAAGGGACTACCGGGGCAAATCTCATCAGAATCCCTCAGAGTCCGGAGATGCTAACTATGTCAATGTCCTCGAGCAGGCAGACCCTGAAGCAGTCCGATACATCAAGTTCAACTGTCGTTTCCAACATTTGGAGGCAGATTGGAAAGAAACACTGAGCATCGCCATGATGCGGGCACACAAACCCCCTGTCTCCAATCGGAGATTCGTCAGCATTCTTCAAACCAACTCTCTGGCCCCGCCAGGCGAAGAGATTTTCATGATAAAGGTCAACAAGCACCGTCATACTCGTCTTGAGTGCATGTACGTTGTATGGGATGTCCTCCACGAGGAACTGCTCGCTGAGCCCCTCTTCTCAAGCGAAGGGCATGATGTTTTCCTAGCTGCTCCAGCAACACACCAGGACGCAATAGGTCCCTACGTTTGGGTTGAGCCATCAGATGGCGACGAATCAGGACTCTCGGAAGTCGAGGACGCGGTAGACCCGCAAGAAGATCTCTGCATTCATATGCTCAGTTTCGAGGACGGCACCCATTCCGATCAGGTCACCTACAACCAGGGTTCCAACACCATGGAGATTGTCAAGCTCAACGTCCAGTACAGGCAGCTATCCGACAATTGGAAGCAACTGGTTGACACGACAAAGAACCCCTCTGATCAAGTGACTGACGACGACTTCGTCAACATCATCTATTCCAGATATCCCGATGATACTAAGGATCCGGTCCTTATCATCAGATTCTGCAATGCCAAAGTTACCCTCGACGAATGCCTGCTCATGGTAAACGAGGCCCTAGCCAATCGAGCTCAGAGCTCCTCATCACTTCCGACTACCAGCCCCAGTGGCAACCGGCCTGTGCCGTCAGTCAAGCTTAAAGCCACAATCGCCGCCAAG
Source organism: Adenophora triphylla var. japonica (assembly GCA_022495995.1). Taxonomy (NCBI): domain Eukaryota; kingdom Viridiplantae; phylum Streptophyta; class Magnoliopsida; order Asterales; family Campanulaceae; genus Adenophora; species Adenophora triphylla. The sequence continues at coordinate 332,490 of JAFEMH010002009.1, read as the reverse complement.
GCCAAGGGCAACAGCGAAGGAGACAAAGCTCCTCACCCCGCTACAAGTCAGATCAACCTCGGGAACGCTTCCGGCAGCCACCCCGAAAACATCTGTGAAGGTCTTCCCCTCAAGATAGAGTCAGCTTCCGACATTGGAAGTGACCGCCTCAGCATCAACATGCTCCAATTTGATTCTGCTCCCAGTCGTCACGACCACGGATTCAGACATTCCGCCAGCAAACTGCTAGCCTTGATAGACTTGGCGATCCAACGAGATCATGAGACTATCAACATCGCAGAATTCAACACCCCTGTGGGTTCAATCAAGCAGATATGGGCGAATTTCTTGGTAACCGAGATCAAGGAAGGCCGCATGGAATGTCCCAGCCCGACTTCCTTCGTCAACATAATCCAAGTGTTTCCGCCATTCGGCGATTTGGATGTGATCACAGTTCTGGACACTAGTCAGATGGCGCGCACCTACGGAGAATGTCTAGCTCTCGCAAGGAAGGCCCTCATGGAACTAGCCGCTCAAGAGAACCGTCTCTGGGACGAAAACCAAGCTTCGAAGGACCCACAGGGACCAAGCCCTTAAAGTTTCACAAGCAGCTTCAGACAGAAAGCTAGAGGCCACTCTAGACCAGTTCGACCTCAAGGGTTTTGCTCGCGGCAACTTCCTGGACTACCGTCTGTTCTCATCCAACCCCCTCTGCCAAACGAGGGCGGTCCAAACGAGGGCGGTCAGCGATCCCAATGACCTAGGAGATGGAATGGCACAGTACAAAGAATACCTAACCACACAGCAGGAAGGGTACCATCGCTTATCTCCCCGAGAAAAGCAAGTTCTCTGTGAAAGCGACGACGAAGATGATGAAACCATTCTCTTCCATGCCAGGCATGAGGTCAACAAAATCGGAATCCCAAGGCCTGGGAGGATGGAAACGGATCATTTCTGCACTCAAATTGAAAGGCCATCTGAGAGAGGAAGGTCTATTCAAAAACAAGAGAAAGATAGAAATTCATCTCGAGCAACTGCTCAGGGAGATTCCACAGTCCGCGACATTCGTTTACAGAAACGATCAACTGGGTCAGCAACCAGTTACATGGGCAGATGTTCGGGAAGCCGTGTACTCACCTTCCGACATACCCGCCACTCAGATAAGGTAGAAAGGAAAGCTCTCCCCGATGGAGGTTTATCTAGACTGCCGCACGCAGTTCAAAGAAGCACTGGCTATTCTCACATGGGAAGAAACGCAGGCGCTAACTCTCGACGCAGGCTCTGCTGCAAGAAAATTAATCTGGGCCAAGAGTGGAGGAAAACTAGCAAACCACGAGTATCGCCAGACCCAACTCCAGAATGCCCTGAGTATGCTCAGCAGGAAGGAAAGGAGCGCGGTATACCGTGAAGAGATCAAGGAGACTGTTCGCCTGAACCAAGAACTCTCCAACCTCCCCCGGAGGGTCAGCAAAGCACAGTCCAGTTCTGGCAACCATGTTGCGCATTGACGTTCGAACAACTTCGTCAAACCATAGGCTACCTCCCCACGGAGGCACCCAAGCCGATATCCTGGGACAGAATTCGTAAAGCTGCCGAAGCTCCCGGGAACACATCTACAATCAATGAATTGAGGGAAGACATATGGCCCTATGCTACGAGGAATCCTCCTCTAACTATGGCTCAACTTAGAGCGGCCTGTTCAGAAGAGCCAAGCCTGATGTCAGCGTTCTAACCCGATTGGGTCAAATCCATGCATTACCACCTAAGGCCACTAAAAAGTCGACGGAGCCAGAACTGCAACCCGGCCAGCCCGAAGACGCAAATTCCCTGAAAGAGGACCCGATCCTCACTCAGCTCAAGCAGACCCAGGCGAACATTTCCCTTTGGTCCCTGCTCACATCTTCGTATCCTCACAAACTCAAGCTAGAGGAAAGTCTGGCCCGTACCTTGTCCCCGTGGATGCAACCCCAGACGAAGTCATTCAGATGATTGGCAACATCCACTACGACAACATTATCACCTTCACAGATTTGAACCTTCCAAAATTTGGGGCTGATAACAATGAGCCGCTCTACATCACTGTCCAGCTGGACGAGCGTCGCCTTCCCTATGTGTTGGTAGACGGAGTTTCCGGAATGAACGTCTTGCCCGCCAAGATGATGAACCTACTTGACATCAATCCTACAGATCTGAAGCCTTCAGTCCACACTGTCAAGGCTTATGACTCAACTTCCCGTATAGTTCTCGGGGTTGCTACTCTTAATATCTGGTTCGGCAAGCGGATGATCCCCACCGAATTCCAAGTATTGGACATTCCAATCACTTTCATAGCCATCCTTGGGCGACCATGGCTGCATCAGATCAATGGCGTGGCATCCACCCTTCACACATGCCTCAAGTTCATGCAAGGCAACGAGCTAACCACAGTCTACGGCGACAGTGTCACCACCGAGGGGACCAGCACCAACGACATTCCAGTGTTAGAAATCAAGCATAATGACGACATGGCATTAACTGGATTCACTCTGGAGACCTCCAAGATCCAAATATACAACGTGGACCTTCCACTATCTCACGACAAGATTCCTCCTGCCATGAAGATGATGAAACTCATGAACTTCATCCCAGGACTGGGGCTTGGCAAAAGGTTACAGGGCCAACACCAAGTCATCAAAGTCAAGGACCACACCACGGTCCAGGGGCTTGGTTACGTGCCAACACCGGCTGACATCAGGGAAGACAAAAGGCTCGCCCGCACCAAGGCAGCAGCCCGCAAAAGGGGAACCTCCGACGGCACACCCAATCTCCGACCTTACAGTTTCGATCTCGTTCATTACTTCAACAAGGGAACCGAAAACAGAACTGAGGGGACCGACAGCGGAACCGACAGGAGAACTGAGGGGACCGACAATGGAACTGATGAAGATGAGAAAGAAGCAGGGATAGTCAGCACAGAGACTACAGAAAGGATGGAAAAGCTAGCACGGGACCTCAAGCGTTTCAGAGGACTCAAGGCTAATCCAATTAGGGGAGCGTTCCTCGACATCACAGCTCTACCTGGACCAACTGCCACCACAGTCCAGCATGAGTACACATTCAAGGGTATCCCAGATGCAGAAGAGCAACTAAAGGTACTCTTCACGGGAAACAGATTGTTCAGATCAGCCACCGAGGCCACATTTGAGACAGTAACTCCAAAGCAGAAAGAACTAGAATTCATAGAAGACGCTCTCAGTGGACCAGCTCTACAGAGTCTTTTTGAAGAAGTCATGGAGGTGCCAAACCTGATTTACCTGGGCTCCGAAAACACATGATCTCCATGATTGGGACAGCAGGAGCCAAGCCTCTCGATCCCCGAACCCTTATCAAGCATCCAGCAATGCCACTGAAGAACTGGGTAACTTTCACCGGACCAAGGGCAAGTCAGACAGAACTGGAAGACAAGCTGGGCCTGCACCCACATCTCCCTAAACCCTGTCTCAAACCCTCTGAGTCAGTCCTTGTAAAAGTCCCGTCCTTCACGAGTCGTCCAACGGCCTTACGCCGGGAAGACTATGATAATGTAGCCAACCATGTATTTCCGTTCTCGTTTAATGAAAAGTCGACCTTTCGGAGTATCCTCTCATTGCCACTTTAACAGCGATAAGTTAACAAACAACTTAAAAGACGTTAATAACTCAATTGATAAAGAAGCAGACACATTAAATGAACAATATATTAAGGAAGTTCTCGAGCGTGTAGTTGACCAAGAGGACAACCGGGTCCAAGCTGCTGAAGAGGTTATGACCAAAGTGAACCTGGGGTCAGTGCAAGAGCCTAACGAGACACAAGTGGGCAGTTTCTTCGCCGATGCAGAAAAAGAAGCCCTGATAAGCCTCCTCTGGGAGTACGTTGACGTGTTCACCTGGTCATACCAGGACATGCCAGGACTCGATCCCTCAATCGTGGAGCACAGAATTCCCCTGGATCCCGAATCCAAGCCTGTCAAACAGAAGCTGCGCAAGATCAAGACAGAGTGGTCCTTGCAAGTGAAAGAAGAAATTGAGAAAATGCTCCGAGTTGGTTTCATCAGAGTGATTGAGTACCCTACTTGGCTTTCCAACATCGTGACGGTCACCAAGGCCAATGGAAAGGTCATATGCTGTGTGGATTTCCGGGATCTCAACAAGGCCAGCCCTAAAGATGATTTCCCATTGCCTAACATCGACATGCTAGTCGACACCACTCCATGGGGGACATACTGCTACACGGTCATGCCGTTCGGTCTGAAGAACGCTGGGGCTACCTACCAGCGGGCTGCAACAGCCCTCTTCCATGACATGATTCACAAAGAAATTGAAGTATATGTCGATGACATGATCATCCACTCCAGGGGATCAGACATGCAGCACATGACAGACCTGAGAAGGTTCTTCAACAGACTCAGAAAGCACTCCATGAGATTGAACCCTGCGAAGTGCACCTTCGACATCAAGCGTGGCAAGGTACTAGGGTACATGGTTATAGAAAGAGGTATCGAAGCCGATCCCAAGAAAATCAAGGCCATCATCGACATGAAGCCGCCTCAGACTCTGACAGAAGTGAAAATCTTTATGGGAAGACTTTAGTACATCAGTCGCTTCATCAACCAGTTGACATCTCTCTGCGAGCCCATGTTCAAACTGATGAAGAAGAATGCCGACATCAACTGGGACGCCGAGTGCCAGACAGCTTTCGAGAAAATCAAGACCTACTTGGTGAATCCCCCAATTTTGTGCCCGCCACATGAAGACAAGCAACTACTCCTGTATCTGACAGTAACAGACACGTCAATCAAAGCAATGCTGGCACAAGAACAGAAAGATTCTAAAGTTGAGCATGCAATCTACTTCATAAGTCGGAAGCTTCAAGGAAGTGAACTCAGCTACTCAGGATTAGAAAAAACTTGTACCGCCTTGGTATGGGTAGTCGGGAAACTGAAACACTACATGCAGTCACATTAAGTGCTCCTGGTCTCCAAAATGGACCCCATCCGATATCTCATTGACAAGCCATCCCTGTCAATGCGACTAGCCAAGTGGTCATTCTTCCTGGCTGAGTTCGACATCAAGTACATAGTCAGAAAATCAACAAAGGGCAGAGTAATGGCAGATCAGTGGCGAGACTTCCCAAGCGGTGAGCCCAAGGGTCACGATCCGCGGTTTCCGGATGACGGAATCTTCTCACTCGGCAGTGCAAACCGGCGGCAACTCTTCTTCGATGGGGCAGCCAACAAGAAGGGGAATGGTATTGGAATGCTCCTTGTCGATCCCAGGGACGAGCACACTCCCATAGCCATCAAGTGAATTTTAAAACAACCAACAATGCGGCGAGAATACGAAGCTTTGTGCAGCCCGATGCGGAAGCCGCCCTCGAGCGCAACATCTCGTAAGCTGGATGTATACGGAGACTCGGCATTGATCATCAATCAAGTGTCCAACAAATGGAAGACGGTAGATTACGGCCTCCCGAAGTACCACGCGTACATGGAGGAGCTCATTGCTCGGTTCAAGGACATCTCTTTTCACTATTTGCCAAGAGACGAGGAACCGCCGCGAGATGCCCGGCAACCCTCGCCTCTCTTGTCGAAATTCCCAATGGGAAATCGGTAAAACCCCTCGGGAATAGGCGGACGGGAAACACCCGCCTATTGCTGTGAGATCGAAATAAAAAAAGAAACGATCGACGAACCCTGGTACAATCAAATATACCAGTACCTCCAAAGCGGAGAAGCTTCCTTCACAAATGAAGATGGAAAATACAAAGAAGGGATCAAAGCCAAAAACATGATGGCATTAAAACGCCTGGCATCCCATTCCGTCATTCTGGTGGGAATGTTGTACAAGAAGCGCCACCAAGGGCCACTCCTTCAGTGTGTAAACAAAGAAAAAGCCAGCGAGCTAATGAACGAAGTTCACAACGAAACCTGCGGTCCGCACATGAATGCCCGAGCATTGACACAGATCATTCTCCATATGGGATACTATTGGATATCGATGGAAACAGACTGCATCCAGTTCGTCTGAAGATGCGACAAATGTCAACGGTTCTCTAACCTCAATCACATCCCTCCGCATGAACTCTATTGCATGACTACGCCATGGCCTTTCGCCACATGGGTAATTGACGTCATCGGCAAGATCACTCCACCAGGGAGCAATGGTCACGAGTTCATTCTAGTCGCAGTCGACTACTTCACAAAATGGGTAGAAGCCAGATCGTACAAGGTACTGAATTCTAAAAAGGTGGCCGAGTTCATCAAAGAGAACATCATGTGCCGATACGGAGTGCCCAACGAGATCATATCCGACAATGGGACTCACTTCGAAGGAGATTGTGACCAACTGCTGACCGAATTCAGAGTCACGCGTCACAAATCTTCTCCTTACAGACCACAAACCAATGGTGCAGTAGAGGCAGCAAACAAGACTCTCGCCATGATAATCAGAAAGATGACCATCGAGAGGTCGGGACCGGCCCGAAAAGCTACATCTAGCCCTGCGGGGATACGAGAACATCGATCCGAAGCGCCACCGGGGAGACTCCGTTCGCGCTTACCTACGGAATGGAAGCAATGTTACCCGTGGAATTGGAAATTCCATCCCTCCGAGTCCTCTTGGAAAACGGGATCAATGAAGTCGAATGGCTACAGAGCCGTCACGATGAACTTGCTCTACTCGACGAGCACATATTGAAAGCCATGGAACATACACGAGCCTACCAGAGCAGAATGGCCCGAGCATTCGATAAGAAAGTCAAGATCCGAGACATCGGAGAAGGCGACTTGGTGCTAAAGGAAAAGCCTCCTATGCAGACCAATCCCCTCGAAAAGTGGGAGCCTACCTGGATAGGACCGTTCGTGGTACAAAGAATCTTCTCCGGAGGAGCCATAAAGTTAGCATATTTGGACGGGAACCCTTTCGTTAACCCCGTGAACGGAAGAAAGCTCCACAGATACTTTGTTTGAGGAAGAGCATGAGTCAACTCTCTTTCCCCATACACTACCCCTCAATAAAATTAAATTGCTAAAAGAGTAATACTCAACTGGATACATTCTCGCTAATGATTCAGGTAAAAAACAGGGTCGCACTTCTTTTGTCTTGGTTTTTCTCAAATTCATCTAAAGTGTCGAACTACCGTGACTTGAGCCCCTTAGTCCAATTGTAAAAGGGGAAGGTAGGCAGCCATCATTGGTTCGGTCTCAAAAACAAAAAAAAATATAATAAGCATCAATTGCTTGTATTTCGAAAAACTCTTTTCAATTAACCTACAAATTCATTACGATTAAAACAATCTTTGATGAGTTCAAGCATGGTCAACTCTTGACTCGCTACACGCTAGCAAAACTAAAATAAAACATTAATCAGTTAATGTGTCTGCAATGACAGTGGGTGGATACTCTGGATAGCAAGGTTAACCTAGTTTCCCGTACTTGGTCCTTCATCCTTCTTCCCCTTCCCTTTCCCACGACGAGTGTTCTTCACCTTCACAGGGAATATTCCGGTAGTCTGCAGCTGTCAATGCAGCCTTTTCCCTAGCTCTATCTCGAGCTGCCTCGCTTCGAGCCATCATGACCGTGCTTTGATTGGCCTCCCGATCAGCATTGGCCTCATAGTCAGCCATGTCATTCCCAGTCTGATTTCGAGGGTTAGCCCCCGCTTCGGTCCTCCTCAAGGTCGAGCTGTCAAGGTGATCAGCACCCAACAGCTCACTTCGTCTCCACAAGATAGCCATCTGTGTCTCCCCTATACACTCTTCGTACCAGTTCAGATACTGCGTCGATAGAACAGTGCCCCCTCTCCGGTGAAAGAGAACCCTGGCAGGAAAGGACATGTATTGCCACCACCGTGTGAGCAATAATAGCGTCGAAGGATCTTCCATCAGCAGAGATCCCACCTCGAAGGTAGCAGCATGAACTAAACCCGTCAATGGCACCTGCTCCAGCCCGTACTGTCGCAAAACCAACGATGGAATGTAGAAAGACGTCTGAGACAGCCCCGGCACTCTGACAACCAATAGACCCTCCTGAGTGGTCCGACAAGTCTGTAACTTCCAGTGGGAAACCCACCATCGCAAGTGATGCGTACGAAGTCTGGCCATCCAGAGATCCAACTCAGCCTGATCGCCCCCTATCACCAGAGGACGTCGAGAAAAGGACCAAGCGTCACAAGACATTGGCACCTCGGGCATCATCTGCAGTCTCTCTCTCAACCACATGTTAAGCATAGCGGGACTCCCTCCCCACATGTATTGGCTATCGGTGGCCATCCGACCTATGCCCAGGAACGTCTTGCCCAAGACCAAAGGTATGATGTCTCCCCCGCTCCGGCACTACCTCACAAGGTCCAGTACACTGTGATGGCACACACCCAGGGACGTGAATGTGAACAGAGTAGCAATCGCGCATAGAGTAAATGCGTCCCACGCGAAGACGCTCCCCTCAGCTCCAGCAAATCTATCAGGCAGTCCCGAAATGTCGACATAATCAGTGTTCAATATCAGCATCCCGTATGCTTCTCCAGCCGAGATACCAAGCAAAGACACTAGCTTCTCAACAGTGGCCATGCCACCAGCATACGTAAGAACTAGCTGTTTCGTCTCAGGTCCTCCCAGAATGGCCCAGAAATCTTCGAACGTAGGAGTGATTTCGTTGTACGAAAAGTTGTACACATTCTCCGTACATCCCAGAAGCGAGCCGCTGCTCTCAAAAGATCCCAATCTGGCATGAGCTCCTTCAAAGCCCAAACAGATTTCATCCCGTAACAGCCTTTGAAAAACCCTTTGTTCTGCCTCGTGTGGTTCCGTACCCACGACTGAAAGTTTTCCAAGTATCGCTCTTGCATCCGAGACGATAGCTTAGGAAAGGGAGCCATGAAAGAAAGTGAAAGAAGCCTTAGAAATTTGAAAGAAATTCAGCCAACTGATCAAAGCAATGCGCAGTTTCTTACAAATTGCAAAGCTGAAACTGCAATTTAAAAGACTCTGGAAATTCATTCTCAGTCCGGCCGGACTCCCTCTGCAGTTGACTTGGTCAACTCTGCAGCCAGCTGCTCCTAAATTGGAAGCAATTCCAAACATGGCCCTGTTCATCTTTTATGAATCTGCGTGCTACCCCTGGTTTCATTCAACCAAAGCCAACACCTCTTCCGCCCCGGGCTCGTGCAACAGTGCAATTAATTAATAATCAGTGCATAGAGGCATAAATTTTGACCCGTCAATTTTTCATGCATGTTTCATATTATTTATTTTTGATTAACCTACTTGCTTATTTGCCGTAAATAAAAGAAGGTGATCACAGAATAGATGCGCGAAGTACATGTTCGGCCCCAAGGGCGCCTTTTTAAATACAGTTCAAGTCAAATCGTTCCGGACAATACATACATTTTGTCTAAAAGGAAAGAAATAAAAGAGGACTACTCCGAGTCCTGCTCGTTATCCGAGCACTCGACGCACTGCTCCGCAGCTGCCGCATCTGCCGCATCTGTCAAAAACAGATAATCTCCGAATTCCTCCAGGCGGGAATACGCGAAAGGCCTCCTCTGCACCTGCGAACTCGAAGACTCTCCCCTCTCGTGCCCCGAGTGCGAAGGAGGATGAGCTCCAAACCCATCCGTTCCGCCCGCGAACTGGCCAAATCCCTACGCAAAGTCCTCTCCACCAGCCGTGGAAGCAGAAGAACCTCTCGGCCTAGATGGCCTCGGCTCACGAACATCCACGCTCTCCGGGAAATGCATCTCAGGAATGCCACGAGCCTCCTAGTATAGTTGGCCCACCCGTCCAACTGTCTCATAGCCTCGTTGTACGTGCGGCTAGACATTTGCAAACCAGGAAAGTCATCAGAAGACAAGTAGAAAGTACAGATGCAACATTTGCAGAATGCTACTATAAAATGCAGAAATCAAAAAAGTGCTCACCAAAGTGTTAGGGTCCGCCCTGTACCGTGGTCTCGGCTCCTCCGGGATCGGGATCACCAGCCGCCTGCGCGAACCGTCCAGCCCCTCGTATGCCAACCTAGCACGTGGGATCGGGAGATATCGGGGATATCCAGGATGCTCGCCCTCCCTATGCTGCACCTGTGGGCTCCTTAGCCTCATCCTCAAGAAAATGTCGTAGTCGGCTCCTGCTATGACGTACTCGGTGTAGAATACACCCTGTCTATACCTCTCTAACTCCTCCATCGGCATCGACGAATGATGCTGCATGTGCAGAGGCGGATCCACCGGCACCATCGAAAGGGACCCCGGGCCATGCTGACGGGTCACCCTCTCCCCCAGATACATCGCATCGCAGTGAAGTCCCACCGGGAGTTTCCGCCGCCGCGTAACCTCGCTAGCAACCTGAACCACGCCCATGTGGAACCGACTCCACCAGGTCAGCTGGATCCTCTCGGAGAACTCTCGGCTCAAGGCCAGAGATACCTCCTCGTACGACAGTCGAGTACCCACCCTCGACGAGACCGCCTTCTTCGCCTTCTTCTGCCAGACCAGCATGGCGGGGAACAGGGGTCGATACGCCTCCCTAATGTCCCACTGCTGGGGACTGAACACCTCATAGCACCAGACCTGCCAAGCAAATGGAAAGTTATGTCAGCCACAGAGCAGATACATACGAGTACATAAAAGAGACAAGGAAGAGAAAAAGATGTGAACTTACATCCAGAGCAAGCGAGAAACAGCTCAAGGAACTCTCCTCTCCCCGCGAGAATCTGTCCATGGCGTGATAGAGCTCAGCCAGTCCAGCCTCTCCCCATGCATACCCCCTCACGACATCCAAGTCTGTCAGCGACCCGAGCAAAGGGAAGTGACAAGACGTGTCAGAAGCCGGGAATAAAGTCGCTGACAACGCGAACCATAGAAACCCTCGAGCCAGGCGCTCCGCGGTCATCCTCAGAGACCCATCCAAGTAATCAGCAATACCCGTCTGCAGATGCCTCTCCATCGGCCTGTACCGAATACTTAAGCCCCTAGCATCGGTGATATCAAAACCCAGCAGCTCCGATAACTACCCCGGGGTATAACCATCCACCCACACCAGAGCGTTGCCATAAGTCGGTAACCCAGTGAAAGCAGCAAAGTCAGTGGGAGTCACCGTCGCCTCCCCCCATCTGAAATGAAAAGTGTGGGTCGTATCCCACCAGTACTCGCTCAGAGCTACGTACATGGACCTCGCCCTCTGCGTCGCGGCTATCGCAGCCACCGCACTGATAAATCCAGCCAACCCGGAGTCGATCACCAGCTGCCGTGGACTCCTCTCTCCCTCCCGAGCCTCGTCTGGGAGTACCTCCCACAGTGCTTGCACTGCCTCGAAGGCTCCCTGACTCTTCTGGTTGTGAACGCCAATTATCCCTCGCCCCTGCAGGTGAACAAAGCAAGGATACGTTAAGCACAGAAGCGACGTCAACAGAATGCATGAACGCATGTCAAAAAAGATGCAATGCAGATACGGTTCTCATTCATTTCCTGAAAAAATTTCCATCCCTTCAAAAACTCTGTCGAAATTGGAACTTTTAAAGCCCTTCGAAAACTCCGTCAAAACCGGAACTTTCAAAGCAATCCGAAAACTCCGTCAAAACCGGAACTTTCAAAGCACTCCGAAAACTCCGTCGAAACCGGAACTTTCAAAGCCCTTCGAAAACTCCGTCGAATTCGAAACTTTCAAATCTTTTCGAACTTTTCAAAAATTTACTCCGTCCCGAATTAAAGCTACTTTAATTTTGGAAAATGCATCTAGACATGGAATTTTGCAACCAAAATTATTATGTCATCTACCCATAGTGTCAATTGAACTACATCCTAGTCAATTTCGACAAAGGTTCATAGCAAAGTCAAAAGCCCCAATTCAAGCACCAAAATCCCTAACTCATTCCTAGTCAAATTTCTAACATTTAAAGAATGCACATTCTTAAAGTTAATGGAATTTGAGGGAAGCTTACTTGTCTCTCGATCCCTCCTTTGGAGTTGTGTTTCTCCCTAGCCGGGTAGAACTCCGCCGGATTCAATGGATGAATATTGGTTCGAATGGTCCGAACCAACCGCGTTCTTTCGTCATCGGTCCTTCCATGACGAGCCATTGGTTCCCAATCACCTTCCATATCGATTTTCCCTCACAAATTTGAGCAAACCTCACAATTTGGGATGAATTTTCTCTCCTCCTTTCTCTCCTCCTCGTCGGAAATAATGAAAGAAAATGGCCATTTCAGCTTCTGCCTCGGCGCTGATAACAACCTGGTCAAATTCAGTCCAAGTCCGGCCGAACTCTTGCTGCACCAGAAAGATTCCTTGCCACTTTGGCCCCTCAGCTTTTCACAGTTTCAATTTTACCCCTTTTGGCCCCCAAAAGTGTAAAATTTCCCCCCAGTTAGACATTTCTAACACCCCATCCCCCGAGGATCAATTCTCAGTTAGTTTTCACTAACGCTCGTCTCCAGACATTAAATTCTCAGTTAGTTTTCACTAACGCTCGTCTCCAGACGTTAAATTCTTAGTTAGTTTTCACTAACGCTCGTCTCCAGACGTTAAATTCAATCCTCAGTTGAAGTTTGACATTCAAACGCTCAATCATGTCTTCGGACATTCCAGTTACAATTCCGTCTCCAAACGTTAAATTTAATCCTCAGTTGACGTTTGACATTCAAATGCTCAACCATGTCTCCGGATATTCCAGTTACAATTCCATCTCCAGACATTAAATTCAATCCTCAGTTGACGTTTGACATTCAAACGCTCAATCATGTCTTCGGACATTCCAGTTACAATTCCGTCTCCAGACATTAAATTCAATCCTCAGTTGACGTTTGACGTTCAAACGCTCAATCATGTCTCCGGACATTCCAGTTACAATTCCGTCTCCCGACGATAAAATTTCTAGTGGTTTTCACCATCGTTCACTTTCCCGGCCGCCAGTAGTAAGCCCGATCGTCCCACTGCAGCGGCCATCAAGGTAAGCCTGCACAACAATCTCTATTCGGCCACCAGCAGGATTCTAAAGGAGAAATGTCAATCCTTCCGAGTTGTTAATAACGCCAGTTTAACACAACCATTCCCATCATTGCCACCCTATCCCCAGCAGGATAAACTTGGCCGTCATCATAAGCCCAGCACCCAAGGCACGAACGCCTTCGTCTTAGGATAAACGTATCCCAGCAGCTTCGGTTTGAGGCGCCACATGCCCTCGTATGTTTTAGCAGCTTCGGTTTGAGGCGCCACACGCCCTCATATGTTTCAGCAGCTTCGGTTTGAGGCGCCACACGCCCTCACATGTTCAGCCATCTCGATTTGAGGCGCCACACGCCCTCGAAGGTTTCAGAAGTCTCAGGTTCAGACGCCTCCTAACAGTCTCGCTCAGGTCAAGGTCCCCACGCGTGGCCCTTGCACCTACAAACTACGATCGGCTTGATTCCCGCTCGGGATACGTAGGAATCCTTTTGCTAAGGGTCCAGCCAGCTGACCGCCCAGGTCTTTCAAAGTAAGGCATCCCGATTTGGATCCTTATCTTTTTTCAATGACCCCACCTCCTTCGGAGAAGACGTCGCTGAGGGGCTAACTGTAAGTACCCGAATCCGGATCATCAAAATCCGTTAGGAGTTAACCAGAATCCGTTAACTAGCCCGCTCCAGGTTAACCGGAACCCGTTAAGTTCCCTGTTGCCAAGCCAACGAGACGTCCTGGGACTGCCCCATGCATCCCGATGTCCAAGCATACTTAACGCACGTCATCGCACGTAAAAGTACGGCTTTCCCTGAAAAATGCACTTTCCGGCACTTTTCGGGGGCGTTTTGGACATTTTCCGGACTATTATTTTAAAAAACAGACAAAACCGGGACCCGAGAACGAACTCCCACGCAGCCTGTGAGTCATGGGACACGTGGCAAGCATGCCACCTCCCTCTAGTCACCTTTCAATCAGAAATCAAGGCCAAAAGACTAAAATACCCCTGGTATGCAGTCTAAGTCCGGCCGGACTCCTTTGCAGATTCTCAGAAATTGCCAGCAAGTCCCTCCAATTTCCAAAGTTTCACAAAACCCCCTGAATTTCAAGCTAAGTCCGGCCGGACTCATGCTGAATTTTCACCTATAAATAGAAGGGCTGTCAAAGCCATTTATAACAACAAAATCACTCCCCATTTTCACCATAGCCACGGTCCAAACCAAATCCTCCCTCTCCCGAGCTCCCGTTTTGTCTCGATTTGCGTGAAAACTCCACGTTTCAACCAAACACGAACCAAAACACCTCAAAACACCGTTCCAAACCACTTTCCGTATCCCGTATACACCCCCCGAGCCAAAGGAGTCGACCCTAGCCATAGGTATAACTCCCTCTCTCTAATCTCTCATTCCGCCTCGGTTTATGAGCCAGTCGATATAACCATTTTGAACGAACATCGTTGAAATGTAGACGCCTCCGTCTAATGGGGTCCGATACGTTTTAGCCCCTCGATCCTCTTCTCTTCCCATAAGAGAAGTAATCTCGGGTTAAAACGGCGTTCCGGCCCCGTTCCATTTAAATTTCTGTCATTTACAATTCCGGATCAATCGATCCGTCGATCGTCATTTACTTTTCTGTCATTTACAATTCCGGACCGTTTGATCCGTCGAACGTCATTTACATTTCTTGCAACTTTACAACTCCGAGCCGTTTTGGCTCGTCGATCGTCATTTACGATTCCGGATCGTTTGATTCCGTTGATACCGCACTTTAAATACTGTCATTTACAAAGTCCGACCCGTTTGGATCGTGATAGTATTTACTTTTCAAAGTCCGAGTCGCAACCCGATTCGTTGATTGCATGTCATTTAATACACTTTTCCCGTAAAAATCGTTAACAATGTAATGCCCGATTCAAAACCGGAGTTTGACCTTCGAGCTCTCTTTCAAAATGCGTGAAATGACGTTTGGCCTCCAAACGCTCATCTTCAAACCAAAAGCCGACTTTTGACATTCAAAATCATTTAATACGCTTTTTCCCGTAAAATCGTTAACAATGACAATCCCGGTTCAAAACCGGAGTTCGACCTTTGAGCTCTCTTTCAAAATGCGCGAAATGACGTTAGGCCTCCAAACGCTCATCTTCAAACTCAAAATCCGACGTTTTTCATTCAAACGCTCGTCTTTTCAAACAAGATCACCTAATCAAACGTTTGACATTCAAACCAAGATTAAGCTTGTCATTCAAGCCCCCTTTTCAAAAATGCAAACACACACACACACGCACACGTTTTCGAGAAAGGTAGAAAGACTCGTCATACGAGGCATTTCGGGTGATCTCGTAATACTCTTCCCGAAACGTAACATGACCTCCGAACCTAACAATCTTTGGTACTCAAAATAGCTTTTTACTCATTTTTGCTACCAATAAAAATGACCCCCCATTTTCAAAGCCTTTTCCTAAGTTTTTGCTACCAATAAAAATGACACCATTTTCACAAAAGCCGTTTTTCAACGTTTGGGCTCAAAATACAAAAACCGTGTGGCGACTCCTCTTCCTTCCCAAAAAGCGAGGTCTCAGACACCAACCCTCCGTGAAAGACTACCGCGCCTTCGCGTCCGCGTGAAATCCCGGGTAATTTCAATACCTTGATAAACCCGGGACACACACTAAGGACGGATGACGGTAATCACCTAATCGCCGGTCTCTCCGAAGTTGGATCATCCACCTCGTGTCTTCAATCCATCTAGATTGTCATATCGTGAGGATCCTAGCCTTAAGCCCTGCATAGCCTCATGCATCATGTAGATTGTATTCTTTAGGAACACTCCGTGACCGATCAGTTTTTGACTCGGTGATCTTTCTATGTCTTTGACCAAAATAAAGCTAATGTAGAATTGACAATAAAGAAGGATTCGAAAAAGTCCCTTAAAAAAAAAAGTCCCTTCGGAATGACCCTTTTGGAATTGTCCCTTCAAAAAGCATGGTCCCTTTAAAAAGAAAAATCCTTCAAATCAATTTTACATGGCTTTATTTTACAAAGAACAGATTGACCCTTTTGGAATTGTCCGTTCCGGCCAAAATTTAGGACAAATAAAAATCGACTTCCAGTGTGGTTGTTTAGCGTGAGACTACCTGTCCCACACGGAATAAAGCTTCTGGTTACTGTGCTGAGCCTGAAACCTTTAAAGCCTTCTTCCGATCTGTTCGGGCTAGATTTGATCTTGACACAAGTTCTGCACTTCTATGTCAGTTTTTCGAAGCTACATCAGCCTCAAGACTCTTCCAACACAATGTCTGGCATCGACAACATTCTGGGTGACGAAACCATGTCTGAAAACAATCACAAACTACTAGAAAAAGCCAATGTCTGCTTAGAGGAGCGAGCAGCCCAAATCCATACCCTCGTTGACAAAATCTATGATCTTAGGGCGACACTAGCCACATAAGAAAAGAAAAAGAAAAATGATTCTTCCTCCTCCGAAGAAGAATCATACACCAGGAAGACTAAGAGTCGTCACAAGAGCAACATCAAGCAAAAGAAGTATGAGGCTAGCTTATCATCTTCCTCCTCAGATAATGAGAGTTATGCTTCCAAAAAGGAAAGCAAGGGGGAAAGCAAGAAAGCAAACGAACCCCCCTTACTATGGCAATGCTAGAAAATAAACTCGCATCCCTCGATGTGAGCAAGGGAGCCTCGCTCTCCATTGACTATGACACTCTTCGTCAATCCATGTCAAAGCTTTCTCGAAAATACAAAACACCCGACATTGCAAAGTTCAATGACACTACTTATCCAAAAACCCATTTAGAAACCTACTCTTGGGCCATGCTACCTATGGGTGTTGATGACAACTTGCTAGCTCAATGCTTCCCATAAACTTTTGATAGTGCCGCTAGAGATTGGTACATGACCCTTCCACTCTCCACAAGGCTTGATTGGCCACTTTCCAGTCGCGTCTTCCAAAAGCAATTTGAGGACAACTCTACTTACCGCACTACTAGAAGGGACCTCGAGCAAACCAAGTAACTCTCGAATGAATCATTTACAGACTTCGTCAAAAGATGGAGGACCAAACTAACCGAAATTGTTGATAGGCCAAGCCTAGATGAGAAAATTCATATCCTCATTCAATGTCTCCGAGAAGAGTATCAAGAAAAACTCTTGGGTAACTATTTCCCTAGCTTTGTCGAACTCCACAAATCCGGCATTCGAGTAGATGACCTCATCAAATAGAATAAAGAAGTCAAGAAAAAAGTGGGTTTCGCTACAAAAAAAAGCTCCTCTTCCTCTTCTAACTCCAAGGATGCTTCTGTCAATGCTATAGTCTTCAATCATCTTGGAAATGATAAATACTCAGCAGTACCTCCACCGCAAAAGAAGAAAAAGGATAGACATTACGACAAACATGAAGGGTTCACTCAAGTAGAACTTCTCGATGTGCTTGTCAAGAATGGAAAGGTTAAACCAAGAGAGGGTGGCCCACCAAAGAAAGAACTTCCTGCTAATCATGCTCATCATCTCTTCAGCAAGTATCACAAGGCTACTGGCCACGACACCATCTTATGCTTCCACTTGAAAGATGTGATCCAAGATCTGTTTGATGATAGAGAAATAGGGCAATATTGTCACCAATCCTCTACCAAACAATGATGTCAATCTAATAGAGATAGGAAATAGCTTCGAGGATCCTACTCGTCTAGCCACAATTGTGGATGAGAGCCCTCTAGAATTTCAAAAAATTTTCTTTCTACTACATGATGTCTTGGGATGAAGTCTTAGAACAAAAAGGAAAAGGACCTAAAATAGTTAATCTCCTCACACGATCTGGTCGAGTGATTATCAATAAAGACCCAAGAGAAGAAAATCCTCCTAAACAAATAAAGGCTTCATCATCAAATGAATCTGACGATCCCCTCTTACCCCAGCTAAAGAAGACGTAAGCAAACATCTCGGTTTGGGACCTTATAGGAGCATCCCATAAGCATCGTGAGATGTTGAAAAAAGCTTTGACTCAAATGTCCATTTCCTCAGAAGCAACACTTGAAGATCTTACTCAAATGATTGGCCACGTGAAATTTGGCAATGTCATCACTTTCACTGATTTGGACCTCCCATTATATGGGAACAATCATCATGAGGCCCTGTACATAACTGCTAAGGTTAATGGATACCAAATGCCACGCATTCTAGTCGACAATGGGTCCGGAATTAACGTCCTCCCAAAGAAAGCCTTATCATCATTGGGTCTCACCCACAAGGACCTCAAACCATCAGGGCACACTGTATGAGGTTATGATTGCACTGCTAGAACTGCTCTAGGCTCAGTTACCATACCTATAGAAATGGGACAGGTCACCATGAATGTTGAATTTCAAGTCATCGACATCCCAGCATCCTTCAACTTATTACTTGGCCGCCCTTGGCTGCATGACATAGGGGGGTGTACCTTTATCCCTACACCAATGCATTAAATTCAAATACAACAACACGATAGTCACAATACATGGGGAAATGGTTACCGCCAGCCCTATCCTTGAAGTACAACATAGCACTTCCGACTACTTGTTCAGTGGTTTCGAAATTGAGAAGGATAGCACCATAAACGTCATCCAGACTTGCAACGAGAATGACTACTCCAAAACACTTTGGTTTTCTGGAAACCTTCCTGTTTTAAGAATGATGCAAGTAAAGGGGTACTTTCCTGGTTTGGGACTTGGCAAATACTTGTAGGGGTTAATAGAGCTACTGCCTGTTCCCCCACCACACACAAAACATTGCCTAGGATATATCCTTACCATTCATGATGAAAGTGAAGAAGAAGAATGTACCCTTACTCAAATCAAGTGGGAAGGAACTGTATACAGAGGTCACCATAACCCAAGGGCCAAAGGCCACAACCTCGAACCATACCGGAAAACACTCGATGGCTATTTCATTCGAGAAAGGGAAGACATCCCATATTTTATCTTTCCAGAGCCATGGACTGATGATGAAGGAAAGCGCCATCCAAGCTTCAAAATTTTCAACGACTGCGGCGCTTCTTCAGATGAAACAGAACCCGTCCCACTAATCCTTAAAGATTTATGGGTTGCGAAAGCTGAAATGACCAACGAATGGGACTTTGTGTTGGGAGAAGACATGCTGCGACAATTCAAGAATCTGTGCCGACTAGAAGACAGCCAGGTCCATGTAATATCCAAGGGGAATGCTCCAACTATTGATTACACGAAGCTAATCCGTAAGTGTGATAAGCCAATTCTAAACTGGCACACCATCGGGGGACCAGTTATTGATGAAGATTTCATGATCAAAGAGCTTAGTTTTACTCCCCATCCCCATAAGAAGATAGGCCCTGTAACTTTCACTTCAGAGTCAGGCTCCACCTCTGATAATCTCAATCAAGAGGAAATTGAGGTGGTGGGAGAGCATGTATTCCCCTACTTTCTTAATGAAAACTTTGATATTTTTGAGTACCCTGAGATTGCTAACATCGTGAATGATGAATTAACTAATAATAATAAATATAACGAAGTAGTTAATAACGAATCATACGATGAGATAGATCAAGAAAACGAACAAATCTTGAAAGAATTAGCAAATCAAGTAGGTTGTTGTGGAAAGAATGGCCCTATTGATAATGAGAAAATGAAAACGGTTAACCTAGGGACAATAGAAGACCCTAGAGAAACCAACATTTGGAAACATATTCAAAGGGGAAGACAGAGAAACCCTAATATAGCTTCTCAGAGAATATATCGACATATTTGCTTGGTCCAACAAAGATATGCCAGGGTTCAACCAATCGATTGTGGAACACAAAATACCGCTTCTACCTAAAGCCAAACCAATCAAACAGAAACTGCGCAAGATTAAGCCCGAATGGTTGGTGTAGGTGAAATAAGATATAATGAAACTCCTGAATGTAGGATTTATCAAGGTAATCGAATTCCCAAATTGGCTAGCCAATACAGTGCAGGTTGCCAAAGCAAATGGGAAGATACGAGTTTGTGTTAACTTCAGAGACCTGAACAAGGCATCCCCTAAAGATGACTTTCCATTGCCAAACATAGACATGTTGGTAGATGCTACCGCAACTTATGAAGTTCGCTCATTCGTGGATGGTTTCGCAGGATACAACCAAATTCTCATGGCAGAAGAAGACCAACACAAAATGGCATTCACCACACCTTGGGGAACATTTTGTTATACGATCATGCCATTTGGTCTAAAAATGTGGGTGTAGATACCCCATTCTGAACCCATCGTGGCAGAGTTATACCACTCTAAGTCTCGCCTTTGGTTTTGGAGTAGAAATCCACTATTTCGTCATGTTTCGTTAATTTTTGACTAACGGGCGTTAGTTTGGACTGAACTGCATACGAGATAACAAGGGGAAGACTAATCGTTCCTTTGTGAAGCCTTGTCCTGCGCGGGACATAATGTGTCTCGTGCGAGACTAACCTTCTGTAGGATGTGCAGAATCACTTTCCTTGTCAATTTCAACCTCTTTTCTTGATAACTCTTCTCCAATCCAGGTCTCTACTGATCTTAGAGTCCTGGAAGCTTCCTTGGGAGGAATCCCAATCTACTTGAGTCTCCTAAAACCCCTATAAATACTTGATGACTTTTAGTATTTCGTAGGATGGTCAGACAGACAATATTACTGGTTTCTCTCCTTGAAAGATTCCTGTAAATCACCCATAAACAAACAATTTTTCGTTTATTCAACCTTGTTGATCAATGAACATCGAGGTCCAAGCCTAAGATTGAGGTGAAACTCTGTCCGAATCACCTCTCGACCTAAAAGGTAATCTTCCTTTACTTTTTACTTGTTCTAATTGTTTATTAGAGTGGTTTAACATACATCGAATCTTGGATTGGCCTAGTGCCTCTCCAAATCATGGAGACGGTCTAGAAACAATCGATCCCACATTCCGTTTAATCTAATTAAATTGATGTTTTAATTTGTTTCTTTTTTAAAAAGTCTTATTTATTGAAAACCCCCCTTTAGCCAGATCGATATTCGGATTGGATGGATGCGCTGCTGCTTGACCTTCCAAATCCATCACTTAAGCCCCGAACCCAAATATTTTAAAAATGGTTTTTCTATATTTCCATAATAATATAGGTGGCGACTCAAAATAAAAACGAAAAGGAGGAAGAAATTCCGCAATCGCTATAGTTTGGCGACTCCGCTGGGGATTTAAAATTAAAAGTGGCTTAGACTTGCATCAATTAAAGGGGATTTTCAAAGAAAAAATCATTTTCTTATTCAGTTTCAGGCTAGTCTCGCACGAGACAACCCTTTGTCTCGCGCGAGACAAAGCCTCTAGAATCCGTTTTGTTTACTGGTTTTCCTTGTTCGTTTCGAGATCCGAGATAAGATTTGAACATGCAAGGGGGATCCTAGATTAAACTATTTGCAGAGTTCTCTCATCTTAAGTCCTCCCTTAAGATGTAGGACTCGAAATTGTGCTTTGTTTTATTTAAGTATTAATTCTTATTTAAAACTGAGTGAGATTGGTTTTTTATTAAAGTCTAGTCCATGGAGGATTCGGGAGTTGTAAATTTAAATTTATTTATTCTCTCTCTCTCTCTCTCTCTCTCTCTCTCTCTCTCCTTATGTGGAACTACGACGGCCTGAGTCTTCTTAAATTGGGAAAAACGTAGGCAACCACTTGGTGCGGCCATTATCTGTTTTCCTTTTGTTTCAAAAAAAAAAATCTCTATTTTTCTCTATCACCTAGATTGACTCTCACACAAGTACACTCATATTATAACTGTAATTGCACTACATATCCTGATAAACCCGAGACCCACACTAAGGACGGATGATGGTAACCACCTAATCGCCGGTCTCTCCAAAGTTGGATCATCCCACTTCGCGTCTTCAATCCATCTAGATTGTCATATCGCGAGGAGCCTAGCCTTCCAGCCCTGCATAGCCTCATCCATCATGTAGAATATTTTTCTAGGATCACTCCATGACCGATCGCTTTTTGACTCGGTGATATTTCTATGTCTTTGTCCAAAATAAAGCTAATGTAAAATTAACAATAAAGAAGGATTCGAAAAAGTTCCGTCGAAAAAGGAAAAAAAGTCCCTTCGAATGACCCTTTCGAAATTGTCCCATCAAAGAGCATGGTCCCTTTAAAAAGAAAAATCCTTCAAAGTCAATTTTACATGGCTTTATTTTAAAAAGAACGATTTGATTACTTAGTCGTTAGGTTTGGATAAAGACCTTAGAAACCCCTCAAAACAGATTATCCGTTCCGACCAAAATTTAGGGTTAATAAAAATCGACTTCCAGTGTGATTGTCTCGCGTGAGACTACTTGTTCCACGTGGAATAAAGCTTCGGTTACCGTGCCGAGCTTGAAACCTTTAAAGCCTTCTTCCGACCCGTTCGGGACTAGATTTGATCTTGACACAAGTTACTGCACTTCTATGTCGGTTTTTCGAAGCTACATCAGCCTCAAGACTCTTCCAACACAATGTCCGGCATCGATGACATTCCAAGTGACAAAACCATGTATGA
This sequence comes from Adenophora triphylla var. japonica, assembly GCA_022495995.1. Classification (NCBI taxonomy): domain Eukaryota; kingdom Viridiplantae; phylum Streptophyta; class Magnoliopsida; order Asterales; family Campanulaceae; genus Adenophora; species Adenophora triphylla. The sequence continues at coordinate 310,028 of JAFEMH010002009.1, read as the reverse complement.
AAACAATCACAAACTACTAGAAGAAAGCCAATGGTCGCTTAGAGGAGCGAGCAACCCAAATCCATACCCTCGTTGACAAAATCTATGATCTTAGGGCGACACTAGCCACATAAGAAAGGAAAAGAAAAATGATTCTTCCTCCTCCGAAGAAGAATCATACACCAGGAAGACTAAGAGTCGTCACAAGAGCAACATCAAGCAAAAGAAGTATGAGGCTAGCTCATCATCTTCCTCCTCGGATAATGAGAGTTATGCTTCCAAAAAGGAAAGCAAGGGGGAAAGCAAGAAAGCAAACGAACCCCCCTTACTATGGCAATGCTAGAAAATAAACTCGCATCCCTCGATATGAGCAAGGGAGCCTCGCTCTATTGACTATGACACTCTTCGTCAATCCATGTCAAAGCTTTCTCGAAAATACAAAACACCCGACATTGCAAAGTTCAATGACACTACTTATCCAAAAACCCATTTAGAAACCTACTCTTGGGCCATGCTACCTATGGGTGTTGATGACAACTTGCTAGCTCAATGCTTCCCATAAACTTTTGATAGTGCCGCTAGAGATTGGTACATGACCCTTCCACTCTCCACAAGGCTTGATTGGCCACTTTCCAGTCGCGTCTTCCAAAAGCAATTTGAGGACAACTCTACTTACCGCACTACTAGAAGGGACCTCGAGCAAACCAAGTAACTCTCGAATGAATCATTTACAGACTTCGTCAAAAGATGGAGGACCAAACTAACCGAAATTGTTGATAGGCCAAGCCTAGATGAGAAAATTCATATCCTCATTCAATGTCTCCGAGAAGAGTATCAAGAAAAACTCTCGGGTAACTATTTCCCTAGCTTTGTCGAACTCCACAAATCCGGCATTCGAGTAGATGACCTCATCAAATAGAATAAAGAAGTCAAGAAAAAAGTGGGTTTCGCTACAAAAAAATCTCCTCTTCCTCTTCTAACTCCAAGGATGCTTCTGTCAATGCTATAGTCTTCAATCATCTTGGAAATGATAAATACTCAGCAGTACCTCCACCGCAAAAGAAGAAAAAGGATAGACATTACGACAAACTTGAAGGGTTCACTCAAGTAGAACTTCTCGATGTGCTTGTCAAGAATGGAAAGGTTAAACCAAGAGAGGGTGGCCCACCAAAGAAAGAACTTCCTGCTAATCATGCTCATCATCTCTTCAGCAAGTATCACAAGGCTACTGGCCACGACACCATCTTATGCTTCCACTTGAAAGATGTGATCCAAGATCTATTTGATGATAGAGAAATAGGGCAATATTGTCACCAATCCTCTACCAAACAATGATGTCAATCTAATAGAGATAGGAAGTAGCTTCGAGGATCCTACTCGTCTAGCCACAATTGTGGATGAGAGCCCTCTAGAATTTAATAAATTTTCTTTCTACTACATGATGTCTTGGGATGAAGTCTTAGAACAAAAAGGAAAAGGACCTAAAATAGTTAATCTCCTCACACGATCTGGTCGAGTGATTATCAATAAAGACCCAAGAGAAGAAAATCCTCCTAAACAAATAAAGGCTTCATCATCAAATGAATCTGATGATCCCCTCTTACCCCAGCTAAAGATGACGTAAGCAAACATCTCGGTTTGGGACCTTATAGGAGCATCCCATAAGCATCGTGAGATGTTGAAAAAAGCTTTGACTCAAATGTCCATTTCCTCAGAAGCAACACTTGAAGATCTTACTCAAATGATTGGCCACGTGAAATTTGGCAATGTCATCACTTTCACTGATTTGGACCTCCCATTATATGGGAACAATCATCACGAGGCCCTGTACATAACTGCTAAGGTTAATGGATACCAAATGCCACGCATTCTAGTCGACAATGGGTCCAGAATTAACGTCCTCCCGAAGAAAGCCTTATCATCATTGGGTCTCACCCACAAGGACCTCAAACCATCAGGGCACACTGTATGAGGTTATGATTGCACTGCTAGAACTGCTCTAGGCTCAGTTACCATACCTATAGAAATGGGACAGGTCACCATGAATGTTGAATTTCAAGTCATCGACATCCCAGCATCCTTCAACTTATTACTGGGCCGCCCTTGGCTGCATGACATAGGGGGGTGTACCTTTATCCCTACACCAATGCATCAAATTCAAATACAACAACATGATAGTCACAATACATGGGGAAATGGTTACCGCCAGCCCTATCCTTGAAGTACAACATAGCACTTCCGACTACTTGTTCAGTGGTTTCGAAATTGAGAAGGATAGCACCATAAACGTCATCCAGACTTGCAACGAGAATGACTACTCCAAAACACTTTGGTTTTCTGGAAACCTTCCTGTTTTAAGAATGATGCAAGTAAAGGGGTACTTTCCTGGTTTGGGACTTGGCAAATACTTGTAGGGGTTAATAGAGCTACTGCCTGTTCCCCCACCACACACAAAACATTGCCTAGGATATATCCTTACCATTCATGATGAAAGTGAAGAAGAAGAATGTACCCTTACTCAAATCAAGTGGGAAGGAACTGTATACAGAGGTCACCATAACCCAAGGGCCAAAGGCCACAACCTCGAACCATACCGGAAAACACTCGATGGCTATTTCATTCGAGAAAGGGAAGACATCCCATATTTTATCTTTCCAGAGCCATGGACTGATGATGAAGGAAAGCGCCATCCAAGCTTTAAAATTTTCAACGACTGCGGCGCTTCTTCAGATGAAACAGAACCCGTCCCACTAATCCTTAAAGATTTATGGGTTGCGAAAGCTGAAATGACCAACGAATGGGACTTTGTGTTGGGAGAAGACATGCTGCGACAATTCAAGAATCTGTGCCGACTAGAAGATAGCCAGGTCCATGTAATATCCAAGGGGAATGCTCCAACTATTGATTACACGAAGCTAATCCGTAAGTGTGATAAGCCAATTCTAAACTGGCACACCATCGGGGGACCAGTTATTGATGAAGATTTCATGATTAAAGAGCTTGGTTTTACTCCCCATCCCCATAAGAAGATAGGCCCTGTAACTTTCACTTCAGAGTCAGGCTCCACCTCTGATAATCTCAATCAAGAGGAAATTGAGGTGGTGGGAGAGCATGTATTCCCCTACTTTCTTAATGAAAACTTTGATATTTTTGAGTACCCTGAGATTGCTAACATCGTGAATGATGAATTAACTAATAATAATAAATATAACGAAGTAGTTAATAACGAATCATACGATGAGATAGATCAAGAAAACGAACAAATCTTGAAAGAATTAGCAAATCAAGTAGGTTGTTGTGGAAAGAATGGCCCTATTGATAATGAGAAAATGAAAACGGTTAACCTAGGGACAATAGAAGACCATAGAGAAACCAACATTTGGAAACATATTCAAAGGGGAAGACAGAGAAACCCTAATATAGCTTCTCAGAGAATATATCGACATATTTGCTTGGTCCAACAAAGATATGCCAGGGTTCAACCAATCGATTGCGGAACACAAAATACCGCTTCTACCTAAAGCCAAACCAATCAAACAGAAACTGCGCAAGATTAAGCCCGAATGGTTGGTGTAGGTGAAATAAGATATAATGAAACTCCTGAATGTAGGATTTATCAAGGTAATCGAATTCCCAAAATGGCTAGCCAATACAGTGCAGGTTGCCAAAGCAAATGGGAAGATACGAGTTTGTGTTAACTTCAGAGACCTGAACAAGGCATCCCCTAAAGATGACTTTCCATTGCCAAACATAGACATGTTGGTAGATGCTACCGCAACTTATGAAGTCTGCTCATTCGTGGATGGTTTCGCAGGATAGAACTAAATTCTCAGGGCCGAAGAAGACCAACACAAAACGGCGTTCACCATACCTTGGGGAACGTTTTGTAATACGGTCATGCCGTTTGGTCTAAAAATGCGGGTGTAGATACCCCATTCTGAACCCATCGTGGCAGAGTTATACCACTCTAAGTCTCGCCTTTGGTTTTGGAGTAGAAATCCACTATTTCATCATGTTTCGTTAATTTTTGACTAACGGGCGTTAGTTTGGACTGAACTGCATACGAGATAACAAGGGGAAGACTAATCGTTCCTTTGTGAAGCCTTGTCCTGCGCGGGACATAATGTGTCTCGTGCGAGACTAACCTTCTGTAGGATGTGCAGAATCACTTTCCTTGTCAATTTCAACCTCTTTTCTTGATAACTCTTCTCCAATCCAGGTCTCTACTGATCTTAGAGTCCTGGAAGCTTCCTTGGGAGGAATCCCAATCTACTTGAGTCTCCTAAAACCCCTATAAATACTTGATGACTTTTAGTATTTCGTAGGATGGTCAGACAGACAATATTACTGGTTTCTCTCCTTGAAAGATTCCTGTAAATCACCCATAAACAAACAATTTTTCGTTTATTCAACCTTGTTGATCAATGAACATCGAGGTCCAAGCCTAAGATTGAGGTGAAACTCTGTCCGAATCACCTCTCGACCTAAAAGGTAATCTTCCTTTACTTTTTACTTGTTCTAATTGTTTATTAGAGTGGTTTAACATACATCGAATCTTGGATTGGCCTAGTGCCTCTCCAAATCATGGAGACGGTCTAGAAACAATCGATCCCACATTCCGTTTAATCTAATTAAATTGATGTTTTAATTTGTTTCTTTTTTAAAAAGTCTTATTTATTGAAAACCCCCCCTTTAGCCAGATCGATATTCGGATTGGGTGGATGCGCTGCTGCTTGACCTTCCAAATCCATCACTTAAGCCCCGAACCCAAATCTTTTAAAAATGGTTTTTCTATATTTCCATAATAATATAGGTGGCGACTCAAAATAAAAACGAAAAGGAGGAAGAAATTCCGCAATCGCTATAGTTTGACGACTCCGCTGGGGATTTAAAATTAAAAGTGGCTTAGACTTGCATCAATTAAAGGGGATTTTCAAAGAAAAAATCATTTTCTTATTCAGTTTCAGGCTAGTCTCGCATGAGACAACCCTTTGTCTCGCGCGAGACAAAGCCTCTAGAATCCGTTTTGTTTACTGGTTTTCCTTGTTCGTTTCGAGATCCGAGATAAGATTTGAACATGCAAGGGGGATCCTAGATTAAACTATTTGCAGAGTTCTCTCATCTTAAGTCCTCCCTTAAGATGTAGGACTCGAAATTGTGCTTTGTTTTATTTAAGTATTAATTCTTATTTAAAACTGAGTGAGATTGGTTTTTTATTAAAGTCTAGTCCATGGAGGATTCGGGAGTTGTAAATTTAAATTTATTTATTCTCTCTCTCTCTCTCTCTCTCTCTCTCTCTCTCTCTCTCTCCTTTATGTGGAACTATGACGGCCTGAGTCTTCCTAAATTGGGAGAAACGTAGGCAACCACTTGGTGCGGCCATTATCTGTTTTCCTTTTGTTTTCAAAAAAAAAAAACTCTCTATTTTTCTCTATCACCTAGATTGACTCTCACACACGTGCACGCATAATTATAACTGTAATTGCACTACATATCCTGATAAACCCGAGACCCACACTAAGGACGGATGATGGTAACCACCTAATCGCTGGTCTCTCCAAAGTTGGATCATCCCACTTCGCGTCTTCAATCCATCTAGATTGTCATATCGCGAGGAGCCTAGCCTTCCAGCCCTGCATAGCCTCATCCATCAAGTAGAATATTTTTCTAGGATCACTCCATGACCGGTCAGTTTTGACTCGGTGATATTTCTATGTCTTTGTCCAAAATAAAGCTAATGTAAAATTAACCATAAAGAAGGATTCGAAAAAGTTCCGTCGAAAAAAGGAAAAAAAGTCCCTTCGGAACCTTTCGAAATTGTCCCATCAAAGAGCATGGTCCCTTTAAAAAGAAAAATCCTTCAAAGTCAATTTTACATGGCTTTATTTTAAAAAGAACGATTTGATTACTTAGTCGTTAGGTTTGGATAAAGACCTTAGAAACCCCTCAAAACGGATTATCCGTTCCGACCAAAATTTAGGGTTAATAAAAATCGACTTCCAGTCTGATTGTCTCGCGCGAGACTACTTGTTCCGCGTGGGACAAAGCTTCTATTTGCTGTGCTGAGCTTGAACCCTTTAAGCCTTCTTATGACCCGTTGGGACTAAATTTGATCTTGACACAATCTCTGCGCTTTTCTGTCAGTTTTCTGAAGCTACATCAGCCTCAAGACTCTCCCAACATAATGTCCGGCATCGATGAAATTCCAAGTGACAAAACCATGTATGAAAATAACCACAAACTGCTAGAAGAAGCCAATGGTCACTTAGAAGAGCAAGCAACCCAAATTCATACCCTCATTGAGGAAATCCAAGAGCTTAGGGCGGAACTAGCCACAAAAGAAAGGAAAAATAAAAATGATTCTTCCTCCAAAGAAGAAGAATCATACACCAAAAGACTAAGAACCGTCGCCAAAGCAAAAGCAAGAAAAAGAAGTATGAGCCTAGCTTATCATCTTCCTCCTCTGACAATGAGAGTTATGCGACCAAGAAAGAAAGTAAGGGGGAAAGCAAGAACGAACCCCTTACTAGGGCAATGCTAGAAAAGAAACTTGCATCCCTCGATATGAGCAAAGGAGCCTCGCTCTCTATTGACTATGACACTCTTTGTCAGTCCATGTCAAAACTTCCTCGAAATACAAAAACACCCGACATTGAAAAGTTTAATGGCACTACTTGTCCAAAAACACATTTAGAAACCTACTCTTGGGCCATGCTACCTATGGGTGTTGATGAAAACTTGCTAGCTCAATGCTTCCCACAAAATCTTGATGGTGCCACTAGAGATTGGTACATGATGTTGGTGTAGTTCCCTAGGCTATAGTTATGTTTAACTTGAACCATTATGTATCATCTTTATCATTTATTATAGAGTACATGTTTATTCTGTTCATTATATGTTTGCATGTTTATTATATTGAACTGTGTCCCTAGTTGTTGTGAACAACTAGTATAAGTTGGTAATGGATAATCATAGAGATGATTATATGCATGGAGATGCACATTACACTTATGGATACTTGCTAGTGAACAAGTATTGGACATGACCTAATTATGAGATTTATGACATGGTCTGTTCTCATGATAGTCGTGTTATTGAATCCTTTGTACCTAAGATTATCATCGTCTTCCACATGGTGAAGATCGTGTTTGATATAGTCTAACACTATCTTTAATCGGATAGCAATAAGGTCTATGTTAGCACGATTGGATTCATGTAGGGAAGAATGATAAGTCAAGACGGGATTTGTTCCTCTTATGAAGAGAGATGTATGCTTGGGCCCCTCGATGAATATTGTTGATAAAATGTATGGCCATACTAAAGAGATTTGATAGAGATCAAATGCACTTGGATTATCAACATATTCATGTTGGGTTTTGGGGTTACAAACGCAGCGGAAGACTTAGAAATAACAACAAAACCCTAGCCCTTAGATCCATCTAACATAAATAGTTAAAACCATGAAATAGAATTTACGTACCTTAATGCGATAATGTTGATCTTTCACAACGGATCTTGGATTCAAATCTTATTTGAATCGATGAACAACTTTCAATTCTTTGGACCGTTGATGAAACTTGGATCTTCTTCTTCCTTGTTTTACCCTGGTGATGAAATCAACAATGGAGGTCTTCAAGCTTTAGGACATAAAACAACCTCCCCCTAATGGTGATCCACACGCGAACGAACTAAGAACACTTCTTGTTGGATTGCTAGATGATCCTTTCGATTATTGAAACACCTTTCAATAATCAATGGCTAATAATGTGGAATTTACTTGGAGTAATTTGATCTTTGCTTCATAATCTATATCTCTATTTTGGTGTTTCATAAACCCCAAAATAACATGTCATGGACTAGGAGTTAATTGGCTGCAAAAGGATAGTATTTATATCATATATAAATTCCCTAACCAATAGGGAAGAATCCTAGTTGAACCAAAACCCTTTTTGCCAAGGAAACAAGCGTACGGACTGAAATTCGCCGTTGGCAGGAGTCGTGCCCTTTGCAATCCAGTCTTGCTCACAAGTCGTTCCCAAAATCTCAACTCATTTTGATCAAAAGGCCAAGCCGTTTCTCTTTTGGCACGAGTCGTGACCTTTCTCACGAGTCGTGATCACGAGTCGTGCTCATGGTCATGAGTCGTGCCTGGCAGAGTTTGTCACGCGATGAACCAAGCCAATGGTAGGTTATGTCGCACCACACAACAAGCCAGCACTCAGATTCCAATTTTCAGCCAGAATCAAATTCGCTCTTTGTATGTGACCCAAATATGAATTATATTTATGTTGGTAGTGAGTCGAAATATCGACCTCACAAGATATAAGTGGTTTCTAGAAAACCATTATATCCACCCAATTAATATAACATCAAAGCTTGATTCCTCGATAGATCTAATGTTATAATCCCTTTATCCATGATGTTCAATTGAACATGAGTCATGGTCTATGTCAACTCATTCCGTTCAATGATTTCTCGATTCCGAAATGTTGATAATCCAAGTGCATTTGATCTCTATCAAATCTCTTTAGTATGGTCATACATTTCATCAACACTATTCATCCAGGGGCCCAAGTAAACATCTCTCTCAAATAGAGAGGGACAAATCTCGTCTTGACTTATCATTCTTCCCTACAAGAATCCAATCGTGCTAACATAGCCCTTATTGCTATCCGACTAAAGATAGTGTTAGACTACATTAAACACAACTTTCATCATGTGGAAGACGATGATAATCTTAGGTACAAAGGATTCAATAACAAAACTATCACGAGATTTAATCATGACAACATACCATGTCATTAATCCCATAAGTAGGTCAAGTCCAGTACTCGTTCTCTAGTAAGTACCCATAAGTGTAATATGCATCTCCATGCATATAATCATCTCTATGATTGTCCATTATCAACTTATACTAGTTGTTCACAACAACTAGGGACGCAGTTCAATATAATATACATGCAAACATATAATGAACCAAATAAACTTTCTCTATAACAAATGATAAAGATGATACATAACGGTTTAAGTTAAACATAACTAAAGCCTAGGGCATTACACCAACAATCTCCCACTTGCACTAGGCTCCATCTATGTATCGAATACCCATGGACCTAAGATGACCATCATGCTTCTGCCTGCGCAAGGGTCTTTGTAAGTGAATCCCCAATGTAATCATCGGTTGATACTTTGCATATCTTAACGTCTTCTCATTCTTATGAATTCTCAAAAATGTCTAAGTATGTGTTTGGATTGCTGATGTGATCTTGGTTTCATTGTTTGCATAAATGACACCACAATTGTCACAACAAAGTTCCACCTATTAGTGATACTTGGAACATTTCCAAAACACTAATGAACTTTTGATCCAAACAGCCTCTTTAGCTACATCTTATGTTGCGAAAATTTGGCCTTAGTAGTAGAATTGGCTACGATTTTCTGCTTGGAACTCTTCCAACAAAATTGCACCTCCAATAAGCATAAACACAAATCCTAATTGCAATTTTAAATTAACTTTATCAGTTTGGAAGCTAGCATCTATGTAACCCTTACAACAAGATTAACTTCCAACCTTTCGAATATCAAGAACGTATCCTTAGTTCTTCTTAAGTACTTAAGGATCATCTTGACTGCCATCCAATGGTTCACATCAGGATCAAATTGGTATCGAATCGTCATGCTTATAGCATACGAGACGTTGGGTCTAGTACAAATCATGGCATACATGACAGATTCAAATGCTGGAGCATATGGAACTTCATTAATTCCCTTTTGCTCACCAGTTGTCATAAGATAATGAGTATTGCTAAGAGTAATACCATGACCCATTGACAAGTTACTTTTCTTAGAATCTTCTAAGAACCTTATCAATGTGAGTATTTTGACTCAAACCAATTTATCCTTTTAGATCTATCTCTATAGATCTTGATTCCAAGGATGTAAGCGGCTTCACCCATATCTTTCATTGAGAAAACATTCCTTGACCAAGACATGACAGCCTTAAGTGTCGGAACTATGTTTTCAAATGAGTAAGATATCATTGTAAAAAAACAATAGAAATAATACTATGCTCCCACTAAATTTCATGCATATACAAGGTTCATCTTCGTACTTGATGAAGTCAAACTTTTGACCGATTCATCAAAATGAAGATTCCAATTCCTTGAAGCTTGCTTCAACCCATCTCGTGGATCTTTGCAACATGCATACTTTATTAGAATTTCTTCGATCGACAAAACTTCAGGTTTTGTACTATACACATCCTTAAGAATCTTTCCATTTTAAGAAAGCCGTTTGACATCCATTTGTCATATCACATAGTCATAATATGCAATTATGGCAATTGAAATTCTAATAGACTTCGGCATTGTAACTGGCAAAAAGGTTTCAACATAGTCAATACTATGAATATGCCTAAATCCCATTGCTACAATCCTTAGCCATAAAAGTATACACCTTCACATCCATGTCAGTCTTGAAAACCTACTTGCAACCTTTAGTTTTTACACCTTCAAGTAGCTCAATCAAGTTCCAAACTTGATTATCAAACATGGATTGTAATTCGGACTCCATGGTTCCTAACCATTTATCTGAATTAAGAATGGACATCGCCTCAAGATAGGAAGTAGAATCGTCATTCTCAATGACTTCCACTTTATTAATTTCTGATATGAGAAATCAATATTTCTTGAGTTCGGATCGTAACCTATCCGATCTACGATGGACTTGTGCATCTTGAACCGGTTCCACAACTCCTTGTGAACTTGGTTCCATTTCTACTCTTGGTTCCATGTAATTTTCAGGTTCTTAAACTTCTTCAAGATTAATTTTACTCCCACTAGATTCTTTATTGAGAAACTATTTCTCAAGAAACGAATCATATAGAGCAACAAACATTTTGTTCACTTTGCGGTTGTAAAATTAATTTCCAAAAATGACCTTGTCAGATTTTGGTGCTAACTTATCAGAGACAAGTCTCTTCATATAAGTTTTGCAACCCCAAATCTTCATGAAAGACAAACTAAGTTTTCTTCCATATCACATCTCATGTGGGGACTTAGGAACCGATTTAGTATGGACTCGATTCAGTGTAACTGCATCATTTCTAATGCATATCCTCAAAAGGAAATAGGAAAGTCAACTTGACACATCATCAAATGAACCATGTCCTACAAGGTTCAATTCCTCCGCTCAGACACACCATACAATGTGGTGTTCCAGGTGGAGTCAACTCTGAAACGATTTCACAATTTTGAGATGATTGTCAAACTCTTGGCTCAAATATTCATTACCTCGATCTAATCGAAGTACTTAATAGTTTTGCCAAGTTTGTTTGTACTTCATTTTGAAATATTCTAAATATCTCAAACGATTCACTTTTGGACTTCATCAGATAGACATATTCATATCTAGATAAGTCATTAGTGAATGTAATGAAATACCGAAATCTTTCTCTAGCAATGCTACTTAATAGTCCACATACATCTCATGTATTAGGTCCAATAAGTCACTAGCCCTCCCACTACTCTTAGTGTAGGGTGGTTTGGTCAATAATCCCAATAAACAAGATTCACATTCCTCAAATGATTCATAATCATATGAGTCTAAAAGTCCATGTTAATGGAGTTTAGATATATGTTTCTTATTTATCTGACCAAGCCGGCAATGCCATATGAACGTGTTGTTCATATTATTCAGTTTAGGTTTCTCACTTATATTATAGATATCTTCAATATTATTTTGTTTCTTAACATGAAGGATATGAAGACCATTCAATGACTTATGCAATACAATAAGGCATATCATTAAATGAATATAAAACTTCTTATTCTCAATAAGAAAATTATATCCTTCATCATCCATATAAGAAATGAAAATAATACTCCTACTCAAATCCGGAACGTAGTAACACTTGTTCAAAATAAGTACTAGTCCACTAGGTAAATTGACTTCATAAGTCCCTATGGCTAATGCAACAACTCTTGCTCCATTCCCACGCATAGGTTTAATTCACCTTCTTTGAGTAGCTTTCTATTCTTTGTTCCTTGTACATTTAAACAAAAGTGGGATCCATATCCAGTATCATATACCCAAGAACAAGAAGTCGAAAGGAAAATATCTATCATATAGATACTTGAAGTAGTAGTAATCATATTTCCCTTCTTCACCTTCTAGGCCTTCCTTATAAGCCTTGCAACTTTGCTTTCAATGACAATCTCATTACAAGGGTAGCAAAAATGCATCCTTTTGAGACACTTTGGGTTCAGCCTCTTCAGCTTTGGAAACTTTTGCCCTAGGTTTAGCAAACTTTGCTTTACCTTCTTTGTGTTTCCTTTTAAACCCCTTTCTTGTGTTAACCATTAACACAACAAACCTCTCTTGTCTAGCTTGCACTTGGAACATTTCCTTTGTGCGTTGTGCTAGAACAAAAGTAACATCCATGTGTTCAAGGTTCTTCATAAGAGCCTTTAAACATGGTGGCAAGTATAAGACAATCAATATCATTAGAATCATCAACATGTTTCTAATGTTGCTCCTTATTTGCCCTTTACAACATTTGCAGTGGGTTCAACAGGAACGGATTCGTCAAGAATGTACAATTTTCTTAAGAACAATTCTTTAAGTTTCTGATCCAATTAGAATAATCTGTACCGTTCCTTTTGAACTTTGTCCTTCATAAGGACAAATCACAATTTATTGTGTAATGCTATTTCTACAACAAAATATGCAAACTATCTGAACACATATCAATATCAACACATTTATCATCTAAGAGCAAATAATGTATTTCACAAATACTCCCACTAAATTATACACCTTCTAATACAAGAATGTATCATATAATTATAGTGGGCTAAGATCCATATTTCACTTGATTTTTGTTTAACTGAGTCAATGCCCGAAATCAAGCTAGTTAGGTAGAAACATCAATCATATCTCTATATGACTCTTAGATCTTTTATGAGATTTCCATAGACATCATATGTCAAAAACATGTTTTAAATCTCATCTATGCCTTGGGTCAAATCTCATTTGAAAGCACCAATTAAGTCAAAACCTTTTTCAAACGTATGAGACAGGGAACAATGCACCAAACTTAGTCAAAACTACATCAACCATTATCTCATCTTGCTCACAAATTAAGATATAAGATGCACCCAACTGAGTCAAAACTACATCAAATACACTAAAATTTCACAAGTGTTCTAATCAAGGAATGGCATAACTACATCAAATACCCGAAGGTGTAAAAACCATAGGGTGCAAGTGGGTCTTCAAGAAGAAGACTGACATGGATGGGAAGGTGCATACTTACAAGGCTAGGCTTGTAGCAAAGGGATATATGCAAACTCTTGGTGTAGACTATGATGAAACCTTCTCGCCTGTTGCCATGCTTAAGTCTGTTAGAATTTTGATTGCCATAGCCACATATTATGACTATGAGATATGGAAAATGGATGTCAAAACCGCTTTCCTTAAAGGAAAACTGCTTGAGGATGTGTATATGACAGAATCCGAAGGTTTTGTCGATCCACAAAATTCTAACAAAGTGTGCAAGTTGCAAAGATCCATTTATAGATTGAAGCAAGCTTCTAGGAGTTGGAATCTTCGGTTTGATAAGAAAATCAAAGAGTTTGGTTTTATCAAGAACGAAGATGAACCTTGTGTATACATGAAATTCAGTGGGAGCATTGTGCTATTTCTCTTTTTGTATGTCGATGATAACTTACTCATTGGAAACGACATTCCTACACTTCAGACTATCAAGACTTAGTTAGGGAAGTGTTTTTCAATGAAAGATATGGGTAAAGCTGCTTACATCCTTGGTATCAAGATCTATAGAGATAGATCTAAGAGGATGATTGGTTTAAGTCAAAGTACCTACATTGACAAGGTTCTTAGAAGATTCAAAATGGAAAATTCTAAGAGAGGAAACTTGCCAATGGGTCATGGTGTTACTCTTAGTAAGACTCAATGTCCTAAGACAACTGATTAACGAAAAAGGATGAATGAAGTTCCATATGCTTCGGCTATTGGATCTATCATGTAAGCTATGATTTGTACTAGACACGATGTCTCGTATGCTTTGAGCATGACAAGTCGTTACCAATCTGATCCTGGTGAGAACCATTGGATGGCAGTCAAGACGATCCTAAAGTACTTAAGAAGTACTAAGGATGCATTCTTGGTATTTGGAGGGATGGAAGAAGATCTTGTTGTAAAAGGTTACACAGATGCTAGCTTCCAAACCGACAAGGATGATTTCCAATCGCAGTCGGGATTTGTGTTTATGCTTAACGGAGGTGCGATATGTTGGAAGAGTTCCAAGCAAACTACTATTGCCGATTCTACTACTGAGGCCGAATATGTAGCGGCATCTGATGCAGCTAAGGAGGCAGTTTGGATCAAGAAGTTCGTTAGTGACTTGGAAGTTGTTCCAAGTATCACTAATTTGGTGGAACTTTATTGTGACAATAACGGTTCCATTGCACAAGCAAAGGAACCAAGGTCACATCAACGATCCAAACATATACTTAGACGTTTCCATCTCATTCGAGAGTTCATTGATTGGGGAGACCTTAAGATATGCAAAGTATCAACCGATGATAACATTAGGGATCCGCTTATAAAGCCCCTCGCACAAGCATAGCATGATGGTCATGTGAGGTCCATGGGTATTAGATACCTAGATGGAGCCTAGTTCAAGTGGGAAACTATTGATGTAGTGCCCTAGGCTATAGTTATGTTTAACTTGAATCGTTATGTATCATCTTTATCATTTATTATAGAGTACATGTTTATTCTGTTCATTATATGTTTGCATGTTTATTATATTGAACTGCGTCCCTAGTTGTTGTGAACAACTAGTATAAGTTGGTAATTGATAATCATAGAGATGACTATATGCATGGAGAAGCATATTACACTTATGGATACTTGCTATAGAACAAGTATTGGACATGACCTACTTATGAGATTTATGACATGGTCTTTTGTCATGATTAAATCTCATGATAGTCGTGTTATTGAATCCTTTGTACCTGAGATTATCATCGTCTTCCACATGGTGAAGATCGTGTTTGAAATAGTCTAACACTATCTTTAATCGGATAGCAATAAGGGCTATGTTAGCATGACTGGATTCATGTAGGGAAGAATGATAAGTCAAGACGGGATTTGTTCCTCTTATGAAGAGAGATGTATGCTTGGGCCCCTCGATGAATAATGTTGATGAAATGTATGGCCATAATCAAGAGATTTGATAGAGATCAAATGCACTTGAATTATCAACATATTCAGAATCGAGAAAGCATTGAACGGAATGAGTTGAGATAGACCATGACTCATGTTCAATTGGACATCGTGGAAAAGGGGATTATGACATTTTATCTATCGAGGAATCAAGCTTTGATGTTATATTAATTGGGGGATATAATGGTTTGCTAGAAACCACTTATGTCTTGTGAGGTCATGTTTTGACTCACTACCAACATAATATAATTCCTTTTGGGTCACACACAAAGAACGAATTTTATTCGGGCTCAAATTATGCAATCTGGACTCTTGGACGACCACTAAGGCTCATGTGGGCGACCGCCCACAAGTCAACTGTTGACTTGGCCAATCGCCGAAGTGAACATGGGCGACCGCTTAGGAGGATTTCGAAATAATGCATGAAAGACTGTACAATTGGGCGATCGCCCAGCCCCCCAGGTGGGCGACCGCCCCAGGTGGGCGACCGCCCATGTTGGGTTTTCGAAATAAGGCAAAAGCGTTGTACAACTAGGCGACCGCCCAGCCCTTGGTGGGCGACCGCCCAACACCTGTTTCAGCAATCCGTTTTGGCTTCAGAAAAGGGCTTCTCTCCCTAATAGTTAGGGATATTTATATAGTATAAATATGCCCTTTTGCCCCATCCATAACACATGAATTTTAGGACTTGATAAACACAATTATCTTGATTTTGATTGTGAATCAAAGATCAAAACACCCTAGCTTCAACTCCATAATATTCATAGATTATTAAAAAGTGTTTCAATAATCAAGAAGATCATCTAGCAATCCAACAAGAAGGAGTTCTTGGTTCGTTCGCGTGTGGATCACCATTAGAGGGAGGTTGCTTTATCTCCTAAGGCTTGAAGCTCCATTGTTGATTTCATCACCAAGTTCTAAGAAGGAAAAATTAGAAGATTCGACATCAAATTTCAAGGCTTGAATTTAGAGTTCTACATTGATAAACGAAATCGCATTAAAGGTATGTAATTCTATTTCTTAGTTTTTCTAATCTCTTGATGCTAGACAGATCTAAGGGCTAGGGTTTTGATGTTCTTTGCTAAATTTTTCGCTGCGTTTGTAACCCCAAAACCCAACACATGACCCTTCCACTCTTCACAAGTCATGATTGGCCACTTGCCAGTCGTGCATTCCAAAAGCATTTTGAGGACAACTCTACTTACCGCATTACTAGAAGGGACCTCGAGCAAACCAAGCAACTCTCGAATGAATCATTTACAGACTTCGTCAAAATATGGAGGACCAAACTAACCAAAATCTTTGATAGGCCAAGCCTAGACGAGAAAATTCACATTCTCATTCAATGTCTCCGAGAAGAGTATCAAGAAAAACTCGCGGGTAACTATTTCCCTAGCTTTACCGAACTCCACAAATCCGGCATACGAGTAGATGACCTCATCAAACAGAAGAAAGAAGCCAAGAAAAAAGTGGGTTCCACTACAATAAAAGCTCATCTTCCTCTTCTAACTCCAAATATGCTTCCGTCAATGCCATAGTCTTCAATCATCCTGGAAATGGTAAATACTCAGCGGTACCTCCACCACAAAAGAAGAAGAGGGATAGACATTACGACAAACTCGAAGGTATCACCCAAGAAGAGCTTCTCGATGTGCTTGTCAAGAATGGAAATATCAAACCAAGAGAAGGTGGCCCACCAAAGAAAGAAATTCCGGCCAATCATGCTCATCATCTCTTCTGCAAATTTCACAACACTACTGGCCACGACACCAACTCATGCTTCCACTTGAAGGAGGTGATCCAAGGTCTGTTTGATGCTAGAAAAATAGGGCTTCCCAATGTTGTCACCAATCCTCTACCAAACAGTGATGTCAATCTAATAGAGATAGGAAGTAGCTCCGAGGATCCTACTCGTCTAGCCACAATTGTGGATGAGAGCCCTCTAGAATTTAATAAAACTTCTTTCTGCTACATGATGTCTTATGATGAAATCTTAGAAAAAAAGGGAAAAGTGTCTAATACAGTCAATCTCCTCACACGATCCCGTCGAGTGATTATCAACAAAGACCCAAGAGAAAAAAAATCCTCCTAAACAGACAACGGCTTCATCATCAAATGAACCCGATGATCCTCTCTTAGCCCATCTAAAGAAGACAGAAGCAAAAATCTCAGTTTGGGACCTTATAGGAGAATGACATAAACATCGTGTGATGTTGAAGAAAGCTTTGGCTCAAATGACTATTTCCTCATAAGCAACAAATGAAGATCTTACTCAAATGATTGGCCACGTACAATTTGGAAATGTCATTACTTTAACTGATTTGGACCTCCCATCATATGGGAACAAGCATCACGAGGCCCTATATATAACTTTTAAGGTTAATGGATTCCGAATGCCACGCATTTTGGTAGACAATGGGTCCGCAATTAATGTCCTTCCGAAGAAAGCCTTATCATCATTGGGTCTCATCCACAAGGACCTCAAATCATTAGGGCACACTGTACGAGGTTATGATTGCACTGCTAGAACTGCTCTGGGTTCATTTACAATACCTCTAGAAATGGGACAGGTCACCATGAATGTTGAATTTCAAATCATCGACATCCCGGAATCCTTCAACTTACTACTTGGTCGCCCTTGGCTGCATGACATCGGGGGTGTACCTTCATCTCTACACCAATGCATCAAATTCAAACACAACGACACGATAGTCACGATACATTGGGAAATGGTCACCGCCAGTCCTATCCTTGAAGTACATCATAGCACTTCCGAATACTTGTTCAGTGGTTTCGAAATTGAGAAAGATAACACCATTAACGTCATCCAGACTTACAACGAGAATGACAACTCTAAAGCACTTTGGTTTTCTGGAAACCTTCCTGTTTTGAGAATGATGCAAGTAAAGGGGTACTTTCCTAGTTTGGGACTTGACAAATACTTGCAAGAACCATGGACTGACGATGAAGGAAAATGCCATTCGGGCTTCGAAATTGTCAATGACTGCGACACTTATTTAGATGAAGGAAAATGCCATTCGGGCTTCGAAATTGCAAGAACGCCATTTACTTTGTCAGTCGAAAGTTTCAAGGCAGCGAACTCAACTACTCAGCCCTCGAGAAAACCTGTGCAGCTCTAGTATGGGTTATCGAAAAATTACAACACTACATGCAGTCGCATATAGTGCACTTGGTCTCCAAAATGGACCCAGTCAAATACCTCTTCGACAAACCATCTCTGTCGATGAGGCTTGCCAAATGGTCTTTCTTCCTAGCAGAATTTGACATCAAGTACGTGAACCAAAAGTCAATCAAGGGATGGGTAATGGCCGAACAACTGGCTGACTTCCCAACCGATGAGGCCCAAGGTCCCGAGCCACAATTTCCAGACGAAGGAATCTTTGCACTTGAAAGCGAAAACCGATGGCAAATATTCTTCGATGGAGCGGCAAACAAAAGAGGAAACGGCATTGGTATGCTCTTGGTCGACCCCAGGGACGAGCACACCCCAATTGCCATAAAGCAAAATTTTGAGGTAACCAAGAATGCCGCCGAATACGAAGCCTACGCCGCCGGACTAGAGGCCGCACTCGAAAGGAACGTCCAGAAACTCGAGATCTACGGGGACACAGCCTTGATCATCAATCAAGTTTCCAACAGGTGGAAAAAAATAGACCCAGGCTTGCAAAAATACCACGCTTGCATGGAAGACCTCATCACGCAATTCAAAGAGGTCACCTTCCACTACCTGCTAAGAGACCGAAACCGGTTTGCAGATGCCCTAGCCACCTTGGCTTCACTCGTGGAAATCCCCGAGGGAAAGGAAATCAAGCCATTCAAAGTCAGACGAAAGGAAATTCCAGCCTACTGCTGCGAGATCGAACCAGAGCCCAAGCCCATCTATGAGCCATGGTACAATCAGATCTTCCAATACCTCGAAAATGGGGAAACCGCCTTCATGGATGAGGAAGGCCAGCGCAAGGAAGGAGTCAAAGCCAAGAGCATCATGGCCCTAAAATGCCTCGCCTCTCACTTTGTCATTCTTGGAGACATGCTATACAAAAAGAGCTACCAGGGACCGCTCCTACGCTGCATCAGCCAGGAAAAAGCAAACGAGCTCATGAACGAAGTCCACAATGGGGCTTGCGGCCCCCACATGAACACCAGAGCCCTGATGCAAACATTCTTCGGATGGGCTACTACTAGATCTCCATGGAGGCAGACTGCATCCACTTTGACCGAAGCTGTGACAAGTCTCAACGGTTCTCCAACCTCAATCATCTACGTCCTCACGATCTCTACTGTATGACTATGCCCTGGCCTTTTGCCACATGGGGAATTAACGTCATCGGGAAAATTGCTTCGCCAGGCAGCAACGGCCACGAGTTTATCTTGGTAGCCATCGACTACTTCACAAAATGGGTCGAAGCCAAGTCATACAAGGTGCTAACTTCCAGGAAGGTCGCCCATCTCCTCAAAGAAAACATCATATGCCGATACGGCATCCCGAATGAGGTCATATCAGATAATGGCTCTCACTTCGAAGGAGAATGCGACAGACTGCTGGCCAAATTCAAGATCACACGCCACAAGTCTTCTCCCTACAGGCCACAAACAAACGGCGCGGTAGAGGCAGCAAACAAGACCCTCGAAAGGATCATCCAAAAAATGACCACTCGAGGACGTGATTGGCCTGAGAAGCTACACCTGGCTCTTTGGGGCTACCGAACATCAGTCAGAACAGCCACGGGAGAAACTCCATTCGCCCTGACATACGGGATGGAAGCGGTAATTGCCCATGGAATTGTAAATTCCCTCACTTCGAGTGCTGCTGGAAAATGAGATCAACGAAGTCGAATGGCTCCGAAGCCAAAATGACGAACTGGCTCTGCTAGATGAGCGATGACTAAAGGCCATGGAGCACATCCAAGCCTACCAAAGCAGAATGGCTAGAGCCTTCGACAAGAAAGTCAAGTCCCGAGACATCAGGGAAGGCGATCTGGTACTCAAGGAAAAGCCCCCCACTCGAACCAACCCACTGGGAAAGTGGAAACCAACATGGATCGGCCCTTTTGTGATTCAAAAGATCATCTCCAGAGGTTCCATGAAGCTGGCAGACCTAGACGGAAATCCCTTCATGAATCCCGTCAACGGAAGCAAACTTCGCAGATACTTCTGAAATTACCCGGATCCGAGAGGCAGCGCATTCGTGCCCCATCATCTGGCTTATTCCGTTTTGCATTGGAGGTGTCTCGCCATTATTTTCGCAATTGTAGAGTCGCCACACCATTTTTATTAAGCCCAAAACATTGAAAAAGGGCATCAGTTTAGAAATAAACTGTTTTTGTGTGATGAGATTTTGAGTTCGGAGGTCAGATGACTCCTCGGGAAGAGAATATTAGAATCTTAGAGCTCACCCGAGTCGCCTCGTAAAAACGAGTCTTTCGAATACCCCTAATATTCTTTAACTGTTGTGTGTGTGTGTGTGTGTGTGCGCTTTTTAAAAATGCATGTTGTATCGGATGTCTACATTGTACACTACGTATTGAAATGTATTGAAATAGTAATGAAAGGAAGCCTTACCAATGTTGGTTCGTGTCTGTCTTCCGCTGGGGAATAGTATTTGAGGATGGAATAGTGTTCCAGCACGGATCGGGATTGCTTCGGGAGGGGCCGGTTGTCTCGCGGACGTAGTTTCTGGCGTGAGTTGAGATTGTAGGCTGCGTTCGGGCAGAGGTTCGGCGTGCGTTGGGATCGCAGGGATTACTCGGGCAGAGTTTCGGCGTGCATTGGGATGGCAGGAGTCACTCGGGCAGAGTTTCGGCGTGCGTTGGAGCTATCGGTTTGACTCGGAAAGAGCCGGGACACCTTGGGAAAGACCAGGCAAGGCCTCGAAGTACCACGAGTGTAAGTACCCAAATCTGGCTCATGCCTTCCGGTTAAATTTCCCGGCAATTTCGGTAAGTTTCCCGGTAATTCCCCGGACCTTCCTAGTGTTCCGGAAATGTTCTGGAACAGTCCCAAATTAAATTAAGGGCTGAAGGGAGCCTTCCTAATTAAGAAACACGTTTTTCTTAATTTGGAAGAGGGTTCTAGAATTTGCCACCTTGCATGGTTCTAGAAATGCTGAGTCACAATGGATAATGCCGCACGGCTGCATTAGCTCGCTGTCCCTAGCCGCACGGCTTCATTAGCCTTATCCAGACTGCCTATAAATAGAGCCCTCCTCTACCCATTTCAACACACAATCCATATCAAGTCACCCACAAACACTCCAAATACGTGAAGAATACTGCTGGAAGCTCAAGAAGGTGAAGAAGAAGGCCAAGAAGCTCCCTCCCTCCTCCTTGGAGATCCAAGACCAACCTCTCCTCCTAGCTCCGACCGAAGAAGAAGGAAGCCATTGGTAACCTCGCACGCCCTACCTTTGCATCCTAATTGCTTTATAAATTGCTCATTGCATTGTCTTTATATTGCTTGGGACTTGGTAGATTAAAGATCCTATCTTTATATTCCCCCTTCCCCTTTGGCATGCATTAGACATCATTTGTCATAAAAATGTAGTCTTTTCCCATAAAGGTGCATCCTTTGCACCTAAAACCCCCGTTTTCAAATAAAAATGTCATCTTCATGCATCCTTTGCATATAAAAATCAAATCTTTTTTTAATCAAAATGCATCATTTGCATCCAAAATCCCTTGTTCAAGCATCATTTGCTTTAAAGACCATGTCTTTACCATAAACTAGCATCATATGCTTTTCAAAATGCAATCTTTATGCATCATTTGCATAATGAATGCCAATTTCTTCAACAAAATGCATCATTTGCATAAAAATCAAATCTTTATGCATCATTTGCAATAAAGATTATTTCTTTAAACTAAGTGCATCATTTGCAACCCAAAAATGTCATCTTTTCATTAAAGATTCATTTTTACATACATTTCCCCCATTCCCCCATTAACAACCTAGGAATGGACCGGTGTAAAAGACCCTATCTTTACATTGTTCCTTCCATTAAAGGTTCCATATCTCTTTAGAAAGGGACACCTTGAACCCTATATCTCCGATTATCGCTTAAGAAAGAGTATGAAGCATCTATACGAGCTCGACCGTCTTAAAGCGTAGGATTGATGGGCTAAGGACCCTCCTTTTCTAAAGAACCTCATCTTTGACCAAAAGAGAGTCATTCTCTCGATCACGCAAGTCCCGAGGGTCCCGAGGTTAAAAATGCGATGATCACAAGTCACAAGATGAGGACGGGATCATAATCCCAAATACATAAATTCCAAGAAATCCCGAGTGACAACCAACAAATGGTTTGTACATCCGGAAGACAACTTGGGACATTCCCCCTTTTTTTTCAAACACATGCACACAAGAAAGCACGCAAGCAAGCACGACATTGAAATCTTGGGGAGACTTTCTCCGGCAAGGCACTTTGGGTGAACGCCAAACGTTCTTCCCAAGGGGTAACTTAACCTCCGAACCCAAGTAAAAACCTTTTTTTCAAAGTTTTGAGGTAATCAAAATGGCGTGGCGACTCCGTTTTTTTCAAATAACTCGGATGTCTTCAAACTCGCGTGAATCCAACAAAATTTGGGCACCACATTCACAGTTTGGCGACTCCGCTGGGGAATACCCAAAGGAGAAAAGCTTCTATTTTCAGAACAAAAAAATTGATACTCGGTATATAGGTGGAAACCACTTACCCTTCCCCGTACACTCCCCGACGTGGAGTTGGGATAACCGGTGGTTTAACAATCCACGTAGATCCCTTTTCGAAAAACAATTTTGAAAAAAAATAAAAGAAAGCTTTTCCCTTTGAGCGGGTTAGACTCCCATCACCGATTTCATTAATCGTGCTTGTTTTCTTTACCATGCATTGCATCATTTGCATCTTGGAATCTGTGCATACTTTGAAACGGGAAACAACTCAAAAAATAGCAAAAGGAGTGGAACCTGGAAAATTGATCCATGCAAATGTACGGCTCAATCCTCCTCGGATTCTCGACCGGGCGACCTCGGTGGCAATTCCACCGGGGAAAATCATGGTTAATCCGCGCCTCCCTAGCTAGCCTGGGGCTACTACCCATGACTCGATCGGGCTCCTTTAAAATTTACGTGCTTACGTGTTGCATTTTCCCCGTCCCGAAAATCATTCCTTTAAAACACATTATGAAAATCTCTGTTTTAACTCAAAAGGAACATTTTTAGGAGACCGCACACTACGCGCACCCGATATATCCCGTACACTTTGCACGCACGTCCTTCTCAAACCCGAGGGTGGTTCCACTGCAGCCACGGGACAGCCTTACGATGCTCCCGGCGCGCACGGAATCATCCCAACATCCCCATGGCAGCAAAGGTCGACCAATGCACACCTCGTGTCACACGTTTCAAAAACCGTGACTTTTGGTTGGTTTTTGGTCTAGTCCGTGTCATATAGCCCAGCTTGCATACCCACGTAAAGGTCAAGCCTTAGCTCATAACGGAAAGCCAATATTTTCGCTCAAGCGAAATTTCCGCTCGAAATTCCGACAAGGAAAATCGGTGGGATCTTTACTCCGACATTGACTATTGACCTTGACCCGCACGGAATGCGTAAGAGTCAAGACTGAGTCTTTGCCAAAAATCAAAAGATCTTTCGCTCAAGCGAAGCTCCGCCAAAATTCCGACAAGGAAAAATTGGCAAGATCTTGACCGGCATTGACTTCGATTCCGACCCACGCACCGCGTATGATGCAACAAAGTTCAATGTGACACCGTGTCATCCTGGGCTTTTTACCGCCCGACCCATGCCTATTATTCTCTGGACATTACCGAAAGTCGAAACCGTCATTCACTTCAAGCGAAACCTCGCTAAAGATCCGTCAAGGCGTAGAGACGAGACTTTCCCGTATTGCCTTGACTATAATCCGCACGCTCGTGCGTTGAAAGGTCCTATGACCCGCTAGGACCCGATAGGAGCGTTCTTTACTCTCGTGCGGTGGGATCCGCGTGCCCTATAGGACCCTCGCCCGGCCGTCCACACCGGGAGGTCGAAATACAGGTGGAATACGAGGGGCTTATAGACGTAGTGACGGAACCCACCGATCCAGATCTAGAGTAGTTGTGAAAAAGAAGGGCGTAATCCCTTTTCCAACCAAATAGATATTAATAAAAGACACTGTTTTAAGTAAACTTGAAGATTCTAATTTGCATATTGCCCGAGCTCTTGCCTAAACACCTACCCCGAGTCTAAACCTTTCCTATCCCTTTCCCGCCGCGAGAAAGAAGTGGGTGAGAACACCGGCCGGGCCGACTTGTTAGCACGTAATCCTCGACGCCCGCTGTAATCCCGGCCGAGAGTCGAATGGCCGATTTGACAGAGAAGGTTTTGGGCTAACTGCATGACTAGGGAAGAAGAGCTAGCCTATAACCAATGCCCTCCCCCATCTTCATATAACCCATTGCCAAAGACCGTCCCTTCTCGCCTTCTCCAATACCCCAAGCCGTTAGTGGTCCCGACACCCTCGCTTCCTCTCGCATCCCCCCACGGGACCTTTTTCCTCCTTTCACCGAGCCTACTTTGGAATCCTAGCCGCCAATTTGACCTTTCCAATTTTGTCAACGCCTCGTGGAATTTGCCTACCTCTCGACAGCCTACAAGGAAGAGTCGGCCGGAAACGAGAATAGGAATGGATGGATTTTACAAACATGATGACAAGCCAAGAAAAGGAATGGACTTAAAGCCAAACTAGCTATTAAGGCCGAAGTGGCAAGTGATGACTCCCACGTCACGCACCATCGCTGGGATCGCAAATCACTCTCAAAGTGTGTCTCGAATCTAAAAGGTCTGGAGAAGTTGCTAGCTTAGATGAGGCAGTGTATATGAGTCCTATATCCTAGAGTTCAACACGCCGTAACTCTGGGAGGAACTCGATCCAGCTAGATAAACGAGGGACTACCACCGATCCGGAACATGTAAGCGCGCTGAATTTCAAATCCTCATCGTGAAGGGTAGACTATCACCACCATTGTTATGGAGTCACAAACTTGGTAAGAAGAATGTATGGATGCCTTGGAAAGAGTCCTCGATATTGGAGATCACGATGATGAAGGGTTCTCATATGGCGACAAGTATCCGACTAGCTTTTGCCCACAAGTGTCATAAGAGCCAATCGGTAAAGTTCCCCTCGGCAAATCTCTCTCGACAAGAAGGATACCACTACAGGTTCCGATAAAATCCTTATTGATGATGGAATTTGCCACTGGAAAATGTTTGGCCAACGCCAAAGATGCCTTCAAGGTTGACTTGGTGGAAAGAAAAGACATCATTCGATGAAGTTGGACGAGAATGTGGATCACTACTCGCTAAAGAAGCTGCTAGGTTCGCATGAGAAAGCCATTTGCCAAGCTCCAAACTCCAGAAGTGATAATTTCCTTGAGGCGCCGACTTTGAAAAGTTTGAATTGAGACCGTGCAAAGCTTTAAACCTGAGAATGTGGAAGGAAATCAAATGGCCACACCTAAAATGTGAAAAGCCTGCAGAATTTGGGACTGCGTAAAACCCTTCTAGAGAACCTTGAGAATTTGAGTTGGGGAAAGCCAACCAATCCCGTTCAAGAATGTTCCTTGATTCGTCGATATCCTCGGGGCTACCACTACACGTTCGAATGAGTACGTCTTCAAAGGAAATCCCGCCAGCGTTGTCACAAAGAGTCGCATCCGGACAATGGACTTCTCCGCCTTTCGAGTTAGCTCTTCCGAAGATCGCCTAGATAGAAGCCGCCAAGAAGGAAGACGGGCTGTGGGTTTGCAAGAGTTGTTTGACGAAGAAGCACAAATCCCACTTGATTGACTTCCGGCCTGTATTTATGAGATAGTATCGCCGCTTATTTGGAGACGATGGTGAAAGCTCATTTTGATCCTCGCACTTCGGGTGACTAAGACATGTGTAAATGCCATTGAAGAATTGGGGAGACATTCTCAGTGGCCGATAGCCGCCGACACACAAGAATGATCACGGAGCTTTGGATTGGTACCCCGTCCTTCTCTAACCCGCCGTGTCAAACACTCCGTTGTCTATTCGCCGAGTCAGAATCTTGAATTCCACTTCGTAGTCATCCGAAGGCCTCACGCCCTGAGGATTATGAAAAATGTAATCGATGTCATCTTTCCCCTTATTTTCGAATGAAATGACAAATCTTTCGATTATCCTCTTATTGCCAACTTAACAAATGATAAATTAACTCAAAACTTTAATAACAAGCTTAATGAATGAATCATTTGGAACAAGATGCAAATACACACTAAACGAACAATACATTAAAGAAATCTTTAAGGTGTTTCGTAAAAGAGGGAAAACCGGGCTCCAAGTCGCCGAGGAGGTTTTGATAAGTGTGAACTTGGGGTACTATTTGAGAACCTAAAGAGACACGTATTGGAAGCTTCTTCCTGTAATGGCCGAAAGGGACAAGATTGATCGAGCCGCTCGTAGAATACGTCGACGTGTTTGCATGGTCATACAAGGATATGCTGGGCTAGACAAGCTGATAGTAGAGCAATGTAATCCCTCTAGCACCCGTATGCTAAGCCATGCAAAGCGTAACCGAGGAAAGATTGGTTCTGGTCTCTACAGTCAAAGAAGAAATTGAGAAGCTAATGCGGGTATGTGGTTCATCGTAGCTACAATACCCGACATACGGTTCGTCCAACATCAGACTGTAACCAAGGCCAATGGGAAGGTGCCACGCCGTGTGGATTTCGAGATCCGAACAAGGCCAGCCCCAAAGACGACTACCTCCGCCAAACATAGACATCCTCGGTGGACTCCACCGCTAACCACTACGAAGTCAAATCCTTGATGGTTTCACAGTGCTACAACCAGATCAAGATGGCCGAGGAAGACCAAGAAAAGACAGCCTTTCACCACACCACGGGGAACCTACTGTTATACAAAGAATGCCATTCTGTGCTCAAGAATGCCTGGGCTACTTACCAAAGGTCAGCGACCGCGCTTTTTCATGACATGATCCACAAGGAGATTGAGGTCTACGTAGATGATATGATAATCCACTCCAAAGGAGAGGGTGGGCAGCACTTTGTTGACCTACGAAAATTCTTTGAGAGGTTGAGACAAAGCATTCCATGAGACTAAACCCTCGCCAAATGCACCTTCGGAGTGACAAGGGGAAAAGTGCTTGGGTATATGGTCACAGAGCGAGGTATAGAAGTTGACCCCGAAAGATCAAAGCCATCATGGATATGAGGCCACCTCAAACCTGACATGTAAGTCAAGAGCTTCATGGGTAAATTGCAAGACATCAGCCGCTTTTCAATCGCCTGACCACTATGTGCGAGCCCATCTTCAAGCTCATGAAGAAGAATGTGGACACGTAATGGACCGAAGAATGCCAAGATGCCTTTGACCGGATCAAGGCATACTTAGTACATCCCCTGTACTTATGCCCCCACATAGACAGTAAGCCTCTTCTCGCTCTATCTCACCCACAGACACACGGCAATGGTTAGGCTATGCTTGCTCGTGAAAAGAAAGACTCTCGGGTAGAAAACGCCATTTACTTTGTCGCCGGAAGCTACAGTGGGAGTGAGCTCAATTACTCAAAGATGTGAAAAGACTCGTGCAGATCGGTCCGGGTAGTCGGCAAATTGAAGCATTATATGCAAGCCCACCCCGTGAATTTGGTCTCGAAAATGGACCCCATCAAGTACATCTTTGACAAGCCTTCCTCTCGATGCGTTTAGCGAAGTGGTCCTTCTTCTTGGCGTAATACGACATCAACTATGTGACCGTAAAGGCCATCAAGGGTCAAGCATTGTCGATCACCCGGCGAACTTCCCGCAATGAAGACAGAGGGCCCGAACCCCAATTCCCAGATGAAGGGATCTTTGCAGCTTGAGCTCGAGAATAGATGGCAATTGTTCTTTGACGGAGCCGCTAACAAAAGAGGAAATGGTGTAGGAATGCTATTGGTCGATCCGAAAGATGAGCATACCCCATAGCCCTCAAGTTGAACTTTCCCGCCACGAACAATGTCGCCGAGTATGAAGCCTCGCATTGCCGGGTTTGGAGGCCGCCTTAGAAAGAAATGTCAAGGAGCTCGAAGTTTACTGAGACTCGCCCCGATCATCAACCAAGTCTCCAACAAGTGGAAGACTGTGGACCCTAATCTGCAACGGTATCATGCCCATTATGGAGGAGTTGACTAGCTTCAGAGAAGTGACTTTCCACTACTTGCCGAGGGAAAAGAACAGATTCGCAGATGCCCTAGCTACTCTAGCCTCATTGGTAGAGATCCCCGAGGAAAAGCCATAAAGCCCTTCAGAGTGGGTAGAAGAGAAGCCCCACCCTTCGTTGTGAAGTGGACCTGGGACCCGAGCCTATAAAGGAACCTTGGTACAATCGATTTACCAATTCCTCAAAGACGGAGAGTCGGCCTTTCGAGACGAAGAAGGTAGACCAAAAGAAGGTGTCGAGCCAAAAGCTTGCGAGCCCTGAAAAGGTTGGCCTCCCATTATGTCATCCTAGGAGGCAACCCGTACAAGAAACGCTATCAAGGACCACTCCTCTTATGTGTCACTCAAGAAAGAGCCGAGAGTTGATGACCGAAGTCCACAATGGTCCTTGCGGTCCTCACATGAATGCCGTGAGCCCCGATGCAAGTGATCCTCGAATGGGTTACTACTGGATCTCCATGGAGACAGATCAAGGCCCAAAGACGTCCGAACCTCGCGACAAGTGCCGCCGGTTTGCCAACCTCAACCATCTCCCACCTCATGACCTCGTACCGCATGACGACTCCTTGGCCGTTTGCAACTTGGGGCATTGACGTGATAGGGAAAATAGCCCCGACAGAAGCAATGGGCACGAAGTTCGTGTTGGTAGCCATCGACTACTTCACCAAGTGGGTAGAGGCCAAGTCCTACAAGGTCCTCACTTCTTAAAAGTGGCCTGGGCTTCATCAAAGAAAACATAATGTGCGTATATGGGGTGCCCAACGAGATCATTTCGATAATGGGTCACACTTCGAAGGAGACCGCGATAGATCGCCGTCGCATTCGAGTTACTCGCCACAAGTCGTCCCCGCATGCACCTCGCACCAATGGAGCCGTGGAAGTCGCTAATAAGACACTCGAGCGGATCATACGGAAGATGGCCACCCGTGGTCGTGATTGGCCCGAAAAGCCGCACCTAGCACTCGGGGCTACAGAACGCTCTGTCGAACACACAGGAGAAACTCCTTTTGCCCTAACTTACGGGATGGAAGCAAGTGTTACCGGTGGAGTTGGAAATCCCATCATTAAGGGTCCTCTGGAAAACAAAGTGTCAACGAAGTAGAATGGCTACTGGCCTGGCATGATGAATTGGCCTTGCTCGATGAGAGAAGGCTCAAAGCCATGGAGCACACCCGAGCCTACCAGAGGCGAATGGCCGAGCGTTTGATAAGAAAGTCAAAGCCGAAACATCAAAGAGGGTGACTTAGTGCCGAAAGTAAAGTCCCCTACCGAGACAACCCCCTGGGAAAATGGGAACCCGTTTGGATCGGCCCTTATGTAGTGCGTAAGATACCGTCGAGGAGCAATGAAGCTTGCGTACTTGGATGGCAATCCCTTTGTCCACCCAAATCAACGGTGATAAACTCCGAAGATACTATGTCTAATAATAAAAAAAAAAAATCTTAGTGCAAAAAGAGTAATACCCGGTGAAATTAGCCGAAAAACCCCAAAAAGGGCGGTCTAGGCAAAAACAGGGTTGCACGAAAAAAAAAATAAAAAAAAAATATATAAAAAAAAAAAAAAAAAATCTTAGTGCAAAAAGAGTAATACCCAAATTAGGCCGATAAAACCCCAAAAAGGGCGGTCTAGGCAAAAACAGGGTTGCACGTAAAAAAAAAAGAGAGACTTAGTTTTGTTAGTTCACCGTAATGAACTACGAAGACCCGAGCCCCTTAGCCTTTCTTGTAAAAGGGGAACGTAGGCACCATATAT
Source organism: Adenophora triphylla var. japonica (assembly GCA_022495995.1). NCBI lineage: Eukaryota > Viridiplantae > Streptophyta > Magnoliopsida > Asterales > Campanulaceae > Adenophora > Adenophora triphylla. The sequence continues at coordinate 279,803 of JAFEMH010002009.1, read as the reverse complement.
GGTTCGGTCTAAACAATAAAAAAGGGCAATAAAGCTTCCATAAAGTGCGTCCTTAGCAATAAATAAAAGGGTATTTCGCCATAAACGGGTCCCAAGTAATAAGACATTTGAATTTCCATGAAACATGTCTTGATTAATTTCTAAAATAATATTTCTTGTTCATTACAAGTCAAAAATTTCTTGATGAGTTCAAGCACGGTCTACCTCTTGACTCGCTAACCTCGCTAAAAAGATCTAAAATACAATAAAATGCCTAAATAAACTAATGTGTTTGCAAATGGCAATAAGAGGATCTTGAGAAAAGACTTGTCACCATCATTCGCCGAGTCTTCTTCGCCTTCTTCCTTTTCCTCGGCCTCGTCGAGTCTTCTTCCTTTTCTTCTCAATAATGCCTGTATCCCTCATCCCGACCTCTCGGTATCCTCACCGGAGCCTCTACCAACCCCGTGTCAATAAGCGCTCTCTCTATACGAGCACGAGTCCGTATCTCCTCCCTCCGAGACTCGCCAAATGAGCAACCTCTGACAACCTCTTGTACCGAGCCTCCATGTCCCCGACTCAAGTCACCTCCGATTGGTTATGGCAACTCGCCTTAGCCTCGGTCTCCCTCAGAGTCCTACTCGAGTCGTGGTCATCCCCCAATAAAACTCGGCGTCTATCCTCCAAGATAACCCGAGTCGCTTCCCATCTCCTCTCGTACTGCCCCAAGTAGACAGGGTCAAGATCGTGCTCTTCCCGCTTCCTAAAGATAGCCCCGGGTGGGAAAGCAAGCAGTGTATGTCCAAGCCCTCGAGAAAAAAGTGAAGCCGGGCTGGGTCCCTCATGTCTAGAGACATCACCTCCATGGTCCTGGATGTCCTCCTGGGGCCACTCAAAGGCTCCCGTAAAGCCCCAAACCGCCTGGATACCAAGCAGTGGTATGTAGAAGGATGACCAAAGAAGATCTCGGAACCCTCACAAAGCATAAGACTCCCGAAATATCCTCCCGTGCCGCAACCTCCAGTGTGGTATCCACCAACGGATGTCCGAAGTGGATAGCCTAGCCATCATCGCCTCCCGCCTACCTCGTTCCGCCGCCTAGGTGCACCTCTCCGAGAAATCACCCAAGGGCACCGAGTCGGCAAAGCCCCGTGCAAAGCCCCGAGCCTCTCCCCGCAGCCCACAAAGTCAACATAGCCGGACTCCCTGACCTCATGAAATGGTCTCCCGAGCCATCCCGTCGATCCCATGCAAAGTCTCCCCCAAAACCGTGGGACGATATCCTTCCCAGTCCCCGCAGCTCTCGACCATGTCCAGAGACCACCGTGACAAATCCCACTGACTCAAAGAAGAAACGAACCGTAAAAGACGCAAAGGATAAATGCGTCCATAGCCACCACGGTAGCAGCCATAGCCGGAGATCCAAACTCGCCCGGGATCTCGGAAAGGTCAATCCCGTCCGAAGCTACCATCATCTCTCAAGCCTCTCCCTGCAGGAATCTGCAAAAGATGCAAGCTTTACCGCCACCGGCACGTCTCCGATTAGCGGAATAGATATAGCCTCAGCCTCTTGGGACCCCCAATCAAGGCTCTCAAGTCTTCGTGCGTTGGGACGATTTCGTTGTAAGAAAAGCAAGTAAACATGTCTCCGGACGTCCTGTAACTTTGCTGCGGCTCTCAACGAGTCCCAATCGGGCGGGAGATCCCTCAAATGCCATAAAGACTTGATCTTGAAGGAAGAATCAATCAGCCCCTTGTGATTTTGGAAGTTATGTCTCGCCCAAGATTGAAGACCGGACAGAAAATGGTCTCTCTTCCCCCTTTGTAGTCTAACGGGCCTCTCCATCGCAAAAGTGATCAAAGGTGGTGTCTTTAGGTCCAAAATATGCCCTGGGAACAGTTGAAACAAGTTTGGGTTGAGAATGAAATGAAATGACCAAGCCTTGGTTTTATTAAAGAAAATAACCGCTCGGTATTTAACCGTGAGCCGCACGGTCTTTGCCCTCAAGGCCATGCCGCACCCGCTACATTAGCCCTCTGTAAAAAAAAGTTAAGCAACCAAAGTTGCTGCCCAAGGGAGTTTTCTACCCCACTTTCTCAACCAAAACCTGTACAAAAACATGTCCGGAAGCCACCCAAGCAGTTTTATATCATTATATATTATTTTGGCCCAGTTTCAGCCCCAATTCAAAGCAAAAAAGTCGCACCGAGGCTCAGATAATATGCAAATTGAAAAAGCATGAATTAGAAAAGCAAATAAAACATAAGTACAATGTCTTCGCCCCACCGGCGTCAAAATAAAAGCAAAAAAAATAAACAAGTTGTGCATAAAAAAGTGTTCATTGTTTGTTTTGTTCCAAATCTACTCTAGAGACCCCTAGGCCTCGCATTCTTCTTTCTTCCTCATCACCGCTCACCATAGACGCTAGGCTCTCTCATCACGTCCTCCCGGTCGCTCGCATCGGAAAGCAGGGATGTTGTCGTGCTCATACTCCGCCACCGCTCCAAGATATCAGCATTAGGACCTCGCCCTCGAGTCCCGGCACTGGGATGAATACTCCGAAGCCGAGGAAGAGGATGCCGCGCCCGACATGCCTCCTTTGCGCACGTGCTCCTGCATGCTTGTTGACGCTTTAGTAGCGCAGGCCGGCTTCTTGACTAAGGATCGGCACACGTCTTTCCACCTCTCTCGCCTGACCAACCTGTTCGTAGGTGCGAGCTGGAACCCGAGAAAAGAAAAGAAAATCTCGTAAAATCTCGAGAAAAATCTTAAAAATTGCAAAAAACAAAAAATCCGAAAGCTAAAAAGGGAATAAGACTCCAAGAGTATACTCACGTGCTAATGTGTGGGTATACCGGGGCTCCCTCGTGTCGGGGACAGGAATCCTCATCCTCCTCGGTACTCCGTGTACGACGTATGAGAGGTGTGCAGGAGGGATAGGCGGGTCGCAGGCTCATCCTCCCCATATCCCCGAGTGACCGCCGCCTTCGTCGCCTTCGTGGCATCCTCAGCGCCGCTTCCACAAACACGGCGTAGGGGTACCCATGTCAAAATACTCCTCATGCAGCTATACCTCCTCGGTACCTCTCAATCTCATCTCGCTGCCCGTATTGCGGTCCTCCTCAGGCACATTGCAGGCATCCGTCTTTGGAGGATCGTGTGGAGTAATGGCGTCCAATGGAGGGACATGACCATGCCGCCTCGAGAAGCGGTCCCCCGGATATATGATGTCGCAAGTCGGCCCGGTGAGCCACCTCCTCTGCCTCGTCGCCTCAATGGCATCTCCCGGCCAAAATCTCAGGATACACACCCGGGGGTAGAAGTCCACTCCATCCGGTCCATCCTTATTGAGCACGAGGCTTCACCATCTTGTAGTCGAAAGTGATCCGGGTCTTCCCAGTGAACCTATCCCTCACATCTCCCCTCCGGCGAACCATCGCGGGGAAAATGGTGATATCACTCTGCTTTGGTTCCAAGGAAAGAACCCGATCACCTCGCAAAACCAGGCTGCATGTTCAAAAACATCAAAAGGTCATTTTTCTCATAAGAAGTCTCAAGACGAGAAAGAGAAAAGAGAAGAGAAAGAGAGGCTACCTCAAGGGCAAATGAGAAGCGGTCCATAGAAGCGGCTTTGTTTCGACTGTACATGTCCGAGAGAGAAGTATAACTCGGCCAATCCGGCCTCTCCCCAAGAGACCGTCCCTATCCCATCCACATCAACCAAAGAGTCAAGGAGGCAAGTCATGGCTAGCGTCCCGAAATTAGCAAAGATAGTGGCAGGCGGCATCAACCACACGAAAGCTCTAACCAACAGGTGGTGGGCGGTCACGTCACTACCGGCCAAAGTCCCGCATGCGGTTACGGGCGCCACCTCGACATTCCTCGTCTCCATACCCAATCCCTTGGGAATCGGCTCAAATCCAACCAAAGCTCGGAACTCCTGTTTGTAATGTGGTCTCTCCAAGTCACGGGCCTCCGGTGAACTACGAGCCCGATGTCCCAGTAAAATCGGCGGGAGTCACGGTAAGCTCTCCCCGGCTCGGTGGAAACTATGAGTAGAGTCCCACCAAAACTCGAGAAAGAGCTGAACCAGGCCCTTGCTCTTTGAGGTGATGTGAATTCCCCTGCCGATGGCCTCCACAAACGCGCCCAGACCGGTAGCCCTCACCAACTCTTTAGGGTTCACCCCATTCTTCTCAAAATCCGGCATCCTCTGCAAAGATTCCTTGCTATCTCAGATGGTCCCCTAGACTTGTTCTCCTGTAGACAAGCACATCAAAAAAGAAGTGTCAGTCCTTCATCTCATTTCAAAAGCATGCATATAGTCACAAAAGCGCACATATTTTTTCAAAAGAAAAGCATTCATACAAGTCTTTTTAGCATCTTTTGCATCAAAAACGTGACTTTCATCATTTGAAACACGTCATTTTAAGCACGTTGCTTTCCTAAGGCACAAAAATCATAATTTTCACGATTCTTTGCACATAAGCATTATTTTTCAAATAAAATGGCATGCATGAATCATTTTCATCTTCCAAAATCATGTTTTCTCATTGAAAATCAGAATTTTGACCTAGTTCTAGCACAAGGCAAGAACTCCGTCTCATATTTAGACAATTCTCATTCTTACTTCATTTGCGAGAAAAAAAGTGAGTCATTCTCATAATTTTCATCAAATAAATTGCACATGCATATTCTTAGCCTCATAGGTTGTTCATGCATCTCAAAATCATTCAAAAATCCTAAGAAAATCCTAGAAAATTCCTAAGTTCGGGTTAAGCCCTAAATTATTCAAAAATCAAGCAAAATCATCGGATTTGAGCCAAATAAGAACGCTTACCCCAACCGATCGCGGGTTCGTCGATTTGTGCTCCCTCCTTCCCGGATAGAGCTCCGATGGAGGAGTGAGAAAGTCATACCTCCTATCCGTCCGGACAAGCTCCTTCCTCCTCCATCTAGCGGCGGCGGAAACATTCCTCCTTGCTTGTCTTGGTGCCGGATCCATCTCAAATCAAGGGAAGCAAGGGAATTCAAAGAATTTCGAAATTCTTTCTTCTCTCCTCTCTCTCTCTCTCGGCTGAATGGGCGGCAACAATGCCCAATAGCCCGTTCAAATCTGTTTTAAATAATCTGTAAAAATCAGGTTTCCAGCCGTACGACTTCTTTTTCCTTCCTCTCATGCCGGGCGGCCTCTTTCGCTCTGAGCAAAAATTACGATTTTGCCCTTGGACTTTCCACTTGGGCCTCCAATCCTCGTTATCCTCTAACTGAGATAACACCCTCTTCAGAAGATATCCCTTATCGCCTAAGCAATCAAGCTCTATTCCCAGTCACCTCAGTTAATTTCGTTATAACGGGATAACGTTAGGTGACAACCTCCGAATTGTCGAGTTCTTCTTAACTTAAGCTACCTCTGTCATGAATAGTGACGTATGCTTAAGTCATTCAAACTTTGGCAACCCATATCTCTGATTCGAAAGAGATTGAGACGTATGCTCAAGTCATTGGCAACCCATATCTCTAATTCGAAAGAGATTGAGACGTATGCTCAAGTCATTGACAACCCATATCTCTAATTAGAAAGAGATTGAGACGTATGCTCAAGTCATTGGCAACCCATATCTCTGATTCGAAAGAGATTGAGACGTATGCTTAAATCATTCTAGCTTTGGCAACCCATATCTCTGATTCGAAAGAGATTGAGACGTATGCTCAAGTTCACCAAACTCTAGCTACCTCTATCCACTCGACAGTGACGTAAGCTCTAGTTTCAATCAGGTGACAGCCTCTATTAATTGTCAACCAGGTGACAGCCTCCATTAATTGTCAAAATCTCAAGAATCCTAGACATCGTTCCTAACTATCTTGTGATGCTTGAACTACGATCAAGGCTTGATTCCTCCGGGATACGTAGGTAGCCTTTTAGGTCCAGCCATTCGACCACTTTGGTCACCCTGTTTCTTTGTCACTCCTCAGTGATAAAGCAGCCCCTCATAGAGGTTCAGATATCCGACCACCTTGGTCACTCCTAGCATATCCCCAGTAGGATCAATTGCTTGACCTCCTAGGTCATTTTCTCTTCTATTTCCCCGACAAGAGACCGGTTTCTCTTCTTCCTTCCCCCGGCGGATCCTAATTCCGAACTACGGCTGGCTTCGATTCCTCCGGGATACGTAGGTAGCCTTCCGGAGAGGTTCGGCCCACTCGACCACCTTGGTCACCCAATCCGTCTCGGCATTCGCCGAGATCGGATCCTTTTCTATCGACAACCCCACTCGCCTTGCAAGTGACGTTGCCGAGGGCTTCTGTAAGTACCCAAATCGGCTCATGCCTTAGGTTAAATTTCCCGGCAATTTCGGTAAGTTTCCCGGTAATTCCCGGACCTTCCTAGTGTTCCGGAAATGTTACGGAGCAGTCCCAAATTAAATTAAGGGCTGAAGGGAGCCTTCCTAATTAAGAAACACGTTTTTCTTAATTAGGAAGAGGATTCTAGAATTTGCCACCTTGCATGGTTCTAGAAATGCTGAGTCACAATGGATAATGCCGCACGGCTGCGTTAGCTCGCTGTCCCTAGCCGCACGGCTTCATTAGCCTTATCCAGACTGCCTATAAATAGAGCCCTCCTCTACCCATTTCAACACACACAATCCATAGCAAGTCACCCACAAACACTCCAAATACGTGAAGAATACTGCTGGAAGCTCAAGAAGGTGAAGAAGAAGGCCAAGAAGCTCCCTCCCTCCTCCTTAAAGATCCAAGACCAACCTCTCCTCCTAGCTCCGACCAAAGAAGAAGGAAGCTATTGGTAACCTCGCACGCCCTAACCTCGCATCCTAATTGCTTTATAAATTGCTCATTGCATTACTTTTATATTGCTTGGGACTTGGTAGATTAAAGATCATATCTTCATATTCCCCCTTCCCTTTTGCATGCATTAGACATCATTTGTCATAAAAATGTAGTCTTTTCCCATAAAGGTGCATCCTTTGCACCTAAAACCCCCATTTTCAAATAAAAATGTCATCTTCATGCATCCTTTGCATATAAAAATCAAATCTTTTTTAATCAAAATGCATCATTTGCATCCAAAATCCCTTGTTCAAGCATCATTTGCTTTAAAGACTATGTCTTTACCATAAACTAGCATCATATGCTTTTCAAAATGCAATCTTTATGCATCATTTGCATAATGAATGCCAATTTCTTCAACAAAAATGCATCATTTGCATAAAAATCAAATCTTTATGCATCATTTGCAATAAAGATTATTTCTTTAAACTAAGTGCATCATTTGCAACCCAAAAATGTCATCTTTTCATTAAAGATTCATTTTTACATACATTTCCCCCATTCCCCCATTAACAACCTAGGAACGGACCGGTGTAAAAGATCCTATCTTTACATCGTTCCTTCCATTAAAGGTTTCATATCTCTTTAGAAAGGGACACCTTGAACCCTATATCTCCGATTATCGCTTAAGAAAGAGTATGAAGCATCTATACGAGCTCGACTGTCTTAAAGCGTAGGATTGATGGGCTAAGGATCCTCCTTTTCTAAAGAACCTCATCTTTGACCAAAAGAGAGTCATTCTCTCGATCACGCAAGTCCCGAGGGTCCCGAGGTTAAAATGCGATGATCACAAGTCATAAGATGAGGACGGGATCATAATCCCAAATACATAAAATTCCAAGGAATCCCGAGCGACAACCAACAAATGGTTTGTACGTCCGGAAGACAACTTGGGACATTCCCCCCTTTTTCTCAAACACATGCACACAAGAAAGCACGCAAGCAAGCACGATTACTGAAATCTTGGGAGACTTGCTCCGGCAAGGCACTTTGGGTGAACGCCAAACGTTCTTCCCAAGGGGTAACTTAACCTCCGAACCCAAGTAAAAACCTTTTTTTCAAAGTTTTGAGGTAATCAAAATGGCGTGGCGACTCCGTTTTTCAAATTAAACCGGATGTCTTCAAACTCGCGTGAATCCAACAAAATTTGGGCACCACATTCACAGTGACGTGTTTCAAATGATGAAAGACACATGTGTTCTAGGCAAATGATGCTAGAAAATCTCTTATGAATGCTTTTTCTTTGGCATGTGTGCACTATTTTGTGAATATATGCATATTTTTTAGATAAGTTAAAGGACTAACATACCTTTGCATTGCTTACCTACAGGAGAGAAAATCACTAGGACCCGCTTAGATTGCGGTGAAGTTATAGGTGAGGATGCCTGACATCGAGAAGGATGGCCACAACCCTAAGCAGCTAGTTGAGGCTACGGGTCTCCATGCCTTTGTTGAGGCTATCCGCAGAGGCATTCATGTGACGAATAAGAGTAAGGGGCTGACCCTAGCTCTTTCTGAGTTTTGGTGGGATACCACCCATAGTTTTCACTTGGGCTGGGGAGAGGCTACTGTGACCCCTGCCAATTTCACTGCTATCATGGGCTTGCAATTCATTGACAGGTCTGTGACCTGGAGAGACCACATTTCTGACACGGAGTTCAGGGACTACGTGGGGTTTGACATCCGTCTGAAGGGGCTAGGGATGGAGACCCATCTTATGGAGATTCAGATTCTCAGGTGCATAGAGGGATTTGCTGCCAACGACGTGACTGCTCACTAGCTCGCGAGGGCTTTCTTGTGGTTGACTTTATCTGTCACCATCTTCACTAATTCTGGGACATTGGCGATGATTTATCTGTTCGATTCCTTGGAAGATCTGGCTGCCGTTGGGGAGATCTCTTGGGGTGAGGCCGGATTGGCGGAGCTTTATTTTTCTTTGGATCTGTACAGTCGGAACAAGGCTGCTTCCATGGACTGTTTCTCCATTGATTTGGTGGTATTCTCATTCTTCTTTTTGTTATTTCCCTTTATGTACCCTCAAAATTCATGAGAGAAAGTAACCTTTATGTTCTGACATGCAGGTTTGGTTTTGTGAGGTGATTGGGTTCTTTTTCGTGGAACTAACAGATTGATCCTGCTACCTTCTCGGCTATGGTACGCCGGAGAGGTGAGGCTCGGGACAAGTTCAATGCGATGACCCGGATCACCTTTGATTACAAGATGGTAAGGCCTGTCATCAATGGGGACAGTTGTGAGGGGGTTACTTTCTACCCTTAGGAGCGGTATGTAGCGGCTCTGATAGGCGATGCCGTGGCCGTGACTCAGTAGAGGAGGTGGTTGACAGGCTAGAGGACGAGAGGGATAGGTAGAGGGTCGGTTTGGCAGTAGAGGATTATTTTGATCATGCTACTCCGTACGCCACCTTTGTGGAGGAGCGTTTGAGGACGCCACAGAGGCTGGTGAAGACAGCTGCTGCTCAGGGGTATGGAGAGGCAGAGCCGACCGATCTACCTGTTCCCCCAGATCACCTATCTTAGGTGATGAATGGGGTTCCGAGGAGGCTGATGGTGCCCATTCCCGACACGAGAGACGCCGAGTTTACTCTGCAAGTTGACAGCACTGTAAGTGAATCATGGATCCTTTTTTTTCGATCTTTTCTTTTTCTGTCTAGGCTATTTCTGCAATTCTGAACCTTTTTCTGGGATTTTCTGAGCTTTTCTCTTTCTCGCAGGTCCCTGTTCGCACTTATGACACTTTGGTGCCACAGAATAGGGGATGGAAGCAGCTAGCTCGGTCTCTCTTAAGGAAGCTGGCTTATGCATCGAGGGCTGCGGGGAATGTACAGGAGCCTGAACGCAAGAGGAGGCATATCGGGAGTGTGGCTTCTTCATTATCGGCCTCAGAATACCCCTCGTCTTCGACCAGTGGTATACCTCGGGGGCGTGGGCCAAATACTGACATCCTGGAGCAGCTGCGGAGTATGAGCATGTGCTCGTTAACTTGTCTGCCATGAGCGATGATGAGGACTTGATGAGGGACCCCGAATATTACGAGCTAAGAAGCGACGAGGAGTCAGAGGCTTAGGGTCCTTTCTATCCGTACTTAGAGAGAGAGAGAGAGAAATGAAAACAAATGATGCATAACAAACAATTTGTAATTATTTATTATTTTTATTTAGGGGCCAATTGTGGCAAATACATGTAATGATGATTTTTTTCTTTTCTTTTCTTATTGCCATTATTGCTATTTTTTCTAATTACATGAGCCTCGGAGCGGTTTTTTTCATGGAAATGGGGCGAAAATTGGGCAAAAATGTGTTATGATGGTGTTTGGCATGTATGAATGGTGTTTGGGATGATTTTTATGCAGGTTTTTGAGAAAGTGGGGTGAAAATTCCACTTGGGCAGCAGGTTTGGCAGCAACATATTTTTTTTTCTGCAGCAACGAATGAATCCGCCCGGCTAGGACCTGAGAAAAAAAGGCCACACGGCTGGGTCTTCTATCTGGAATGATTTTCTGCAAATAAATCCAAGGAAGGGTCTTTATATTTCATTTCCAATTTTGGTTCCTCCCATACGGTCTCAGACCATCCAAGAATAGATTTTTAGCCAAAAAGGAAGATAAATCAAATCGTTGCCATGGAGAAATCGGTTCGATTGCAAAAGGAGAAAAGAGACCATTTTCTTTCCAACCTTCAATCTTGGATGAGGCTTAACTTTCAATCTCACAAGGGACTTTTTTATAACACCTTCAAAATCAAATCTTTATGGATTTGAAGAATCTTCCACCCGATTGGGACCTTTTGAGAGCAGCAACAAGATTTTGGGATGTTCGGAGACACGTTTACTCCTTTTCCTACAATGAGATCATTCCCACCTTCGAGGATTTTAGAGCATTGATTGGGGGTCTGAAAATTGAGGCTATTTCGATTCCTTTGGCCGGAGATTTACCAATGATCCCAAAGCTTGCATCTTTTCTGCAAATTTCTCTGGAAGAAGCTGAAGGGATGATGATAGCTCCCGATAGGATCGACATCTCTGATATTCCAGGCAGATTCATATCTCCGGGTACTGTTGAGACCACAGTATCTATGGATGCTTTCATTCTCTACATATTTTCTTTCCTTTTCACCGCCGAATCCTTTGGAGTGTGCCATAGCGGCCTTTTGGACATTGTTCGAGACTGCAGGGCTGGGAGAGATATTGTCCCTCTGAGTTTGGGAGAGATGCTGCACGACATTGATAGGATGGCGAGGGGGACCTTTTCATGCGGTCTGGGAGCCCAACTGTACTGACTCTGTGGTTACAGGAGAGGCTCGGGGCTTTACCTAAGGCTTTACCTACTCATTGTCCTTGGGTTATTTCTCGAAGGGGTGCACCGAGACAGCAGGATCAGGGTCGCTGGGAGCTGATGATGGCTCTGCTGTCTACTGCGGATGTTTGTTGGTTGGTGCCTCATTGGAGGTTGCAGACTCGTAGGACATTTCAGGAGTCCTATATAGTGAGGGTTCTAGGGCTATCCTTGTCGTCCTTTTACATTCCCCGCTCAGTGTCGGGACAGTTTAGGGCCTTACAGGAGCCATCGAATGACTGGGAGGACATTTGCATCATGAAGGAGGCACCATTTGTAAGTACGCCAATCCAATTTGCGACCCTTTTTAGGTGCATTTTAAATGATAAAATTGCACTAAGGGGCGTTTTGGTAAATTCCCGGTCCGTTCCGAGACTTCCGAAAACATTTTATATGTTTCTCGCGAAGAAAGTGTATTTTAGTATTTTTCCCGGACAAAAGGACCTAAAAGGAATAAACTGCTTTGGGCTTTTAAAGAATTAACCCGGAATGTTCCAGAAGCAGGTTTTGGCGCCAGAAACGGTTATGGACGTGGCCCGTCGTGCGACAGCTTGAAGCATAGAAATTGGAAGCGTTGGGTCGTGCGACATATTAATTCAATCCCAATCAGCTGCTTTAAATACCAATTCCATTCATTTTATAAAGGGGGGCCTCACTCATTTCTCACACAGAGACAACACACACAGTTTCTCACCTCTTTCTCTCTCCTCTCCTCTCTCTCTCTATACGCAAACTCGGCCACCTCCCATCTCTCCGGCCAAACTTCCCAACCGTCCCCCTCACCAAACAATCTCCGGTCAAAACCTAGCCCAACCTACCCTCTCCCCTTAATCCTCCTCACCTTTCCCTCTATCTCCATACCTCCAACAAACGCCAACCAAATCGTCCACCGCTGCTCTCCACCTCCAACAACAACCCCTTCCTCACCGTTCCCCTTCGCCGGCGACCCACACACCTTTCAATCTCCCCCACCGTTCTCAACCTCTCTACCTCCAATTACAAAAAAAACCGCCTCCACCGTTCCTTTCGATTCCCTCCAAGTCCGACGACAACACCGCCCCTGTTTCCAGATCCAACATCATTAACCACCACCAATCTACCATCTTCTCAGGCTAAATCGAAACCCAATCAGACCTCAATCTCTCTCACCGTGTTCTACTCTCTATCCCGAAACCGACATCATCCTCTGTTGTTCCAGATCTCCAGTCTGCCCCTATTCCAGCGCTGAAGCCTCACAATATCTTCAATCTGTGAGTTCGAATCCTATTCCCGATGCTGAATTGAAGAATTCGATACCTAACGTGGTATCGAATTTGAGGACACTACGAGGGTAACTAATCTCAACCTTACTCTCTCTCTCTCTCTCTCTCTCTATTTTTCTGCGTATTACAACTGCCGTGGCTTGATATTGCTATGATGTAGAATCTGGGTGTTTGGTTTTGTTACAACTTAAATCTAGCATGTAGTATGCTCTATTTCATTTAGTGGTTCTGTTTCTCATTTGCGTAGTGTGATTTGTCGTTGTTTAAAATGCTTGTGGTGTAGAACCTGATTATTCTAGCTTTGTTACAATTTCCATTTAGCGTGTTGTATGCTCTGGTCGTTGGGATCTGTCTTATGTGTTTATCGTGGTGATGATATTTGTTTGGTGGTGATGATATTTGTTTGGTTCATGTGATTATGTGCGTTGTGCACGAATTATGCTAAGGTGAGCGTGGATCGTCTCATATCCACGTTCATCTAAGCTTGGATCTCTATGAGGTCGTTGGGACCTGTTTCATATATTTGTCGTAGTGATTATATATACTCTTGTTTGATGTCTTGCGTTGGGCATGAATTGCTAAGGTGAGTGTGGATGATTCCATATCCACACTCATCTGCAAATTGGTTTTCTCTGAGGTCGTTGGGATCTGATTTCTATTTTTTGTTAATCTAGGATTGTCATTTTATTGTTCTGTAATTCATTGATTGTAAAACCTCTGCAGATGGAGGAGTATGTCCCGCGACACAACTGGCCATTCATGGTCCTGCGTCGTGCGACATACTTGGCCTATCTGCAGCGGGTTAGTTTTCAGTTGTAAGTTGTTTCATTCCTATGTAATCAGGTGGTGGTCTCCTGAATTAAATGACTCACAAGTTGTAATTCATTTCTTTGAGCAATAAAATAAAGCATTAAAATGCATTTTATACATATTTTGTCACACACTTGGCACACACTTTTAAATGTCTTGAATGTTGAACATAGAAAGACATGTCTACGGACGAGGCGTGTTGGGTGAACTCTCGGTTCTTCCCAACACGTAACTTGACCCCCGAACCCATTTTCTCTCTTAAAAAGGTTTTCAATGTTTCCTCTAAAAACGGCGTGGCGACTCCCTTTTTACCTACTTTTTCGGCGAGCGTTCATTCAGTGGCGACTCTGCTGGGGACTTGAAACTTGGTTTTCAAAAGTGGGTCAAACTTTCGTGTTCGTTCAACATTCGATTCCTTCATTTGTGTGTGCTTTGTTTGTGACATTATATGTGTTGTATGCATTTCTTGCTTTGTTTTATTCCCTCCCCTTCCTTGCTTCCTGTTGATGTTGTGCTGTGCTGGGGCTTGGTGTTGATCTGTTGCTTGTGCTTGGAGGCTGGGGCTGGTTATGTTCTTTTGTTCAGGATTCTGGCAATGTGACTCCTTCTGTCACGCGACAAAGCGTACCTTTGATGTCCTGTGTAGCGCGACAGAAGGTGGTCACTCTGCAGGGTTTGATTTCCTTGATAGAAGTTGTGATTGTGGGGCAGTCCCCCATGATCAATTTTATTGATCCTTGCTTATTGTACTCTGTGGGGGTGTGTGTGTGAGTTGTTTTCATTACTCCCCTTTTTCAAAAAAATAAAAAAAAAATAAAAATCATTTTCGCAAATAAAGGAAGTTAACCATCCCGCACACTGCATCACGTAGATCTAGAACCCTCGGGTGCGATTGACGGCATCGCGGACGGTGATAATATTCACCTACGCTTGAGCGCCTAATGTCAAACCTATCCCCCTAGTGCGTTATAGGTGGCACCACACATTTAAACCTTACCCAAAAACGGTTGGTTTTGACACGCCATTTTTCAAATACACCAAAATGAATTGTTTCAAAATTTTAATAGACTTTCGTACCTCTCCCGAAACCTAGCACGTGTGGGCATGTTGCCATCGCAACATGGTTTCACGAGAGGACATGTCGTTCCCACGGCATGTTCTAACGAGAGATCATGTCGCTTTGTCAACGTGCACCGACGAGAGGTCATGCCGGATTTTTCCTTGAAATTCTTCAGGAATACCCGTTATGCTGCCCAAATTTTTCTAGAAATTGGGGCTGCTGGTCCGTCCCATAAATGCTTTGGTTTTATTTAGGTACTATTGCCTGTTATTATTTTTGAACCAATACATTTGGCGTATTTGTGGATGATGTGTCCATAGGTTCCCCCGAGGTCTAGATTGTGTGAATAAAGGATTAGCCTTTTCCAACCGTCTCTAGGACTTAAAACACCGGTTTCTACCTGAACATTAATAAGTGTTGCACAAGTCCGTCTCCTTTCCCATTCTTCCCTCTCCCGTACCTTCTCAAAGTTCTCTACCCTCCGTCTATACACGCTCTTACCTCTTCACCTCTGCAAGACTAAGGCAAGTTCGGTGTATGCTCCCATTCCCGGCGCTCATTGGTCTATATTCCCGAGGCGAAAGAAGTTCAAGTGCTCGAGTGGTCGTCCATCTGATTCGGAATCCAAAATGCTTGGTGCAGAGAAGATTATGGCCCACCAGTCTGAAAATTCATATCCCATGGGTCAGCAGAGTGCAAATGGTGTGTCCATCAAAGAATTGCGAGCTACACTTGAAGATATTCTTCCTCGCAAGCAAGAGACCCGGTCGTTTGCTCAGATTGCTAAAGATAAGGAGGGCGACTTTTGAAGGACATAAAGATTGAGAAGGGTCCTCACCGCACCGATGGCAACAATGCTCTTCCTCCCGTCCGAATGTTGATGCAGTCGATCAGTCCTCCTAAGGTCTAGAATGTCCACTGTCGGACATGAGTCTGTCGAGTCCAAGTTGGACCAGTTTTTGCTTTGCAGTGATAAAATCTTTGTTTCTATTCTTGCTAGACTCGAGACATTACTAGAACATCCACGTTACACTCGATTGAAATGGTCTTATTCCAAATGATCACTTGTGCTGCTCACCGACTAATGCTTTGAAATGGCTAATGTTTAAATCGATCAGAGTGAGAAAATTGACTGATATCCCCATCTTGCGTCCCATATGCTCACACCTCTCTCATAATCTCGTTGTTCGATGAATTTGCACGGATCTTTTTCAAGAAAGCTTAAAGTAAGCAATGAAGACTCAATATCGTTCGGAGTATCCGGTAGGGACTGCGGTTGAAACCTTTTACCCTTAGGAAAACCATTACCTTACCCTCACCTAAACAATAACCCTTCGATTCAAGATCGACATGTTTTGAAACCCATTTAACCATCGCCAGAAGAAGAGGGACTATCCTTGAGACTCCCATGACACAAAAGAAGATCGACCGTCTCCAAGCTCAAGAACGACGGAAAGCAATGATCCATCCTAGAGGCTAGATGAAGTTTTCTCTCAAAAGAAAAAAAAAGAGACAAAAAAAAAGAGACAAAAAAAAGAGAAAAAAAAAGAGAATAAAAAAGGGGAAAAGAAAGAGAGCCTAGTCCCCCAGAGATCCGCTCAAAAGCAAAAGTCAGAGGATCCGGTCGTTGCTCAAGAGGAGTCTCAGAGTGAATAAAGAGACATCATGGATGTCCCCTCACCATTACCTCTAACCGATCCCAAGCCGTCCTCTTGATTTTAGAGGACATTCCCATTACCATTACCCTTTCCCTTGGCAAAGCCAAAATTTGACCTCTCATTCCCAGAGGCAATCAATCTTCCTCGCCGTAGATTTCCCAAACACATCCCAAAAGCCAACCTCTCATATTTAGAGGTTCAGCCAAGCAAAAATCCCAGCCGACCTCTCGTTTTAAGAGGTCATGATATCTCGAATTACCCAAAGACCGATCGAAACCCCGAGACCCAGCCGCAGTTCCTACCGGGTAGCAGTTTCATTCCAATATCGTCGAGATCTAAATCAGATTATTGATTGAAGCGGAGCCAAGTCCATCCCGGCTCAAAAGACCGTCAAGTGAAGATTGTGCAAATTCCATCTGTTCTTTCGACGTTGCATGTGAGCATATTTCATTTCTCCTCCGCAAACACCTGCCGTGAATGTCCCACTGGGGCTTCACATCCGTGTCTCCCATTGACACTCCAAGAGGACATGTTCTTTCAATTCTCAAAATCCTAAAAGGTCCTCAGATCCTCGAATTCCAACGTTCATTCTTTTCATTCGGGATAAGCCCAAACTACGGCGACCTGAGCTCCTCCTATGGAGGGGAACGTAGGCAACCATAACTGGTCCGGTCGAAATCACAAACAAATCTCAGAAGATCCGGTCTCCTCAAGGACCATGCCCGTACACTGTCTATCCGTCCGAGTTTGATTCTCGATATCAGTGGGCTTTCTCCTCAGGATTGATAAAAATATTTGCTCATATCGGCTTTGGTGGTTGAATAACCCGAACATCAATAAAGGGTTTTAAGCAGCTTTGTGATCATCATGAATAAGACAGGTTTTCAAGTGTCTCAACAAGTCTTCTCTTTCTACATAATAGGAAGATAGAGCCAAACACCGTTTCGGTCAGCAGGGGCTTCCATACACTTTTCCACACCTTGTGATGCTTATACTCTCCCAAAAGAGTCAAACCCAAAAGCAAGAGTGTCATACACAGATTCGGGATCTATTCCCACCATTCGAAAGATATTCCCCTGCACGTAAACACTTCCGAGTCTTGTCCAGCGTCTGATTGACTACGGTTTGAAATGATGAGTTGCCTCCTCGGTCACAAGATAACTCTGCCTGCGATGAAGCTGCATGGAATGTCCTCAAGCTAGGGCTTTGGTTAAGGTATCCCTCCGGCTCTCCTTACCAGATTCCCTCCAAGATTGCTTTGCACTATCAACTGGGGCTTCGCCAAGCCGGGCTCGTTCTCTGCACATTCTCTACTACTTGCTGTCTCAGACGCGTGATGTACTCTGTCCTCACCAGCAACGGACCTGCTGCAATCTGTACTCTAGAGAGCGCCCCGACTTGCCTAGCTGCGCCATGTCAGTTCTCCACCTCGTGGGAGAGGGTCCACCCCATCATAAATACTTTCGTCCTATACAAAATCCCTCATAGCATAATGGCTACATACACATCAGCTCATCAAGCCGTGCAAAAACCTCCCTACTTCCTATTCTCCCCAGCTGAGATAGACTTGTGCAACAAAAGATTAATAATGCATAAGCAAAAAGAGTCGAATAAAGTGCAAAGTGCCTAGAGTGTTGTGTCTTCCCCCCGCAGAGTACAATGATCAGGTGATCGTAATTTGATTGTGAGGATTGCCTCTCGGATCACAATCTGGACAAGGATTCCAAATCCTGTAGGTGGCCTATCCCGCCTTTGTCATCGTCATCAGCATCGTCGAAAAGAGCCTCAGCTGCCCAGTCTCCAAGCATTGCTCATCAAAAGGAGTTTCAGATGCCCTTTAGCTTCAGCAAATTGCCCATGTTGGACGGAAGGATTAGCATTGCCCGTGTTGGACGAAGGATTAGCATTGCCCGTGTTGGACGGACGATTATTATCAGTTCCCGTGTCGGACGGAAGGTGTATCAAAATTCCTGTGTTGGACGGAAGCTTATTCTCAGATTCCCGTGTCAGACGGGAGGGGCATTTTAAATATCCCGTGTCGGATGAAGGATTATCATCATTTCCCGTGTTGGATGAAGAATCATTATCTGAAGTTCGTGTTGGGCGGCAAGTCATCAAAAATCCGTGTTGGACGGAGGATTATCGGTTTCCGTGTCGGACAGAAGGTTCATCGGTTTCCGTGTCGGACGGAAGGTTCAGTATCAGATGTCCCATGTTGGACGGAGGATTATCGATTTTCGTGTTGGACGGAAGGTTCATTGGTTTCCGTGTAGGACGGAAGGTTCATTATCAGATATCCCGTGTCGGACGGAAGGTTCATCGGTTTCCGTGTCGGACGGAAGGTTCATTATCAGATATCCCTTGTCGGACGGAAGGTTCGTCGGTTTGCATGTCAGATGGAAGGTTCATTATCAGATATCCCGTGTCGGACGGAAGGTTCATCGGTTTCCGTGTCGGACGAAAGGTTCATTATCAGATATCTCGTGTCGGATGGAAGGTTCATCGGTTTTCGTGTTGGACGGAAGGTTCATTATCAGATATCCCATGTCGGACGGAAGGTTTATCGGTTTCCGTGTCGGACGGAAGGTTCATTATCAGATATCCCGTGTCGGACGGAAGGTTCATCGGTTTCCGTGTCGGACGGAAGGTTCATTATCAGATATCCCGTGTCGGACGGATGGTTCATTGGTTTCCGTGTCAGACGGAAGGTTCATTATCAGATATCCTGTGTCGGACGGAAGGTTCATCGGTTTCCGTGTTGGACGGAAGGTTCATTGTCAGATTTCCCGTGTTGGACGGAGGATTATCAGTTTTCGTGTTGGACGGAAGGTTCATCGGTTTTCGTGTCGGACGGAAGGTTCATCATCAGATATCCCGTGTCGGACGGAAGGTTCATCGGTTTCCGTGTCGGACGGAAGGTTCATTATCAGATATCCCTTGTCGGACGAAAGGTTTATTATCAATGCATGTGTAGGACAGGAGGTTCACCAAAGGCCCGTGTTGGATGGAAGATCATCAAGAGCCCGTGTTGGACGAAGATTGATCATCAGCAAATGCCCTTGTCAGACAGCAGTAGCATCGCTTTCCTGCTAGCCTACAAGTAAGCACAGCAAAGGTATGAAAGCACATCTCTACCCTTTCTTGCTTCTTGTTAGTTTCGTTTCCGAACTACGATTTGCCTTGATTCCCTCCTCGGGATACGTAGGAATCCTTTCTCCAAAGGTCCAGCAATCCGATTCCCCAGTCATCGTCCAGCCCTCCGCCTTACCCTCCAGCCGCTCATTGGAATTGGGTCTTATTTTATCGACAACCTCACTTCTTCCATAAGTGACGTTGCCGAGGGGCTCTGTAAGTATGCCAATCCAATTCGCGACCCTTTTTAGGTGCATTTTAAATAATAAAATTGCACTAAGGAGCATTTTGGTAAATTCCCGATCCGTTTCGAGACTTCCGAAAATATTTTATATGTTTCTCGCGAAGAAAGTGTATTTTAGTATTTTTCCCGGACAAAAGGACCTAAAAGGAATAAACTGCTTTGGGCTTTTAAAGAATTAACCCGGAATGTTCCAGAAGCAGGTTTTGGCGCCAGAAACGGTTATGGACGTGGCCCGTCGTGCGACAGCTTGAAGCATAGAAATTGGAAGTGTTGGGTCGTGCGACATATTAATTCAATCCCAATCAGCTGCTTTAAATACCAATTCCATTCATTTTGTAAAGGGGGACCTCACTCATTTCTCACACAGAGACAACACACATAGTTTCTCACCTCTTTCTCTCTCCTCTCTCTCTCTCTATATGCAAACCCGGCCTCCTCCCATCTCTCCGGCCAAACTTCCCAACCGTCCCCCTCACCAAACAACCTCCGGTCAAAACCTAGCCCAACCTACCCTCTCCCCTTAATCCTCCTCACCTTTCCCTCTATCTCCATACCTCCAACAAACGCCAACCAAATCGTCTACCGCCGCTCTCCACCTCCAACAACAACCCCTTCCTCACCGTTCCCCTTCGCCGGCGACCCACACACCTTTCAATCTCCCCCACCGTTCTCAACCTCTCTACCTCCAATTACAAACACAACCGCCTCCACCGTTCCTTTCGATTCCCTCCAAGTCCGACGACAACACCGCCCCTGTTTCCAGATCCAACATCGTTAACCACCAGCACTCCACCATCTTCTCCGGCTAAATCGAAACCCAATCAGACCTCAATCTCTCTCACCGTGTTCTACTCTCTATCCCAAAACCGACATCGTCCTCTATTGTTCCAGATCTCTAGTCCGCCCCTATTCCAGCGCTGAAGCCTCACAATATCTTCAATCTGTGAGTTCGAATCCTGTTCCTAACGCTGAATTGAAGAATTCGATACCTAACGTGGTATCGAATTTGAGGACCTACGAGGGTAACTAATCTCAACCTTACTCTCTCTCTCTCTGTTTTTCTGCGTATTACAACTGCCATGGCTTGATATTGCTGTGATGTTGAATCTGGGTATTTGGTTTTGTTACAACTTAAATCTAGCATGTAGTATGCTCAATTTCATTTAGTGGTTCTGTTTCTCATTTGCGTAGTGTGATTTGTCGTTGTTTAAAATGCTTGTGGTGTAGAACCTGATTATTCTAGCTTTGTTACAATTTCCATTTAGCATGTTGTATGCTCTGGTCCTTGGGATCTGTCTTATGTGTTTATCGTGGTGATGATATTTGTTTGGTGGTGATGATATTTGTTTGGTTCATGTGATTATGTGCGTTGTGCACGAATTATGCTAAGTTGAGCGTGGATCGTCTCATATCCACGTTCATCTAAGCTTGGATCTCTATGAGGTCGTTGGGACCTGTTTCATATATTTGTCGTAGTGATTATATATACTCTTGTTTGATGTCGTGCATTGGGCATGAATTGCTAAGGTGAGTGTGGATGATTCCATATCCACACTCATCTGCAAATTGGTTTTCTCTGAGGTCGTTGGGATCTGATTTCTATTTTTTGTTAATCTAGGATTGTCATTTTATTGTTCTGTAATTCATTGATTGTAAAACCTCTGCAGATGGCGGAGTATGTCCCGCGACACAACTGGCCATTCATGGTCCTGCGTCGTGCGACATACTTGGCCTATCTCGTACCGGTTAGTTTTCGCTTGTAAGTTGTTTCATTCCTATGTAATCAGGTGGTGGTCTCCTGAATTAAATGACTCACAAGTTGTAATTCATTTCTTTGAGCAATAAAATAAAGCATTAAAATGCATTTTATACATATTTTGTTACACACTTGGCACACACTTTTGAATGTCTTGAATGTTGAACATAGAAAGACTCGTCTACGGACGAGGCGTGTTGGGTGAACTTTCGGTTCTTCCCAACACGTAACTTGACCCCCGAACCCATTTTCTCTCTTAAAAAGGTTTTCAATGTTTCCTCTAAAAACGGCGTGGCGACTCCCTTTTTACCTATTTTTTCGGCGAGCGTTCATTCACCATTAGACATGAGAGATCCAGACAGGTCATCCTTTTTCTTGAGAGCATGGACATATGCCGCTTTTCCACCCAGGTCCATTCTCAAGAACAGGAAGAGTTACATTTTGACCACAGCTTACCTGGATCGGTATGAGAGGGAGATGGGGGTGACTCAAATTTTCTTGGGAGAGAGGCACCAGGCCTTATTGGGTGCTGATAGTGAATCTAGCAGGGCTTTAAGGGAGGTCGAGGCAAAGGGTAGTTGCCATAACCAGTCGGGTGATTTTATCAAAGACATGGAAATCAGATATGAAAGACTATCGGAGGTTTCTCCTCTCACCGAGGCTCAGCGGGAGGAGATAAAGACTCGTGCCAGGGTAGAGAAGGCACTTATTGACACATGTTTGATCGAGGCTCCAGTGAGGGCACCTGAGGTAGGGATGAGGGAGAAAGACATCATTGAGAAGAAGAGATAGAACACTCGACGAGGTCGAGGTCGGGGAAAGAAGAACAAGGATGACACTGTTGCTGACAATTGATAGACCTTTTCTAAGCATCCACTTAGTGCCTTTTGCAAACACATTAGTTGATTAGGTATTTTATTGTATATTTTTTTCTTCATAGTAGGTTAGGAGCGTGCTTGAACTCATCAAGAAGTTTTATAAAAACAAGAGATAGTATCTTAGAATTTTTCAAGACACATTTCATGGAAAACTGGATGTCTTATTTATTGTTTAGACCGAACTATTTCTGGTTGCCTACGTTCCCCTTTTACAAGAAAGACTAAGGGGCTCAGGTCTCTGTAGTTCATTCTAATGAACTTTTTTGGATTTTGTTGTTTTTTTTTTTTGTGCAACCCTGTTTTCTGCCTAGACCGCCCTTTCCAGGGTTTTCAGTCTAGCTGGATATTACTCTTTTTGCACTTTTTTTCTTTTTTTTTTTTGGTGAAACCCTGTTTTCTACCTAGACCGCCCTTTTCAGGTTTTTCAACCTAGGTGGGTATTACTCTTTTTGCACTTTTTATTATTTTTAAATTTTTTTTATTTTAAACATAATAACGACAGAGATTGTCACCGTTGACAGGGTGAACAAAAGGATTGTCGTCCAAGTCTGCAAGCTTCATTGCTCCTCCCGATAATATCTTCTGTACCACATACGGGCCGATCCAAATGGGTTCCCACTTTCCTAGAGGGTTGTCTCTGGTAAGGGGCTTCTTTTTCAGTACCAAATATCCTTCTTTGATGTCTCTGGCCTTGACCTTTTTGTCGAATGCTCTGGCCATTCGCCTCTGATAGGCTCGAGTATGTTCCATTACTATAACTGTCTCGTCATCTGAGCTGAAGTAGATCAAGACACATTTCATGGAAATCTGGATGTCTTAATTATTGTTTAGACCGAACTATTTCTGGTTGCCTACATTCCCCTTTTACAAGAAAGACTAAGGGGCTCAGGTCTCCGTAGTTCATTCTAATGAACTTTTTTTGGATTTTGTTGTTTTTTTTTGGTACAACCCTGTTTTCTGCCTAGACCGTCCTTTCCAGGGTTTTCAGCCTAGCTGGATATTACTCTTTTTGCACTTTTTTTTTTTTTTTGTGCAACCCTGTTTTCTACCTAGACCGCCCTTTTCAGGGTTTTCAACCTAGGTGGGTATTACTCTTTTTGCACTTTTTTATTATTTTATATTTTTTTTATTTTAAACATAATAACGACAGAGATTGTCACCGTTGACAGGGTAAAAAAAGGATTGCCGTCCAAGTCTGCAAGCTTCATTTCTCCTCCCGATAGTATCTTCTGTACCACATACGGGCCGATCCAAATGGGTTCCCAATTTCCTAGAGGGTTGTCTCTGGTAGGGGGCTTCTTTTTCAGTACCAAATATCCTTCTTTGATGTCTCTGGCCTTGACCTTTTTGTCGAATGCTCTGGCCATTCGCCTCTGATAGGCTCGAGTATGTTCCATTGCTTTTAGTCTCCTTTCATCAAGCAGAGCTAGCTCATCATGCCGGCTATTCAACCATTCTACTTCGTTTATGCTGTTTTCCAGGAGAATTCTTAATGACGAAATTTCCAACTCTACAGGCAGTACTGCTTCCATTCCGTAAGTCAAGGCGAAAGGAGTTTCTCCTGTGGCTGTTCTGACAGAAGTCCTCTAGCCCCAAAGCGCTAGATGTAATATTTCGGGCCAGTCACGACCGCGAGTATCCATCTTTCGAATGATTCTCTCAAGTGTCTTATTTGCAGCTTCTACCGTTCCATTGGTCTGAGGTCTGTACGGAGATGATTTGTAACGAGTAACTTTGAATTCTGACAGCAATCTATCGCAGTCTCCTTTAAAATGTTTCCCGTTATCTGAGACAATCTCGTTTAGCACCCCATATCTACACATGATGTTCTCTTTGACAAACTGAGCAACTTTCTTGGATGTGAGGACTTTATAGGACTTTGCTTCCACCCATTTCGTGAAATAGTCCACTGCCACTAACACAAACTCATGCCCATTACTTCCGTATGGGGCTATCTTCCAGATTACATCAATACCCCAAGTTGCAAATGGACAAGGCATCGTCATGCAGTACAAATCATGAGGTGGAAGATGATTAAGGTTGGCAAACCGGTGGCACTTGTCACACTCTTGGACATGCTGGATACAGTCTGTTTCCACGGAGATCCAGTAGTAGCCCATTCTGAGGATAACTTGCATCAATGCTCTGGCATTCATGTGAGGACCGCAGGGACCATTATGGACTTTGCTCATTAGCTCTCTTGTTATTTCTTTGGTGACACCCAGCAGGAGTGGTCCTTGGTATCACTTTTTGTAAAGATCGCCTCCTAGAATGACATAGTGAGAGGCCAGTTGCTTCAAAGCTTGCAAGCTTTTGGCTTTGATGCCTTCCTTCAGATTACCTTCTTCGTCTCTGAATGCTGATTCCTCTTCTTTGAGAAACTGTTAAAATTAATTGTACCAAGGTTCCTTGACGAGTTCAGGTCCCACTTCTATTTCACAACAGAAGGCTAGTTTTTCCCTTCTACCTACTCTGAATGGTTTTAGTGCCTTTCCCTCGGGGATTTCTACCAGGGAGGCTAGAGTAGACAAGGCATCTGCAAATCTATTCTTGTCTCTTGGCAGATAATGGAAGGTCACTTCTTTCAACTTCTCTGTCAATTCTTCCATATAGGCATGTTACTTCTGTAGGTTAGGATCCACAATATTCCATTTGTTGGAGACCTGGTTAATGATCAGGGCTGAGTCTCCGTAGACCTCGAGTTCCTTGACATTTCTTTCGAGAGCTGCCTCTAAACCGGCTATACAGGCTTCATACTCTGCCGCATTATTTGTGACAGAGAAGTTCAGCTTGATGGCTATCGGCATATGCTCATCTTTTCGGTCTACTAGCAACATCCCTATACCATTTCCCCAGTTGTTAGCAGCTCCATTGAAGAAGAGTTGCCATCGATTCTCGGGCTCAACAGCGAAAATACTCTCATCCGGAAACTGGGGTTCAGGCCCTCGGTCCTCACTACTAGGGAAATTTGCCAAATGGTCTGATAGTGCTTGACCCTTTATTTCCTTTCTTGTTACATAGTTAATGTCAAACTCTGCTAGGAAGAATGACCACTTTGCCAAGCGCATCGAGAGGGAAGTTTTATCGAAAAGGTAATTGATGGGGTCCATTTTTGAGACCAAATTCATCGAGTGCGCCTACATGTAGTGTTTCAGTTTCCCGACTACCCAGACTAGTCCTGCACAGGTCTTTTCACACATCGAGTAATTGAGCTCACTCCCTTGCAGCTTTCAGCTCATAAAGTAAATGGCATTCTCTACCCGAGAATCTTTCTTTTCCTGGGCTAGCATAGCCCCAACTTCCGTGTCGGTGACCATGAGATAGAGCAGAAGAGGTTTCTGTCCATGGGGGGTCATAGCACCGGGGGATTCACTAGGTATGCCTTAATTTTGTCCAAGGCATCCTGGCATTCTTCATTCCATTCTGTATCGGCATTCTTCTTTATAAGCTTGAAGATGGGCTCACACATGGTTGTCAGCTGATTGACGAAACGGCTGATGTACTGCAGTTTGCCCATAAAGCTTTTGACTTTTATCTGGGATCAAGGTGGCTTCATGTCCATAATGGCTTTGATCTTTCAGGGGTCGGCTTCAATTCCTCACTCTGTGACCATATACCCAAGTACTTTTCCCCTTGTCACTCCGAAGGTGCACTTTGCAGGGTTCAGCCTCATAGAATGCTTCCTTAACCGCTCGAAGAATTTCCGGAGATCAACAAAGTGTTGTCCGTCTGCGCCTTTGGAATGGATAATCATATCTTCGACATAGACCTAGATCTCCTTGTGGATCATGTCATGAAAAAGCGCACTTGCTGCCCTCTGATACGTGGCCCCAGCGTTTTTTAACCCAAAATGCATCACCGTGTAACAGTATGTCCCCCATGGCATGGTAAAAGCTGTCTTTTCCTTGTCCTCTTCTGCCATCTTGATCTGATTGTAGCCAGCAAAACCATCAATGAATGACTTGACTTCGTAGTTCGCCATGGCGTCCACCAAAATATCTATGTTTGGCAATGGGTAGTCGTCTTTGGGACTGGCTTTATATAGATCCTGAAAATCCACTCAGCAATGTACCTTCCCATTTGCTTTAGTCACAGTCACAATATTCAACAACCAGGTCGGATATTCAATGACCCTGATGAATCCTACTCGTAGCATCTTTTCAATTTCCTCCTTGACCTGCATAGACCACTCTGGCTTGCTTTTCCTTAGATTCTGTTTCACAGGCTTGGCATCAGGTGTCAAAGGGATTCTGTGTTCTACAATCGAGCTGTCCAGCCTGACATGTCCTTGTAAGACCAGGCGAACACATCCATATACTCTTTGAGAAGATCAATCAGTTTGTCTCGTTCGGCCCCTTGAAAGAAGTTCCCGATCTGTGTCTCTTTAGGTTCTTTGATAGTACCCAGGTTAACACTAGTCAAAACCTCCTTGGTAGGTTGGGCACGGTTTTCCTCTTTATCAACAACTTGCTTAAAGATTTCTTTAATGTATAGTTCATTTGGTGTTTGCATCTTGTTCAAATGAATCATTATTAATTGTTGTTAGATTATTAGTTAATTTATCATTTGTTAACTTGGCAATAAAGGGATACTCGGAAAGATCTATCATTTCATTTAATGCAAAGGGAAAGGTGACATTGGCAACACATTCATAATCTTCAGGCGTAAGACTATCAGATGACTCGGAGGACTCAAACTCAAAGACTCCTGACTCTAGAGTATGGATGACAGGGTGTTTGACGGGAATAGACATAGAGGGACGGGGGACCAATCCAAGCTCTGTGATCATTTGCTGTCGGCTAGCTATCGGTCCTGAAAATGTCTCCCAGTTCTTCAGTGACATCTCTGTCTTAGTCACTAGAGTGTGGGGATCAAAAGGTTCATCACTGTCATCCCCAATTACTGTAACTGTCTCATCATCTGAGCTGAAGTCGATCAAGTCAGGAATCTGTGCTTCTTCATCAAACAACTTTTGTAAGACTGGCTCACTATCCTCACTGTTGGCAACTTCTATCTGTCTGATCTTCGGGAGGGCTAGCTCGAAGGTGGAGAAATCCATTACCCCTCCTGGGAAGAGTCCTAGTTCCTTAAGGCGGTCTGGGTTCCCTTTGAAGACATACTTGTTTTGAAAAGTGGTGGTAGCCCCAGGAATATTTGGCAGGTCGAGAAACATCCTCCTAATGGGATTGGCTGGCTTTCCCCGGGCCTTTTCAAGGTTTTTCAGAAGGTTTTTCCTAGCGGATTGCTGACTGTCACTCTCATCATACTGAGTCTCGCTCTTTGTGAAGTACTTGGCCAGAGACAGGCTATAAGGACGGAGACGGACCCCTTCATTTTGCCTTTCCTGAACTATTCCCTTAGCTTCCCTGTCATCTTGAGGATTTGGTTTGTAGTCCAGACCATGTCGGGTGGTTTGTTCTTTTGCGTCTATGACGGTGTGATGACCCTGAAGCCTTTTACCCAGTACAAGCCTCGAAAGATAACTCATCTTTCTCATCATTCGCATGGCAAGGGGTATTTTATCTGAGGTGACAGTGAGGTCGGCACAACATACTTGCACTTTGGAGGTTGTCAAGGAGAAGCCAGTTAAGGTAAGCCCTTCATCATCGTGCTTGATTTCCAGTATCGGAATACCTCCGGTATTGGTCCTTTCCACAGTAACACTGTCTCCATAGATAGTAGTGATAATTCCATCATCGAACTGGAACTTGACACACTGGTGCAGGGTAGAGGCCACCCCATTTATCTGGTAGATCCAGGGTCGTCCTAGCAGAGCGATAAATGAAATGGGGATATCAATCACTTGGAAGTCAACAGCCATGACATTCTTCTCAAACCACAAATTTAAAGTCGCAATCCCCAAAACTGATCAAGCAGTGGAATCATATGCCTTAATAGTCTGACTGGACGGCTTTAAGTCCGTTGGCTTCAGATCTAGTAGGTCCATCATCTTTGCTGGCAGGACATTCATTCCAGACCCTCCATCAACTAACACCCTTGGCAGTCGGCGTTCCTCCAACTGGACAGTGATGTAGAGTGGCTCAGTATGGTTAGCCCCATATTTAGGTAAATCCAGGTCAGTGAAAGTGATGATGTTGCCATAGTGAGTGTTCCTGATCATTTGAACGACCTCATCTGGGGTGACATCTATGGGTACCATGGTTTTTTCCAAACTTTCATCTAACTTTAGTTTGTGGGGATAGGAAGAGGATAACAGGGACCAAAGGGAGATATTGTCTTGGGTGCACTTCAGCTGTGTCAGCATCGGATCTTCCTTCTCAGAGGCTAACTTTTCTGCTTCCGGCTTATAAGGCCTCTTGTCTGCCCTTGGTTCAGAGCTGATATTTCTTTTGTCAACCTTAGGTAGTTCCACATTCAATTGCCCAGAATGAGTCATTACATAGACATTTGAATTTCCCGAGTTATTGGCTTTATCAGAAGGTTCTTCAGCTCTTTCAGGGTTAGAGGTTGGCTTTTGCTGGCGTACGGCCAAATCTGCTGGTTGATTTCGTTCACAGCATCACCGGAGGTATAAGCAGCTTTACGAATCTGATCCCAGGTTACAGGCTTTCTGGATCTTTCCGAATTCTGAGTCCCCCATTGATTTAGTAGCTTGCTGATCTCAGTAACTTGCTCATCTGGCATGGGGATTACCAGGAAAATGTCAGTGTTATCATAAGATAGGAATGGGACCGGGGTCGCCTCAAACTTCAAGACCCTTTCTATGGATTCCATACATTCTTTCTTGGATAATGGCTCAGGGTGACCCTTAATACTGCAATAGCATCCACCCTTCCTGACGGAGGCACAGTCTAAATGACATTTACATATTCTGGATCAATGGGAAGAGCCCAATTCCCTTGCTCAGCTAAAGCTTCAATCAAGTCTCTCCATTCACCAACCAGGTCTCTATAAGGAGTATTAAATTCTAAAATGCTGAACTCATACTCTTCCTCATTTGAACTTTCATCCATTAAACTCCTGCAAAAGTGGCAGTCGCATTTCGAGGTAATCCCATCCCCATTATCAGGCCTGTAGCTTTCTACCCCATCTGGTTCATTGGGTTTCATTTCCATTGGCTCCATATTCATGCCCTCTACTGAACTGTCATTGTCACTGTAAATCAGCCCATTCCTATTCTCATTTCCGACGGACTCTTCACTGTCGCTGCATGGGAGAGAAGCAAATTCGCAGGCATTGACAAAGTTGAAAAGGTCGAACTGGTCAAAAGCCTTATTGGGGTCATTTCTGGGGCAATGATTTGGAAAGATGGCAAAGGGATCATTAGACTGGTTCTGGGGATTTGAAATCTGTTGGGATGGTCCATACTGAGGAGGAGGGATGAATCCTATGGGATACTGCTGAGATTGAGAGAGTAGGGTGGCTGTAGCATTCATTCGCTGTTGATAGTTAACAAAGCTGGGTCTTATTTGAGGAGTTGAGGGTGATGGAGCCCTGATGGCTTGAGGTGTTGGGAAGGACTGAAAGGGAGTAGTCCTTGGTAAGGGATCATATGTAGATGGAGGAGGGCATTGGTTATAGGATGGAGGGGCTGAAATTACTGTTTCTGGAGTCTCATATTCCACCATGACCAAAGAATCATTTGCTTCAACTACTATCAAAACCCCATGATGGCGGAGAGCATCGATGAGCATGGCTTGCTGCTCTTCATGAGCCTTACGGCTATTTTCTAAGGCGAGGGCTAACTCTTCCTCTCTAGTCACCGGATTACCCGTACCACCACTATTTTTTGTCAGATCTGCCATTCTAAACCTATGAGTAGACGAGACTGATGATTCTGACGAACTGTCTGAACCTGAAATTTCTGCACTGAAAAGCCGCTGATCCGGTATTCTAACCCACTTCTTTCTCGATGCGGGAAAGGGATAGGCAAGGTTTAGACTCGGGGGTAGGTGTTTAAGCTGAAGGCTCAAGTAATATGCAATTAAGAATCTTCAAGTTTACTTAAAACAGAGTCTTTTAATTATCTCTATTTGGTTGGAAAAGGTTGCCCTTCTTTTTCGCAACTACTCTAGATCCTGGATCAGTGGGCTTCATCACTACATCTATAAGCCCCTCGTTTTGCACCTGTATTTTGACATCCCAGGGTGGAAAGCCTCGGGCAATGGTCCTATAGGGCAAGCGGATCCCACCGACCGAGAGAGAAGAACGATCCTAGGGTCTAGTGGATCATAGGAATTTTAACGCATGAGCGATGCGGATTATAATCAATGTCAATGCCGTGAAAGTCAAGTATTTAACCTTAATGAAATTTCGACAGAGCTTCACTTGCACGATAGACGTTGACTTCGGCATTGTCCAAGAAAAATAATTGGCATAGGTCGGACGTTAAAATTCGAATGACACGAAGTCACATTGAGCATTGTTGCATACTTTGTGCAAGTCAAAGTCAAAGCCGGGGTCAAGATTTTGCCAATTTTCCCTAACAAAATTTTGGCATGGCTTCGCTTGCGCGAGGAATCTTGACTCTAGCATGGGCTCGAGTTTGACTTTTATGTATTCCATGCAAGTCAAAGTCAAGGTCAATGCCGAGGTCAAGATTTTGTCAATTTTGCCTAACGGAATTTTGGCATGGTTACGCTTGCGCGAGGAATCTTGACTCTAGAATTGGCTCGGGTTTGACTTTTACGGGGGTATACGATGGAGCTGTATGACACGGTCTAGACAAAAACCAACCAAAAAGTCACGGTTTTAAGAGTGTGACACAGACTAGTGCAGTGGTCGACACAGGCTGCCATGGGGAGTTTGGGATGATTCTGTGCGCGCCCGGGAGCGTCGTAACACTGTCTGTGACTGCAACTAACAACCATCCCGGGTTAAGGATGTGCGTGCAAAAGTGTACAGGATATATATAGTGCACGTAGTGTGCGGTCACCTAAAAATTCTTTTTTGAGTTAAAATAGAGATTTTTCATCATGTGTTTTAAAAGAATGTTTTGGGACCGGGAAAATGCATCACGTAAGCACATAAATTTTCTGAAACCAGGCCAGATTCAGGACTGAATAGTCCCAAATCGCCACGGTTTCCAGATTTACCTCAGATGAAAACTGTCCTGGTGGAACTGCTGATGAAGCCGCACGGCGCAGACCAGGGCAGATCAGGCCGCCCGGCTGAAACCAACAGTTTTCCAGGTTCCAAATTGCTGCTATCCCAAACTGTTTTTCCAGGGATTTTTGGCAACTTTCAGCTTCAGAGTCGTACCTGTTTATCATTCAGAGTATGCACAAGCCAAAAATAACACAAAGGATGCATGAAAAAAGAAAAATTGCACAAGCACAAATTTTGGACCCGGGAGGGAAGGCTAACCCTCGTAAATGTTTCCAACGCTTCTTATGAGAGAAGAAGTTTGGAAAACATTTACTTGGTCCCCAGCGGAGTTGCCAAACTGTGAATGTGTGCCCCATTTTTCCTTTTTTACGTAAAAGGGTCGAGTTCACCTCAGTTTGAAGACACCAATTTTATTAAAAACGGAGTCGCCATGCCATTTTTATTTATCCTCAAAACTTTAAAAAAAGGAAAAGGATTTGGAGGTTAAGTTACTCCTTTGGAAGAACGTTTGGCGTTCACCCAATGAGCCTTGCAAAAGCAAGTCTTCCTAGGTCCAAAATTTGTGCTTGTTTGTGTGCGTGTGTGATTTAAAAAGAGAAAAGATGTGCCAAGTTTATTATCCGAACGTAATAACCATTTTAGAAGGTTTTAGTTCGGGATACCTTGGACTTTGGTGTTTTCGGGATTTTGATCCCGTGCTCACTTTGAACTTATGCTCAGCATTACGGGACTTATCTATCCTCCCATTATATTAATCAACCAATATAGGCGTAAGAGCCTTGGTATATCTTAACCTAACATCCCTTGGGGATTTTAGTCAAATGTGATCGAATGGCCTTATCTTTAAGTCCAAGAGTGAGACTTTTTAGAAAAGAATGAATCTTTGTCCATCAATCCTACATATTGAGACAATGATGATTCGTAGGTACATTTTGTGTTTGTCTCAAGTGATTATCAGAGAGTTTGGGACTAAAACTCATTGATTTCTAAAGGGAAAAAGATTATGACATTTTTGTAATGGGATTGATGTAAAGATGGAGTCTTTACACCTATCCTCACTATGAAATGCATCAAAAACCACGAGACTAGGGGAATGGGATGTAAAGATTTGATCTTTATGCTCATCCTATGTCTTTTATGCCTTAGGAGGCTATTTTAGACAATCCTTAGAGAAAGATTCCAACTTTAGGGACATGGGGGAAAATGTATTAATGTACAGATTGCATTTTTAATATGAACAGTATAAGGAGTATCATTAATCTAAGGACGTAATGTAAAAAGGAAGATCTTCATGGCTTTTCCTATGTCCTTAATACCTCATAAGGTGGACAATCCTTGGAAAAAAACTAGATCAATGGGAAGGGGATGACATATGATAGATAAAGATTGCATTTTTATACATAAATATAAAAGGGGATCACATCATCATATGGTAGATCATCCCTAGAACAAACCACTTGTGGAATCTTGTTCATTCGAGGGAGAGGATCTCCATTGAGTCATTTGTGTAGGGGAGTGGGAAATATGGAATTACATTGCTAAAGATTAAAGCTTTATGACAATAAATAAAGATAAACAAGAGGTAACAATGGAAATAAGAGTATATAGGAATGTATCAAAGGTAAGGGAAGGAGAAATTACCAATATTGGTTTTTCTCTATCTTCCAAGGGAGTTTTCCTAGGCAATATCTATTAGGAATAAATTAAGGTAGGATTAGTGTATGAGAGAGGGTGGATTTGTGTGTTTTTAGGGACTGGAATTCGAGCTGATATTTCTGCAGAGTAACAGTGCTGAAAATTCTCTTTTTAAAATGAATAGAGGAGGCCTCTATTTATAGGCTTCTTGTGTGCTTCTAATAAGGCCGCCCGGCACGATCCTGCGGTAAATTAAGCCGCCCGACGTCTTCTCCTGTCGCGTCAGCATGTTTCTGGAAACATGCAAGGTGGCAGGTTGGAAGCTTCTTTCCAGCGAGGTCCTATCCAGAATTATTATTCCTAATAGGACCTTCCTTGCTCAAAAAGTATTGAAAAGTTCCTGAATTTCCCCTAAACTTTATGAAAGTTTGGGGAACTGCTAGGAAAATTTAATTGGAAGGCATGAGCTAGATTGGGGTACTTACAATCGTGTTTGATGTAGTCTAAGACTATCTTTAATAGGATATCAATCAGGGCTATATTAGAATGATTGGATTCTTGTAGGGAAGAATGATAAGTCAAGATGGGATTTGTCCCTCTCGTTGAGAGAGATGTTATGCTTGGGTCCCTCGATGAATGATGTTGATGAAATGTGTGGCCACACTCAAGAGATCTGATAGAGATCAAATGCATTTGGATTATCAACATGTTCGAAATCGAGAAAGCATTGAACATGTGAGTTGACATGGACTATGACTCATGTTAGATTTGACATCGTGGACAAATGGATTTTGACATTTGATCTACTAAGGATTCATGTTTTGATGTTATATTAATTGGGTAGATATAATGGTTTGCTAGAAACCACTTATATCTTGTGAGGTCGACGTTTCGATTCACTACCAACATAAATATAATTCCTACTGGGTCACACACAAAAAACGAATTGGAAAAAGCTGAAAAATTGGATTTGGGCAATGGCACGACTCGTGCCCTTGGTCACGACTCATGACATTGGGCAGTACGACTGCAAAGGCAAAAGGAACGACTCGTGAGAAATTTTGGCCATGTGGGAATAGGGCATTAATCGTGCTCTCTGGCATGACTCGTGCCTCTGATCAGCATGAGTGCACTTTTTAGCACGAGTCGTGTTACGACTAAAATTTGGCTTATACCAATCGTGACTAGCTAGAACGACTCATGGCACTAGTCGTGCCCAGGAGCACGAGTCGTGCCCTTTGCGAATTTCAGTCCGTATGCGATTTCCATCTGCGAATTGGTTTTGGTTTTGGACAAGGATTCTTACCTAATTGTTAGGGATTTATATGTTAATATAAGTACAATCCTTCTTTCAGCCAAAAACACATCTTTGTTTTAGGGTTTATGAAACTCTAAAGTTTTTATATTGATTGAGAATCAAAATATCAAAAGATCCCAAATAATTCCATTGTTTTTCGGCTATTGATTATTGAATATCGATTCAATAAATCGGAGGATCATCTAGCAATCCTACAAGAATTGTTTTTGGGTTCGTTCGCGTGCGGATCACCATTAGAGGGCGATTACTTTATCTCCTAAAGCTTTAAGATCACCATTGTTGATTCATCACCAAGGTTGAACAAGGAAGAAGACGATCCAAGTATCACCAACGGTTCAAAGATTCGATTTTTTAGATTCATTTTGAGCAACAAAATCACTACAAGGTATGTAAATCTATTTCATATGTTTCTAACCTCTTCATACTAGACAGATTCGAGGCTAGGGTTTTGTTGATTTATAAGATTCTTCCGCTGCGTTTGTAATCACAAAAACCTAATAGTAGTATCAGAGCCGTGTTTATCATGAGTAGGATTGAAATTGGCATGCTAGATTTAATATGATTAAATGCCTTACATGCTATATGAAATAGATCTATGTTTTTATGTGTATTATTTTATGAAAACAAGTATATGCGATATGATATAGTCATGATTTATAATTGATTAATATAATTAATCTTTTACATAGGTTATTGATCTGTTTAATATGATTATTTAGATTTGTAATTTCTCAAAATTGTATCAAATTGTTTGATTGGAATATTTTGTGAAGTCCTATGTTCATGATTATGTACACATAAGATTCATGTTACAACCATGCAATATTTGTTGTTATGTGTAAAACCTTCTAAATGTTTATGTTTTATGCCACCCCATGATTAGAACACTTGTGATATTTTAGGGTATTTTGATGTAGTTTCGACTCAGTTGGGTGCATCATTGTATCTTAATTTGTGATCAAGATGAGATAATGGTTGTATAGTTTTGACTCAGTTAGGTGCATCGTTCCATGTCTCATATGTTTGAAAAAGGTTTTGACTTAATTGGTTCTTTCAAATGAGATTCGACCCAAGGCATATATGAGATTTAAAACATATATTTTGACATATGATGTCTAGGAATCTCATAAAAGTTCTAAGAGTCATATATGATATGATTAATGTTATCTACCTAAATAGCTTGATTTCTGGCATTGACTCAGTTAAACCAAAATCAAGTAAAATATGGATCTTAGTCTACTATGATTATATGATACATACTTGTATTTGAAGGTATATAATTTAGTGGGAGAATTTATGAAATACATTATTTGCTCTTAGATGATAAATACGTTGATACTTATATGTTTATTGTTTGCATATTTTATTATAGTAATGGCAACTCACAATAATCAGCTCCTGTCACTGTGATCCGTCTTTGAGAAGGACAAGCTTGAAGAGAACGGTACAAACTATTCTGATTGGATCAGTAGCCTAAAAATTGTTCTTAGGCAAGAGAAGAAAATGTACATTCTTGACGAACCCGTTCAACCTCCACCTGCTGCCAATGCTTCATGGGCAGATAAGGATGCTCACAAGAAACATACTGATGATTCTAATGATGTGACATGCCTTATGCTTTCCACTATGTGTAAGGCTCTTTAGAAGGACCTTGAACACATGGAAGCTACTTAAGCTCTAGTCGAGCGCTTAAAGGAAA
Organism: Adenophora triphylla var. japonica; assembly: GCA_022495995.1. NCBI lineage: Eukaryota > Viridiplantae > Streptophyta > Magnoliopsida > Asterales > Campanulaceae > Adenophora > Adenophora triphylla. The sequence goes on along the minus strand of JAFEMH010002009.1, from coordinate 244,103 downwards.
TGTTCCAAGTGCAAGCTAGATAATATAGGTATGATGTGGTAAAGGCTCTAAATGCATGCAAGATGCAAGAGGGACAGTCGGTTGGTGCTCATGTTCTTAAGATGAAAGGACATATTGAGCATCTCGAAAGGCTTGGAAATTCGATGTGTTTGGAACTCGCCACGGATACGATATTGAACTCATTGCCTGAAAGTTATGGTCATTTTATAATGCACTATCACATGAGTGGCATGGATAAAAATCTCTCGGAATTGCATGCGATGCTTAAGGCCGCAGAGAAGAATATCAAGAAGCCCGAAATGACAAATGTGTTAATGGTTAACAAAGGTAAAGGGTTCAAGAAAGATTACAAAGGTAAAGCAAGTGTTGCTAAGCCTAAGGCAAAAGTTGCCGTTGCTGGAGAGGCTCCCAAAGTGTCTCAAAAGAATGTGATTTGCTACCATTGCCAAGAGATTGGTCATTGGAAGCGTAATTGTAAGGCTTACAAGGAAGGCCTAAAGGCGAAGAAGGGAAATACAATTGCTTCTGATTCAGGTATCTATGTTATAGATATTTTCCTTTCTATTTCTAGTTCATGGGTATTAGATACCGGATGTGGATCTCACATTTGTTTAAATGTGCAGGGACTAAGGAATAGGAAGCTACTCAAACAAGGTGAAGTTGACCTACGTGTGGGGAATGGAGCAAGAGTTGCTGCATTAGCCGCAGGGACATATGATGTAACTTTACCTAGTGGCTTAGTATTTGTTTTGAACAATTGTTACTATGTTCCGGATTTGAGTAGAAATATTATTTCCGTTTCTTGTTTGGATAATGAAGGATATAATTTTCTTATTGAGAATAAGAAGTTTTATATTTATTTAAATGATATGCTCTATGGTATAGCTAATTCATTTAATGGCCTTTATGTTCTTGATGTTGATGAGAAACAAAATAATGTTGAAGATATTTATCATATGGACAAGAAGTATAAACCGAATGACGTGAACAACACGTTCATGTGGCATTGCCGGCTTGGTCATATAAATGAGAAATGCATATCTAAACTCCATAAGGATGGACTTTTAGACTCACATGATTATAAATCATATGTGATATCCGAATCTTGTTTATTGGGCAAAATGACCAAACCACCCTACACTAAGAGTAGTGAAAGGGCTAGTGACTTATTGGGCCTAATACATACCGATGTATGTGGACTAACGAGTAGCATTGCTAGGGGAGGATTTCGGTATTTTATTACATTCACCGATGACTTATCTAGATATGGCTATGTCTATCTGATGAAGTTCAAAAGTGAATCGTTTGAGATGTTTAGAAAATTTCAAAATGAATTACAAAATCAACATGGCAAAACTATTAAAGTACTTCGATCCGATCATGGTGGTGAATATTTGAGCCAAGAGTTTAACAATCATCTCAAAAACTGCGGAATTGTTTCAGAGTTGAATCCACCCGGAACACCACAATGGAATGGTGTGTCTGAGAGGAGGAATAGAACCTTATTAGATATGGTTAGTTCGATGATGAGTCAAGTTGACCTTCATATTTCCTTTTGGAGACATGCATTAGAGACTGCTGTGTTAACACTGAACAAAGTCCCTACTAAATCGGCTCCTAAGACCCCACATGAGATGTGGCATGGAAGAAAACCTAGTTTGTCTTTCATGAAGATTTGGGGTTGCGAAGCTTATGTGAAGATATGTGAAGAGACTTGTCTCTGATAAGTTAGCACCAAAATCTGACAAGGTTATTTTCGTTGGTTACCCTAAGGAAACCAAAGGGTATTACTTTTACAACCGCAATGAGAACAAAGTGTTTGCTGCTCAATATGGTACTTTTCTTGAGAAATAGTTTCTCAATAAAGGAACTAGTGGGAGTAAAATTGATCTTGAAGAAATTCAAGAACCCGAAAATAACATGGAACCATTATTAGAGACGGAGCCAAGTTCACAAAGTGTTGTGGAACTAGTTCAAGATCCACAAGTCCATCGTAGATCGGATAGAGTACGATCCGAGCCTGAGATATATGGATTTCTCATTTCAGAAAGTAATAAAGTGGAAGTCATTGAGAATGATGAACCTACTTCCTATCAAGAGGTGATGTCCACTCCCGATTCGGATAAATGGTTAGAAGCCATGGGATCCGAATTGCAATCCATGTCGGATAATCAAGTTTGGAACTTGATTAAGCCACCCGAAGGTGTAAAAACCATAGGGTGCAAGTGGGTCTTCAAGAAGAAGACTGACATGGATGGGAAGGTGCATACTTACAAGGCTAGGCTTGTAGCAAAGGGATATAGGCAGATTCATGGTGTAGACTATGATGAAACCTTTTCGCCTGTTGCAATGCTTAAGTCTGTTAGAATTTTAATTGCCATAGCTGCGTATTATAACTATGAGATATGGCAAATGGATGTCAAAACGGAATTCCTAAATGGGAAGTTACTTGAGAATGTGTATATGACACAACCCGAAGGTTTTATCGATACAAGAAATTCTAACAAGGTGTGCAAGTTGCAAAGGTACATATATGGATTGAAGCAAGCTTCTAGGAGTTGGAATCTTCATTTTGATGAAAAGATCAAAGAGTTTTGTTTTGTCAAGAACGAAGATGAACCTTGTGTATACATGAAATTCAGTGGGAGCGTAGTATTATTTCTCTTATTGTATGTCGATGATATCTTACTCATTGGAAACGACATTCCTACACTTCAGACTGTCAAGTCTTGGTTAGGAAAATCTTTTTCAATGAAAGATATGGGTGGTGAAGCCGCTTACATCCTTGGCATCAAGATCTATAGAGATAGATCTAAAAGGATAATTGGTTTGAGTTAAAGTACTTACATTGACAAGGTTCTTAGAAGATTCAAGATGGAAAATTCTAAGAGAGGCAACTTGCCAATGGGTCATGGTGTTACTCTTAGCAAGAATCAGTGTCCTAAGACAACTGATGAGAAAAAGTGGATGAATGAGGTTCCATACGCTTCGGCTATTGGATCTGTCATGTACGCTATGATTTGTACTAGACCCGACATCTCGTATGCTCTAAGCATGACGAGTCGATACCAATCTGATCCTAGTGAGAACCATTGGATGGCAGTCAAGACGATTCTTAAGTACTTAAGAAGGACTAAGAATGCGTTCTTGGTCTTTGGAGGGATGGAAGATGATCTTGTTGTAAGAGGTTACACAGATGCAAGCTTCCAAACCGACAATGATGATTTCCGATCGCAGTTGAGATTTGTGTTTATGCTTAACGGAGGTGCAATTTTTGAAAGAGTTCCAAGCAGAGTACCATAGTCGATTCTACAATCGAGGCCGAATATATAGCTGTAAGTACCCAAATCTGGCTCATGCCTTCCGATTAAGTTTCCCGGCAATTTCACGAACTTTTCTAAAGTTCAGGGGCAATTTGGGAACTTTCCCAAACCTTCCGAGGGGTGAAGGACTTGTTAGGAATTAAAATTCCACGTAGTCCCTCGTTATAAAAGAGCTTCTAGAATGCCACCTTGCATGGTTCTAGAAATAGGCTGAGTCACTAATGGATAAGACCGCACGGCTTCATTAGCCAAGGGTTACAGCCGCACGGCTTCATTAGGAAGCACAAATCTGTCTAAAAATAGAGGCCTCCTCTACCCATTTTGATATACAATTTTTGTCACTGTTACTCTGCCAAAATATAGCCACAAAATTACAGAAAGCTGAAAGCTCCCAAAATCACCTCCCTCATCTCCAAAATCCTTCCAAAGTAGCTCCTTCCTTAGGAAACCTTCAAGTGAGATAGAGGAACACCACCATTGGTAACCTCTCCTCCTCTTCTCTTTAAAATATACTTGTTATTCTTGTTATATTGCTCTTTGCCATTTATATTGCTATTTACTTGCTTTATATGTGATTTATTGTCATAAAGACCAAGTCTTTGCTATGTAGATCATAATACCCTCATTCCCATATCACATAGGATTCATGGAGGATCCATCCCAAGGATGAACAATAAGATCATAAATGTCTTGTTCTAGGGTGGATCTCTCACATGACGATGTGAAAATGTCATCTTTATCATATAAAAATGTCATCTTTTCATTAAAAATGTCATCTTTATACATATGAATGTCATCCCCTTCCCATAGACCTTGCTTCCAAGGATTGTCCACCTAAATGGTTCTTAAAGGACATAGGAAAGCCATAAACGTCCTCCCTTTACATTCCTAGTCCTAGCTTGCATAATGTTCATTTCATATGTTTGCATAAAAATGTCATCTTTACTTTAAAAGTGCATTCCCTATGTCCCTCATGGTTGGATCACTCTCCAAGGATTGCCTAGTGACCTTCTTAAGGAACAAAAAGGCATAGGATGAGTATAAAGATACAATATTTATACCCCTCCCCTTTGTCCCTTTGGTACTTGAAGCATTTCTTGGGGCGTAATGATGTAAAGGTCCTATCTTTACATCGTTTCCTCCATATAAAGATGCCATAGTCGGAAATCCCTTTAGAAAAGGATGAAATTGAGCCCTTAAATCTCCGATCATCACTTGAGACAAGCACAAATGTCCCTATCAAGCTCAAATCGTCTCAAGATGTAGGATTGATGGGCAAAGGTCCTTCCTTTCTAAAGAGTCTCAATCTTGGACTATAAAAAGAGGTGTCCCTATTCCGATCACATGTGACCCAAGGTCTCATAATGATGATCATAAGTCCAAGATGAGCACGGGATCAAAGTCCCGAACATATCAAAATCCAAGGAATCCCGAGCGATAACCAAACCATGATTTATACGTCCGGAAGACCACTTGGCACATTCCCTCCCTTTTTATCAAAACACATCCCACACACGAAAGCACAAAGGCAAGCACGAAAGTCAGATCTTGGAAGACTTGCTTCGGCAAGGCTCCTTGTGTGAACACCTAACGTTCTTCCCAAGGGGTAACTTAACCTCCGGACCCAAATCCTTTTTTTCAAAGTTTTGAGGAAATCAAAATGGCATGGTGACTCCTTTTTTCAATTTAAACCGGATGTCTTCAAACCGATGTGAGGCAGTGACCCCTTATATGAGAAAGAGGTTCCAACATAAAAACAGAAAAGAGCCGCGATCTTGGGTGCCACATTCACAGTTTGGCGACTCCGCTGGGGACTAAACCAAAAAGCTTTCATTTTTAATAAAAAAAATGATACTTGGTATATAGGTGGAAACCATTAAACTTCCGGTTATCGCCTCCTAACACGAATCTGGGATAAAATATGGTCTAACAATGCCACGTACCGGTATCCATTTGAAAAAAAAAAAAGTTTTTTGAGTGGGTTAGCCTTCCGCCGCGGATTCGATTCTCATGCTTGCCTTCTTTTCTTGCATGCATTGTTGGTTTTTGGGATTTTGCATATTCTGAATACTGAACAGGAAGCTTTCTGGAGCTGAAAAGGTGCCAAAACGTTCGGGGAAACAACCTGCAAATGAAAAAAAATGGAACTTGGAAAATTGATTGATGCAGCCGTACGGCTTGATCCTCCCTTGATCCTAGCCGGGCGGCTTCATTGGCAATTCCACCAGGATAAAATCTGAGGTTAATCCGGGCAGCCTTAGGCGGCTTTGGGGCTATTCGGGCCCAAGATCGACCGGGCCCAGAAAATTTACGTGCTTAACTGTTGCCTTTCCCCCGTCCCGAAAATCATTCCTTTAAAACACATTTCTGAAAATTTCTGTTTTAACTCAAAAAGGAAAATTTTTAGGAGGCCGCACACTACGCGCACCTTATATATCCTGTACACTTTGCACGCACGTCACTTTAACCCGGGGTGGTTGTTCAGCTGTAGTCACGGACAGCATTACGATGCTCCCGGGCGCGCACGAAATCATCCCAAACTCCCCATGGCAGCCAGTGTCGACCAATGCACAGTCCGTGTCACACATTTTAAAACCGTGACTTTTGGTTGGTTTTTGGTCTATACCGTGTCATACAGCCTAATTGCATACCCCCGTAAAGGTCAAACCTTAGCCCATGTCGAGAGTCGAGATCCTTCGTGCAAGCGAAACTCTGCCAAAATTCTGCCAAGGAAAATTAGCAGAATCTTGACTCCGGCATTGACTTTGATTTTGACCCACACGGGATACGTAAAGGTGAAACCTTAGCCCATGTCGAGAGTCAGGATCCTCCGCGCAAGCAAAACTCTGTCGAAATTCTGACAATGAAAATTGGCAGAATCCTTATTCCGAGATTGACTTTGACTTTGACCCGCATGGGATACGTAAGAGTCAAGCCCGAGTCTGTGCCAAAAATCAAAAGATCTTCCGCGCAAGCGGAGCTCTGCCGAAATTCCGACAAGGAAAATTTGGCAAGATCTTGACCCAGCATTGACTTTGACTTTGACTCGCGCAACGTATGCAACAAAGTTCAATGTGACACTGTGTCATCCGGCTTTTACCGTCTGACCCATGCCTATTATCTTCTTGGACAATGCCAAAAAGTCAAGACGTCAATCGCGCAAGCGAAACTCTGCCGAAATTCCGTTAAGGCTGAAAGACGAGACTTTCCCGGCATTGCCTTAACTATAATCCACATCGCTCGTGCGTTAAAAATTCCTATGACCCACTAGACCCATTAAGAGCATTCTTCTCTCTCGTTCGGTGTGATCCGCGTGCCCTATAGGACCCTCGCCCGGGGCTGTCCACCCTGGGATGTCGAAATACAGGTGGAAAACGAGGGGCTTATAGACGTAGTGACGGAACTTACTGATCCAGGATCTAGAGTAGTTGCGAAAAAGAAGGGCAACCCCTTTTCCAACCAAATAGAAATTAATAAAAGACACCGTTTTAAGTAAACTGGAAGATTCTTAATTTGCATATTGCTTGAGCCTTCAGCCTAAACACCTACCCCAGAGTCTAAACCTTGCCTATCCCTTTCCCGCAGCGAGAAAGAAGTGGGTGAGAATACCGGGTCAGCGGCTTGTCAGTGCAGAATTCTCAGATAGCTTGCCAGAATCCTCAGTTTTGTCAGCCCAGAGAGTCAGAATGGCAGACTTGACAGAAAATAGCAGTGGTTTGGGTAACCCGATGACTAAGGAAGAAGAGCTAGCTTTAGCCTTGGAAAATAGTCATAAGGTCCATGAGGAACGACAAGCCATGCTTATTGATGCACTCCGTCGTCATGGGGTTCAGATAGTGGTTGAGTCCAATGGTTCCCTAGTTATGGTAGAATATGAGACTCCAGAAGCAGCAGTCTCAGCTCCCCCAGCCTATAACCAATGCCCTCCTCTATCCACATACGATCCCTTACCAAGGACTACCCCCTTTCAGTCCTTTCTAATATCCCAGGCCATCAAGGTTCCAACGCCCTCACCTCCTTAAATAAGACCCAGCTTTTTTCCCTACCAACAAAGAGCAAATGCCACAGCTATCCCAGTCACTCATCCTCTGCATTATCCCATGGGATTCACTCCCTTTCCTCAGTATGGGCCATCTCAGACAATCTCCAGGCCTCAGAATCAATCCAATGATCTCTTTAACTTATGCCCTGCCATAGCAGATCTTCCACCCCCAACCTTGCCAATAGGACCCCACTAGGTTCCTTATTCCTTTCCTTACCCTGGTAACTATGAACCTAATTCCTATGCCTTCGGCCAGCCTCACGGAAACACAGGACCAGGTCAAGTTTACACTTACTTCCCTTCGAAAGATTCCCAAGCCATGGTACCAGCTACCAATATGCCACCCACTATCCTGCCACCCATGTCTGATAAACCCACTTCAGAATCGAATAATCCAAGACCGTCACCTGACCCTAACATGACTTGGCTGATGGAACAAGTTAAGTCCATGCAAGAGAAATTCGGGGAACTGAGCAACAAGGAGGCAGCATATCAAATCACTGATCCCAGCAAAATTGTCCCTCTTCCTCCAAAATTTCGGATGCCCGAGATCGAAAAATTCAATAGCACAAATTGTCCTCGGACTCACATCGAAAGATACCTTCTTGCCATGAGGGACAAGGATTGCACGTATCAACAAATGGCCGATCACTTTCAACTATCATTGAAGGGTTCAGCTCTTAGGTGGTTCTTGCATGTGAAGCCAGAGGCCCGAGCTACATGGGACCAGATCAAGGAATCGTTCATGGAAAAGTACAAGGCTAACTTGAATTGGGAAACCAGTAGGAATGACTTACAGGGCACTCTGCAGCGCCCATACGAACCAGTAGGCGAATTCTATAAGAGGTGGAATTGGAAACTTAGTGAAATGATGATCCCGTTGAATGAAGAGGAACAGATGGAGATCTTCCAGTCCTGCTTGAAACCACAGTTAAGGGTCCAGATTGGCAATTATTATTATCCTGACCTTCGGGCGATGGTAAATGCCGGCATCAAGTTTGAAAATGCCTTCAACATGGCTCCGGTCACAGGGACATGCAACTTTTACTGGTACAAAGCACCAGTCTCAAATGCCACAGCCGTCACTGTAAAGGGAAAAGAAACGGTTGGCGCGGTCAATTATATCCAGAATGAGAAAGTTGGACAAGGTTCAGGTCAAGCCGCTGTGAAGTCAAGGCCTCGTTTCTATACTGCCGAAGATTTTGGAATGCCACTAGAGAAAGTATTCGATGGTTTGGTAGCCGAAGGACTCATTAGACCTTTGGAAAACTGGAAACCGAAGAACCCTAGTGTTAGAATGGATGAAACCAAGCACTGCCGCTTTCACAAATATCATGGGCATAACACCAATGATTGTACTTACCTGAAATTCCTGATCTCTCGCCTGATTGAAGAAGGCAAGCTTGAACCGCCTCGGGGTCCCAATGTAGTTAAGAATCCCCTTCCTGCCAACAATCGAGTCAATATGATTGAGTTTAGAGAGACAAATGCAACTGGTTTCGGGAATCCAAAGATCATAGACGTCCTGGAATTCAATGTTCCTTATGCTGAATTGCAAGGAGAATGGAAAGATCTGATTGATGCCTCCGCCACGGAAGGGCAATTTGGACCTATAATAGGAACTGACTTCGTTAATGTTGTCAAGGCTAGACCTCTCTTTTGTGATTTCGAACCAGTGACCATAGTCAAAATTACAGAAGGAAGACTCACTTACGAAGATTGTGAGGCTGAAGTAAGTCAGGCTATGATGATGGAAGTGTCTCTGGAACCCTTCATCACTCACGGTGAACATAATGTGTTCGTGATGACTCTTACTGTTCAAGAAGATCAGTCCCAACCCACTGTTTGGAAGAATGTGGAAAGAAGAGTGAACGAGCCAGAAGACTTTGATGATGGAGAAAGCTGTCTCTCGAATGTCGAAAGTGTAACTGGTCCCATTACTCCAGAGGTGCAAATGGATATGATCAGATTCAGAGAGGAGATTGCACCAGATCAGCCAAACATCCCCCATGGGAATGATGTCAACAAAGGCAGTAAAGGTTCGCAGGATGCACAGCAGGATGGGAACGCTGACAAGACTGCTACTCCCCAGGGCAACGGCAGGAAAGAGTAAACCCCAGTCCAACCCGTGTCAAACACTTCGAGTCAATAAGTAGTGTAGGGGCCAGAGTCGTTAGGGTTAATAGTCATGTGAGTCAGGAGTCTTCAAATTCCAGTCCTCCGACTCATCTGAAGGCCTCACGCCTGAAGATTATGAATATGTAGCCAATGCCATCTTTCCTTTCGCTTTCAATGAAATGATAGATCTTTCTAAGTATCCCCTTATTGCCAACTTAACAAATGATAAATTAACTAATAACTTAACAACAGTTAATAATGAATCATTTGAACAAGATGCAAACACACTAAACGAACAATACATTAAAGAAATCTTTAAGTAGGTTACAGACAAAGAGGAAAACCAGGCCCAAGCAGCCGAGGAGGTTTTGACAAGTGTTAACTTGGGTACTATCGCAGAACCTAAAGAGACACAGATTGGGAACTTCTTCCAGAAGGTTGAATGGGACAGACTGGTCAATCTTCTCAGAGACTACAAGGATGTTTTTGCATGGTCATATAAGGATATGTCGGGGCTAGATAGTTCGATTGTGGAGCACAGAATCCCTCTAGCACCGAATGCCAAGCCAGTAAAGCAGAAATTGAGAAAGATCAAGCCAAAATGGTCTCTACAGGTCAAAGAAGAAATTGATAAGCTACTGCGGGTAGGATTCATCAGGGTCATCGAATATCCGATATGGTTATCCAACATTGTGACTGTGACTAAGGCCAATGGGAAGGTGCGCTGTTGTGTAGATTTCCGGGATCTGAACAAGGCCAGCCCTAAAGACGACTACCCCTTGCCGAACATAGACATTCTGGTGGATGCCACTGCTATACGGTAATGCCTTTCGGGCTTAAGAATGCCGGGGCTACGTATCAGAGGGCAGCAACCGCACTCTTTCACGACATGATCCACAAGGAAATTGAGGTCTATGTGTAAGTACGCCAATCCAATTCGCAACCTTTTCGATGCATTTTAACATAATAAAACTGCATTAAGGGGCGTTTTGGTAAATTCCCAGCCTATCCCGAGACTTCCGGAAACGTTCCATGAGTTTCCCGCGAAGGAAGTACCTTTTGGTACATCATTCATGCCAAAGGACCCCTTGGGAATAAAACCTGTTGGACCTTTTGGGTATTTTCCCTAATGTTCCGTAACCGGTTTTTGGCGCCAAAAGCGGTTGAGCCACCTTGTGTCACGCGACAGCTTAAGGCATGGAAAGTGGACGCGTAAGGTCGTGCGACATACTAAGGCAGCCAAGCGCACCTATAAATAAGACCCTCCCCTCATTGAAATGGATCCCAATTCCAGCCTACTGTTACTCTGCCAAAATAGCATTGTGACGAACATCCCAAACACCAAACCTCTCTCTCTCCTACCTTTCCGACCCCCTAATCTCTCTCATCCAAACCCAATTCTCTACCCACACCAATTGGAACCCTTGGATCAGAGCTGTGAGATCTACAACGAAGAATTGAAGGATTTTATATCTGACTAGATATAGAATTCGTGGAATCAACAAGGGTAACAATTCCCTAACCCTCTCTCTCTCTCTCTCATTTAATTCCTTGCAAATTTTATAATTCTATTTTGTTTGAATTCAGTAATCAGATCCTAGCTATCTCGAATTATCAATCCCAATCGCAATCTATCTCGTTTAACTTGCATATATTGTGTAATTGAGCTCATATTGATTGATTTGGTTGAATTTGGTGTTTGAGCCCCAAGGGGTGTGGATCTATCCATATCCACACTCCTGGGTTGATTTGATGTTGTTTATGTTTTTCGTTCATAATTCAGATTGTTAATTAGATCCGTATAGCTTCGTTAATTTCGAATTCATATTGTAAGATTTCGCAGAAGGCTCATATGTGTCACGCGACACCTTCGTCCTCAAGTGATCCTGTGTCACGCGACACATGTGGTCACTGGTACGATGTGTCATGCGACACACATGACCCATCTGCAGTGACTCTTTTCCTTTGTAATCTGTTTTAGTCTGTTTGTATCAGGGATGTGGCCTCCCTAAATAATGGGCTCACAATATGTAATTTCTCGTTTCATAATTAATAAGATGCATTTTATCACATTTCGTTTATTATCGATATTTGCACACACTTTGGATTTACTTGGATGTGTTTGATTGAAAGACTCGTCTATGGACGAGGCGTGTTGGGTGAACTCTCGGTTCTTCCCAACACGTAACCTGACCCCCGAACTCATGTTTTCTCTCTAAAACAAAGGTTTTCAATGTTTCCTCTTAAAACGGCGTGGCGACTCCTTTTCATTTTCTAATCTTTTTCGGGCGAGCGCACATTCAGTGGCGACTCCGCTGGGGAATTCACTTGAAAACCTGTTTTTCAAGTGTTAAGTGGGTCAAGCTTTCGTTTAGTCAAAAGACATCCAATACATCCATGTTGTGTACATTATTCGATAATCATTTGTGATACCTACATTTTGTTGATTATGGAACTTGTGAGCCCTTTGTGCTTGTGGTCATTTGTTGTGCATTAGTATCTCTGTGTTGCTCTTGATATGGTAAAACAGGGGCTGATTTGATGATTTGAGGAGCTGCTGGTTCAGTGACCACCCGAGTCGTGCGACACCTTTGTCTCTGGTTGTCCTGTGTCACGCGACAAGAGGTGGCCACTGAACAGATCATCAGAAGACTGGTTTGAGGGCAGTCCCTTGGACCAAAGCGTGACTCATTTGGTTATTGTTCCCTGTTTGCCTTGTGTTTGCCTTGTGTGAGGGTGTGTGTGTTCTTCTTAAAAAAAACAATAAAAAACAAAAAATAAAAAAATCTTGTTTTTTGCAAATAAACGAATTAGTCATCCGCACACTACATCACTTAGATTTAGAACCCTCGGGTGCGATTGACGGCATCGCGGACGGCCATAAAATTCGCCTACGCTTGAGCGCCTGAAATCAAACCTAAACCCCTAGTGCGTTATAGGTGGCACCACACTAAACCTTACCTACGGTTGGTTTTTGATACGATGTTTTCATTACAACAAAAATGAATTGTTTTTGAAAAATATCATAGATTCTTATACCTTCTCCCAAAACCTCATACCTTGTGGGAATGTTGCCAAATGCAACATGATTTCACGTGGGAACATGTCACTCTCGTGGCATGTTCTAAACGAGAGGTCATGCCGCATTGCCAACATGTACCGACGAGAGGTCATGCCGGATTTTTCTTCGAAATTCTTCGAAAAGACCCGTTATGCTGCCCAAATTTCCTTAGAAATTTGGACGAACCTCTTCGTTCCATAAAGATGTTAGGGTTTGGTTAGGTATCATTACCTATTATATGTTCTAAAAACAAGACATTTGATGTAATTCGAACGCCGCGTCACTAGGTTCCCCCGAGGCATAGTTAGCATGAATAAAGGCTTATCCTTTCCCAACTGTATTTAGGATTTAAAATACTGATTTATACTTGAACATAAATAAATTTGTGTTTGCGTGAGTCTGTCCCGTTTCTTTCCCTCTCCCGTAAAAAAAAAAAAAGTAAAAAATTTTCCTTTCAAGCACCTTATAAACCCCTCTCTACACCTGCAGCCTACGGCGAGTTGGGTCCGCTCATCTCGTTTCGGGAGGTTGTTTAATCCGTGTACAAGCAAAGGTGTCGGTTGGTTTAGGATCGAAATGGCCGGCAATGGAGATGTTTTTTCTCGCTCACCCGCCGGAGGCTCAGTGATGGGTCGACAAGTTTGAATGAGATGACTACGGAAGAATTGAGGGTGATGCCGGAAGCCGCTCTAGCTCGGGAGCGTGAGGCTTGTCTCTTAGTTCAAAATGCCAAGTCTCGTGAAGAAGAAGCTCACAACCGATTCGTAGAAGCTATGAGAGCCAAAGGGATTGCGGTATTGCGTCGGGAGGATGGTTCCTACGAAGAGATTACGGAAGATAGCCACAACGAAATCGGATCCGCTTCACCGCTCACCAAACCACTTAGCTACAATACGATGCCTCCCCCATGAATTACGTTCAGCATTCCGATCAAGTAGCCTCTACAGAATGGTGGCAAGTGACCAAGGAAGACTCATTCCCCCGCCTTCTCAAGGGTATGGCCAGGTTATCCAAAGAAGGTGTCGCCAGTAAGTGACGGTCGGCCCACAAATTTCTTTGATCTCACCGCTTCTCCAACTCCTAATGCTCCAAAGACCACAAGCCAAAGATGGACCTCGCCGAACCAGCCTTTTCCCAAATTTCCTCGTATATAGTGTGTATCCGGATGGTTATCGTGGTGTTCAAGATGGTGTTCGCAGAATGGTCGCACCGCTCTCAGAAATCGATAGTTCAGACAGTTGTCTCAAGGTACCAAAGTAGCCTGCACTCAAGATGCTTTTTCTCAACCAAAGCCAGCATGTTCCACCCTTACTCGGCATATTTATGGTTCCACCCCTTACTCACTCCGTGTGTCACCAGGGATTATCTTCTTTTGATCGCACAAAGTCGGGCCGGCGCAATACAACTCCCGAATCTCGGTAGACAATTCAACGGTTATGATATGTATGGGAACAAGATTCCGAGCTCGATTAGCTTGTTGGACAAAGAATATTGGAATTCCTAGTACTTTTGGTCTTCCACCAACCGCTTTGCCCGTGGGACCTAATTCCGATTTCCCAATACCGTCGTGCCAACGGTGGCTCCTCGCAATTCCTCGAGACTTCAAGTTTGGCACCGTAAGTAGCCGCTTCAAACAGATGCAACAACAGATTGACAGATTAACCGTGGGTTCTAGTGGTCTTAAAGTCATGGATCCCGCCCAAGTGACACCTTTGCCGCACAAGTTTAAGATGCCCAAGCTGGATTTTGATGGTACCGCCTGTCCAAAGATGCATGTAGACACTTATGTGATGACAATGGGGGCAATGGGGTGCACTCCCGAATTCATGGCTTCCCACTTCCACCTAACTTTGAAAGGATCGACACTTACATGGTTTTTAGCTTTGAAGCAAGAATGTCGTACTACTTGGAGTCAGATAACAGAAGCCTTCCTGGAGAAGTACAAAGGTAATTTAGAGTGGCGTACCACGCGGGATGATCTAGTGGGGACAATTCAGAAGTCGGATGAGTCAATCACAGAATTCTACAAGCGTTGGAATGCTAAGCTCAACGAGTTATCGGAGCCAATCCCCCTCCAAGACCAGAAGGACATCTTTCTATCATGTGTTAAGCTAGCACTTAGAGAAGCCATTGGGAAAGGATGGTACCCAGATCTGCGAGAGATGGTGGGGATGGGAGCAAGGAGTGAGAATAAGTTGTTCAACCAAACTCCAAGTGCAAACACCACTAACAACAACAGTGGTGGAAGTTACCGATATCGGGCATCCAATCCCGTCTCAAAGAATGGCGCCGAGAGGAAGAGAACCGGCCAAAGATAATAGTATCAATAATCTTCAAAAAGGAAGTAACAACATGCAGAATGTGATGAGGCTTCCCTTTAAGCCACAACCGAGGTTTGATGATTTGGGTATGTCAACGGAGGAAGTTTTTAACGATTTGCTACGAACTGGCATGATAAAGCCATTGGAGAACTACGCCCCGCTCGCCCTAATCCTCACATGGATGCTAGCAAGTATTGCCGTTTCCACCAATTTCCAGGGCACACTACGAACTCCCCGTTTGACTCTCAAGAAGATAATCCAGGGTTTAGTGGACGACAAGAAGATAGAAAAATCTCCTCGCCCGAATATTGTCAACAATCCTCCGCCGAACAGCAATGTGAACCTTATTGACTTTGAGAATGATTATTTTGTTAATGTATTAGAATTTGGGGAACCCGTAGTTGGGGATGATAGCAATGGATGTAATGGGGTCGAAACCGATGTAATTTCCTCGTTCGATGAAATGAAAGATAACTTCGTTATGTTACGTATCTCGATGATTTACATGATGTGAATAATATTGTTGAATTTGATGATTACGAAGAGCGCCCGATTGTTAATGCTATATCTTCAATGACTCCTAGAGAATCCCCAATCTCCTTGGAGGAACTCAATAGCGGCTAGTTGGGAAACACCTTTGACCATTAATGAGATACGACAAGCGGCTTGGCCATACCGCAATCATTCTGTCCCGCTAACATTATCGAACTCAAGGAAGCTAGCAAAGAGTTCGTGGTTGATGACCAGCAAGAAGTTAACTGTTGACGCGCTCAGAAGAATGTTGGGAGTAAGTAATCCAGATCCATCTCGGAAAAGGGAAAGCAGCAGTGTGCTCTAACCCTCGCCCTCTCGTAATCCTCACAGTGCTAGACGAAGAAGTTCAGAAGACCCGATATCGACGCAGCTTGAAAAGAACGCAAGCCGATATTTCTTTGTGGTCCTTACTTACATCCTCCTACCCTCACAAATTAAAGCCGGAAGAAGCCTTATCCAAGACAAAGGTATCCGTCAACGCTACCCCGCATGAAGCATGTCGCTTGATTGGAACGGCTCAAGCATGGGAATATCATTACTTTCACGCATCTTGACTTGCCTCGCTACGGTGCGAAGCATAACGAATCCTTACACATTACGGTGCCTCCGGGAGGGACGGTTGATTCCCCATGTGTTGATAGATAATGGATCGCCCATGAATGTGCTCCCGCCAAAATGATGAGTATGTTGGACATCAACGCGCGTAACCTCAAACCCTCTAACCGACCATAAAGGCTTATGATTCAACATCCTGTGCAAATGTTAGGGATAGTCTCCCTTAATCCGATGTTTGGAGGCAAGGAAATGATGGTGGAGTTTCGAGGTTATAGACATTCTGTTACGTTCTCCATTATTGGGTAGACCCCGGATCCACGAGATTGGAGCCGTAGCTTCTACGCTTCACCAATGCTTAAAGTTTGTGCAAGAGGGAGGCCGACAACCATCTATGGTGATAGTGTTACAATCGGAGAAACCACAAATACTTTACCAAGAATGGAGATCAAGCTTGACCAAGAAAATCCAATGCTCGCCGGATTCACAATCGAGAAACCTAAGGGGCAAGTCTCGTACTATAGACTTGATGACATCTTCAGACAAGATTCCTCCCGTGTTGAAAATGCTAAGAGGTATGAGCTATATCCTCGGTCTCTGGGCCGGGAAAATGCCAACAGGGACCGTGTAGGCTTGTGTTGCCGCAGCCTAAGAGAAATAGGCAAGGTCCGGGGTATGCCGTGACTAAGGAAGATAAGGTGTATGACAAAACCGAGGCTTTCAAAGAGAAGATGACCTCTGCAGCCGGTAGAAAGTACAAGAGGCCCGAAATGCGCCCATACGCTTGGTCTCCCGAATAAGCACTTTGTCGAGAGGATGGAGATATGTTTATTTGTCCCGAGCCAAAGCTTACTCCAGCAGGAGAAAGAATGGAGATGATCCAGAGGTTCGCCAATAGCCGAATCCGATGAAAGAAATGTTTGATAATTTGCCCAAAAGACAAGGTGTGACCGCCACCTACGAGAGCGGCTACCACTGGGGACCCGAATGTGAGAATCAGATTGAAAAGCTTGACTTGGATGAACCCACAATATGTAAAATTCGCGGTGCCGACCCCGCAGATATTGATGGAGAGTTAGCAGATTTGTTTGAAGAATAGGGGCTATCAGAACACTGAGGCGGTACGTCTTTGGCGAAATGAGAGATGGTGCTAAGGAGCCGATTGATCGATTGACTTTCCTCCGACGTGAAGTGATAGCTATGCTAGAATTCGGGAAGGAATCTAATGTGGAGATAGTCAAGCCGGAGACTCGCCGTAGAAGGACCGTTGCGTAACCGGACTTCGTTCCGGGACCGGTCGCCGACAAAGAGACTATGATTGAAAAGCTAGGGCTCAAACCCCGTCCTTGTCCTTCCAAGTCTAAATTCACCCCCGTATCTTGAGTCCGCCTCCCGAGTCTCTTGTCATAGAGTTTGAGTCTTCCGACCGGTTTGATGTCCTCACGATCGAAGACCGTCTTCGAGTTGTAAACACCGTATTTCCCTTTGCTTTAAATAAAGTGGTTGATCTTTACGAGTACCCGTGATTGCCAATTTAACAATTGAATGCTTAACGAAAAATAATCATCAAGATTTAAAAATAATTAAGCCTAATTCAATTGAAGATAATGCAGACTTAATCGATGAACAATTTTTAGAAAAAGATTCAAAACAGACTTGTGAGCAAAAGGAAAGCCGGGCCCAAGCTGCCGACGAGGTATTAACAACAGTGAACTTGGGAACAGCCGAAGAACCCAAAGAAACGCAGATTGGTAGCTTCTTCTCCGGAGATGAGCGGGTTGCTTTGATTGAATTGCTCAAGGAATTTGTGGATGTGTTCGCTTGGTCCTACAAAGATATGCCGGGCTGGATGCTTCTATTGTGGAACACCGAATACCTCTGGATCCAGAAATCAAGCCGGTCAAGCAGAAATTGAGGCGGATAAAACCTGAATGGTCACTACAAGTGAAAGAGGAAATTGAAAAACTCCTACGGGTAGGCTTCATCAAAGTAATTGAATATCCGACCTGGTTGGCGAACATCGTAACAGTCACCAAAGCAAGTGGAAAGGTTCGAGTCTGCGTAGATTTCCGAGACCTCAATAAGGCTAGTCCTAAAGATGACTTCCCTTTGCCCAACATTGACATGCTAGTGGATGCAACCGCGAACTTCGAGGTCAAATCTTTCGTTGATGGTTTTGCGGGTTACAACCGATTAAGATGGTGAAGAGGATCAAGACAAGACGGCATTTACAACCCCATGGGGTACTTATTGTTACACAAGCAATGCCATTTGGCTTGAAGAACGCCGGGCTACCTATCGAGAGCAAGCCACTACCCTCTTCCACGACATGATCCACCGGGAGATTGAAGTGTATGTGGATGACATGATTATTCATTCGAAAGGATCGACGGACAAGATTTCATTGATTTGAGGAAATTCTTTAACGAGACTCCGAGAACACTCCATGAGACCGAACCCGCCAAGTGTACATTTGGGGTTATTCGAGGTAAAGTTCGGGATACATGGTCACCGAGCGCGGCATTGAAATAGATCCCGGTGAAAGTTAAGGCGATTATTGAAATGAAGCCGCCTGTAACCGTCTCTCGAAGTAAAAGGATTCATGGGTCGCCCGCAATACATCGCGGTTCACAACCAATTGACCACCATATGTGAGCCGATCTTCAAGCCGCTAAAGAAGAATCGTGAAGTGGTCCGGAACGAGGAATGCCGGCTAGCTTTTGAAAGGATCAAAGCCTACCTCGTCAATCCTCCCATTCTCTCGCCCACCTCATGGAGACAAGCCTTTACTTCTATATCGACGAGTCACTGACACGGCCTCATCGGGGCTATGCTAGCACAAGAAAAGAAGGATTCAAAGATTGAGAATGCCATCTATTTCATCAGCCGTAAATTCCAAGGGAGTGAAGTGAATTACTCTGCCCTCGAGAAGACTTGCGCAGCTTTGGTATGGGTAGTTGGAAAGCTAAAACACTATATGCTGTCCCACACCGTACACTTAGTCTCCAAGATGGATCCGATCAGATATCTATTCCGGTGACAGAGGAAACATCTCCACCCGATTGGCAAAATGGACTTTCTTCCTGGCAGAATTCGACATCAAATATGTGATTCGCAAATCGATCAAAGGGCAGGCATTTGCGACCCGGTTGGTTTGAATTCCCAAAGACAGTAAGATCAAGGGCCGGACCTCCAGCTTTCCGAGATGAAGGGATCCTCACTATAGAAAGCGGAAACAAGTGGCGCTTATTCTTTGATGGAGCAGCTAACAAGAAAGGAAATGGCATTGGAATGGTCTTGATAGACCCGAACGAGCAGCATACTCCCATAGCAATCAAGTTGAATTTCTCGGTCACCAACAATGCAGCTGAGTACGAAGCTTGCATAGCCGGTCTAGAAGCTGCTCTTGAGCGACATGTGGAAGAATTGGAAGTGTTCGGCGATTCCCAATTGATAATCAACCAGTGCCGCCAACAAATGGAAAATTATAGACCCATGTCTCCGTAAGTACCATGCTTACATCGCAGAACTTGTCGGCCAATTCAAGGAAGTATCATTCCAATTCTTACCGCGGACAAGAACAGATTCGCAGATGCTCTGGCTACCTTAGCCTCTTTGATGGAAATCCCGAAGGAAAATTAATCAAGCCTTTCGGGGTCGGCAGAAGAGAAAATCCTGCATATTGTTATGAGATTGAGATCGAGGCCGTCGGTGAACCGTGGTACAATCAGATCTTTCAATACCTCAAGTACGGGGAAGCATCCTTTCTGTGGATCAAGAAGGAGATTCAAAAGAGTACATGCCAAAAGCTTGCGTGCCCTAAAGAGACTCGGCGCAATATGTCATACTCGGCAATGAACTATGGAAGAAAAGAGAAGGTTGTCCGCTCCTACTCTGCATCGCAAAGAAAAGGCTCAAAGAGTAATGGAAGACGTTCACAACGGTGCTGCGGACCTCATATGAACGCTCGATCCCTCATGCATAGCATCATCAGCCGGGTTACTTCGGATCACTATGGAGACAGATTGCATCCATTTCGTGCGGACTGTGACAAGTGCCAATGATTTTCCAATACGAACCACATCCCGCCTCACGACTTATACTGTATGACAACTCCGTGGCCCTTCGCAACATGGGGTATTGATGTCATTGGGCAGATTTCTCCGCCCGGGAGCAATGGGCATGCATTTGTACTAGTGGCCGTGGATTACTTCACAAAATGGGTAGAAGTTGCATCTTATAAAGTGCTCACCGCCAAGAAGGTTGCCCGATTCATAAAAGAACAGATCTTACCGCCGCTATGGGGTCCCGAACGAGATTATTTACGACAATGGCACTCATTTCGAGGAGAAACCGATCGGTTGCTCACCGAATACAGAGTCAAGCGAAACAAATCTTCACCGTACAGCCACGTACAAACGGTGCCGTTGAAGCCGCCAACAAGAACTTGGAAAGGATCATAAGGAAGATGGCCGAGCGGGGACGAGATTGGCGAAAAGTTGCACTTAGCATTGTGGGGCTATCGCACTTCGATCCGAACTGCCACGGGTGCAACCCCATATGCTCTGACTTACGGAATGGAGGCCGTCATGCCTATTGAGTTAGAAATTCCTTCCCTCAGGGTCTTACTCGAAAACGAGGTGAACGAGATCGAATGGCTCCAAATTCGATATAATGAGTTGGCTTTGCTAGATGAACGCAGACTAAAAGCCATGGAGCATAACAGGGCATACCAGAGAAGAATGGCCCGTGCCTTCGATAAGAAAGTGAAACCCAGGGATATCAAAGTTGGTGATCTGGTTCTTAAAATGAAGCCCTCAAATCAAAGCAGTGCGTTGGGCAAGTGGGCACCCATTTGGGTCGGACCGTTCCTGGTAAAGAAAGTATTCTCCGGAGGAGCTATGCAGCTGTCAGACTTGGATGGCAACCCATTTCTGCACCCCGTCAACGGCGATAAGTTGCGGAGGTATTTTGTATGATCGAGTCTTTCCCCCTCTAAAAAAAAATATAATATAAAAAAACAAATAATAAAAAAAAAATGAATAAATAAAGGCGCAACAAAATTGTCCCAGATGAGACTGAAAACCTCTCAAAAGGCAGTCCATGCAAAAATAAGGGACGCGCCCGGTGCTAAAGAATATACCCAACTAGACCGAAAACCCAAAAGAGGGCGGTCTAGGTAAAAAACAGGGTTGCACCATTTCCCCCCCTTCTATCTTCCCCTTTCTTAAACACTAAAGTCAATTGAGTCGAACTACGGAGACCTGAGCCCCTTAGTTCTCTTACAAAAGGGGAACGTAGGCAACCACTTGTGGTTCGGTCTAAAATTGCTGCAAAAATCTCTCTTTTTACCAAAATGCGTTTTGATTACGCCCCAAGGCTTTTCAAAGGATCATTTTGAGTTAATATTCTTTTGATGAGTTCAAGCACGGCCTACTTTTTGACTCAAAAAGACTGTTGCGAATAAAAGAAAACATTGATAACATCTATTCCGTCGCATTAAGTAATCAAAGGGTACTGGTTTTCATACGAGATAATTCCTATTCTCAAGACATAAAGCAAAAGAGTCTCAAAACTCTCGAAGTAAAAGAAAATGTGTGTCTATATACTCGTCCCGCTCCTGAATTTGCTCCTCTATCCTTCCTCTTTCTCGGTCCCCGGGAGGTCTTTGGCTTAGGAATGTCAAACAAGTCGGTTTGAGCCCGTCCCAATTCAGGAATAACTCGCGCCGGCGGTTCAATCGCACCCGTCTCTCTCAAGGCAGCCCTAGCAATCCTCGCTTGCCGCAACGCCTCTCGCGAGCTCTCATCTCTGGATCATCCCTTAAAGCAGCTCTCCGGATCTCTTGCTTCTCATAATCGTCGCCAGCATTGCCGGTGACATTGTCTCGGGTTTCCTCGTGCCTCGTATCTCTCGAGATTTTGGCCGGAGCAGAGTCTCGCTCCCAAGTATTCCCGGCGGCGAGCCTCTATAGCTAACCGCACGTAACCCCGATGCTCCTCATACCAATCCGTATACTCGTGGTCGAAATGTAAATCCTCTAGACCGCCGAAGGAGCACACGAGTGGGAAGAAAGCCCTCCGTAAAAGATCTCGAAAACCGTATAGCCCGGGGCTCGGCCATGGACATCGAATGCATCGCCACCGCCTCTCCCTCAAGGCTCGTATGATCTCGCCGAGGATACCTATACTGCTCGCTCACCAATGATGGGACACAGAAAGAGGATACATGCAAACCAGGCAACCTGACTACTACCGATCCATCCCGGATATCTCTCATGGTCCGTATATTCCAAGCAGGAATCCAAAAGCTCAGATCGGTGGTCGTGTACCGTGACAACCTCACATGCCAACTATCAACAACCTCGTCCCTCATCGCCGCATGGCCGAGTCACCCATGGCATTGCCGTCCGACCCTCCGGTAATGGCCCAATCAGGTGTAACCTCTCGAGAGAACCACAGAGATAACAAGCTGGGCCGCTCGCTCCCATAAAGTCCGATCCCCGCTAGCCTCGTCAATACCGTGATAAGTCTCACGGCGGCGGTGGTACAACATCCATCTCTCCTTGGCCGTAACGAATTTGACGAGAATCTATACCCGGTCACCCCTCATTTGCCTAACAATCCCCAACAAAGTGCTTGAGCAGACTCGACATACCCGCAGTAAATAGTAAGCCGACAAAGGTGAACGGCATGAACATATCCAGAGTGGTAGAAAGGTCAAACAGATCGGGACGGGACAGCGCAACCTAGCCATCCGAGTCAAATCTATGGACCCATCACCTTAATCATAGGCAATACTGATCCGCAGCAGAGATAAAAAGTCGATACTGCTCCTCAACCAACCGACCGTCCCGTGGGAATGCTACAAAGGGCCGCCTTACCTAAGCCTCGTCAACGCCCGAAGTCTTCCATAGTTGGGGTCGAGGTAATTGTATGACAAAGAGAATGCATGACACTCGGAATCCCGAGCGAGGATGCGGCCGAAGCAAATCCCGCCAACCCTCCAATCTTTCAAGGACCAAATGCAAGGCATACTGTACCGCTTGTCGATGATACTTCTATGTTGCCTCGTATGAAATCCCCAAATTTCGACGAAGTCCCGACGAAATTGGCACTCCGGAAGCAATCTCTTGGTTATAATGTTCCATTGCAAAGAAAAGCGTTAGTCTTGACCAAAGAAATCGATTATCCGCCAAATAAGGGCCGCCGGGTTTTCTACGCTAAGAAGACAGTGGATCGAGAATGGAGCCCGGACCGACTTTGAAAAGAATCCGTCACGAGCCTCCCTAAGTCGTGCGACGTAAGAAGCCAAACAGACACGACATGTCGGGCGACATACTTTGGTTGATAGCAGACGGGGTGGAAAACCCGCAGTGATTACCCTGCAGCATTTTCCGACTCGCCGTCGCCGATATACCCCTTACCCTCATACACATACCCCTGAAAATATACGGGAGAGGACCCCTACTATACACACTTACCTAAAACGATCCCAAAACACCATACATAAACCCGACAAAGCCGATCTTTAACCCAATAATTGTGTTCGCTTCCTAATGCATGCATTCACGCAAACCAAGTTAACATATAGTAATCTTTGCTAACAAGATAGGCTTATTAAAGTGTAGCGCGTTGGAGTTGTTGTTTTACCCCCGCAGGTACAATAATCAATTGAGTCCCGACGACTGGCCCTCCGACCAAACTGGAGAAGAAAGAACAAAACAAAAAGCATGCGTATCCGTGACAGCCCCAAGAAAAAGCCTCTCAAGCAGAGCCAAACAAAGGAAAAAGCCTCTCAAGCAGAGCCAAAACCCAGAAAAAGCCTCTCAAGCAGAGCCAAACCCAGAAAAAGCCTCTCAAGCAGAGCCAAACCAAGAAAAGCCTCTCAAGCAGAGCCAAACCAAGAAAAGCCTCTCAAGCGGAGCCCACCAAGAAGAAAAGCCTCTCAAGCAGAGCCAAACAAAGAAAAGCCTCTCTAGCGGAGCCCAACCAAAAGAAAAGCCTCTCTAGCGGAGCACACAAAGAAAAAAAAAAGCCTCTCAAGCAGAGCCAACCAAAAGAAAAGCCTCTCTAGCGGAGCCCACAAAGAAGAAAAGCCTCTCTAGCGGAGCCCACAAAGAAGAAAAGCCTCTCTAGCGGAGCCCACAAAGCAGAAAAGCCTCTCTAGCGGAGCCCAAACCAGCAGAAAAGCCTCTCTAGCGGAGCACACAAAAGAAGAAAAGCCTCTCTAGCGGAGCCTACCAAGAAGAAAAGCCTCTCAAGCAGAGCCAAACCCAAGAAAAGCCTCTCAAGCGGAGCACAACAGAAGTCACAGGTAAGCACAGCAAAGGTATGAAGACACATCTCTACCCCTTTCTTGCTTGTATGTCAATATTAGTAATTCCGAACTACGATTTGGCTTGATTCCCTTCTTAAAGGGATACGGAGGAATCCTTTCTCAGAAAGGTCCAGCCATAATTTTCCCCTTCTCACCCTTCTAGCCCTTCACCTTAACCCCAGCCGCTCATTGAGATTGGGTCTTATTTTATCAACAACCCCACTTTTTCCAAAAGTGACGTTGCCGAGGGGCTCTGTAAGTACGCCAATCCAATTCGCACCCTTTTCGATGCATTTTAACATAATAAAACTGCATTAAGGGGCGTTTTGGTAAATTCCCGGCCTATCCCGAGACTTCCGGAAACGTTCCAGGAGTTTCTCGCGAAGGAAGTACCTTTTGGTACATCATTCATGCCAAAGGACCCCTTGGGAATAAAACCTGTTGGACCTTTTGGGTATTTTCCTGGAATGTTCCAGAAACTGGTTTTTGGCGCCAAAAGCGGTTGAGCCACCTTGTGTCACGCGACAGCTTGAGGCATGGAAAGTGGACGCGTAAGGTCGTGCGACATACTAAGGCAGCCAACTGCAGCCTATAAATAAGACCCTCCCCCTCATTGAAATGGATCCCAATTCCAGCCCTCACCGTTACTCGCCAAAATAGCATTGTGATGAACATCCCAAACACCAAACCTCTCTCTCTCCTACCTTTCCAACCCATAATCTCTCTCATCCAAACCCAATTCTCTACCCACACCAATTGGAACCCTTGGATCAGAGCTGTGAGATCTACAACGAAGAATTGAAGGATTCTATATCTGACTAGATATAGAATTCGTGGAATCAACAAGGGTAACAATTCCCTAACCCTCTCTCTCTCTCTCATTTAATTCCTTGCAAATTTTATAATTCTATTTTGTTTGGATTCAGTAATCAGATCCTAGCTATCTGAATTACTGAATCACAATCGCAATCTCTCTGTTTAACTTGCATATATTGTGTAATTGAGCTCATATTGATTGATTTGGTTGAATTTTGTGTTTGAGCCCCCAAGGGGGTGTGGATCTATCCATATCCACACTCCCTGGGTTGATTTGATGTTGTTTATGTTTTTCGTTCATAATTCAGATTGTTAATTAGATCTGTATAGCTTCTGTTAATTTCTGAATTCATATTGTAAGATTTCTGCAGAAGGCTCATATGTGTCACACGACACCTTCGTCCTCAAGTGATCCTGTGTCACGCGACACATGTGGTCACTGGTACGATGTGTCATGTGACACACATGACCCATCTGCAGTGACTCTTTTCCTTTGTAATCTGTTTTAGTCTGTTTGTATCAGGGATGTGGCCTCCCTAAATAATGGGCTCACAATATGTAATTTCTCGTTTCATAATTAATAAGATGCATTTTATCACATTTCGTTTATTATCGATATTTGCACACACTTTGGATTTACTTGGATGTGTTTGATTGAAAGACTCGTCTATGGACGAGGCGTGTTAGGTGAACTCTCGGTTCTTCCCAACACGTAACCTGACCCCCGAACTCATGTTTTCTCTCTAAAACAAAGGTTTTCAATGTTTCCTCTTAAAAACGGCGTGGCGACTCCTTTTCATTTTCTAATCTTTTTCGGGCGAGCGCACATTCACTATGTCAATGACATGATAATCCATTCCAAAGGCGAGGA
This sequence comes from Adenophora triphylla var. japonica, assembly GCA_022495995.1. Classification (NCBI taxonomy): domain Eukaryota; kingdom Viridiplantae; phylum Streptophyta; class Magnoliopsida; order Asterales; family Campanulaceae; genus Adenophora; species Adenophora triphylla. Next base: position 218,146 of record JAFEMH010002009.1, on the reverse strand, counting down.
TGGACAGCACTTTGTCGACCTGAGAAAGTTCTTTGAGAGGTTGAGACAGCATTCCATGAGACTGAACCCTGCCAAATGCACCTTTGGAGTGACAAGGGGAAAGGTCCTCGAATATATGGTCACAGAACGAGGTATTGAAGTCGATCCCCGAAAGATCAAGGCCATTATGGACATGAGGCCACCTCGAACCCAGACAGAGGTCAAAAGCTTTATGGGTAAATTACAGTACATCAGCCATTTTGTCAACCAGCTGACTACTATGTGCGAGCCCATCTTCAAGCTCATTAAGAAGAATGCAGACATAAAATGGACTGAGGAATGACATGATGCCTTTGACCAAATCAAGGTGTACCTAGTACATCCCCCGGTACTATGTCCCCTACATAGACAGAAACCTCTTCTGCTCTATCTCACTGTCACTGATATGGGAGTTGGGGCTATGCTTGCTCAAGAGAAGAAGGACTCTCGGATAGAAAATACCATTTACTTTTTCAGTCGAAAGCTGCAAGGAAGTGAGCTCAATTACTCAGCGTGCGAAAAGACTTGTGCAGGACTGGTCTGGGTAGTCGATAAGCTAAAGCATTACATGCAAGCCCATTCTGTGAACTTGGTCTCAAAAATGGACCCCATCAAATACATCTTCGACAAGCCTTCCCTTTCGATGCGTCTAGAAAAGTGGTCGTTCTTCTTAGCTGAGTATGACATCAACTATGTGACGAGAAAGGCAATCAAGGGCCAAGAGTTGTCGGACCATATGGCAAACTTCCCTAGCAATGAGGATCGAGGGCCTGAACCCCAATTCCCAGATGAAGGAATATTTGTAGTTGAGCCTGAGAACCAATGGCAGCTTTTCTTTGACGGAGCTGCTTACAAAAGAGGAAATGGTGTAGGAATGCTACTGGTCGATTCGAAAGATGAGCACACGCCGATAGCCATCAAGTTGAACTTCCTTGCCACGAACAATGCCGCAGAGTATGAAGCTTGCATTGCTGGTTTAGAGGCTACCTTAGAAAGGAATGTCAAGGAGCTCGAGGTCTATGGAGATTCAGCCCTGATCATCAACCAGGTCTCCAACAAGTGGAAGACTATGGATTCTAACCTTCAGAGGTATCATGCCTACATGGAAGAGTTGACTGAGCAGTTCAGAGAAGTAACCTTCCATTACCTGCCAAGGGATAAGAACAGATTCGCAGATGCCTTAGCTACTCTAGCCTCATTGGTAGAGATCCACGAGGGAAAAGCGATAAAACCATTCATAGTGGGTAGAAGAGAAGCCTCGACTTTCTGTTGTGAAATAGACTTGGGACCCGAGCCTGTTAAGGAACCCTGGTAAAGTCAGATTTACCAGTTCCTCAAGGATGGGGAATCAGCTTTCAGAGATGAAGAAGGTAGACCAAGGGAAGGCATTAAAGCCAAGAGCTTACAAGCCCTGAAACGGTTGGCCTCCCACTATGTCATCCTAGGGGGCCATCTGTACAAGAAACGGTACCAAGGACCACTCCTCCTATGTGTCACCCAAGAAAGCGAAAGAGAGTTGATGACCGAAGTCCACAATGGTCCCTATGGTCCTCATATGAATGCCTGAGCATTGATGCAAGTGATCCTCACAATGGGCTATTACTGGATTTCCATGGAAACAGACTGTGTCCAGCATGTCCGAGCGTGCAACAAATGCCAACGGTTTGCCAACCTCAATCATCTTCCGCCTCATGACCTGTACTGCATGACTACTCCTTGGCCATTTGCAACTTGGGTATTGATGTGATAGGGAAGATAGCCCCGGCAGGAAGCAATGGGCATGCATTTGTGCTAGTGGCAGTCGACTACTTCACAAAGTGGGCAGAAGCCAAGTCCTACAAGGTCCTCACTTCCATGAAAGTGGCCCAGTTCGTCAAAGAAAACATCATGTGCAGATATGGGGTGCCCAATGAGGTCATTTCAGACAACGGGTCGCACTTTGAAGGGGACTGCGATAGATTGCTGTCAAAATTCAGAATTAATCGCCACAAATCATCCCCGTACAGACCTCATACCAATGGAGCAGTAGAAGCCGCCAATAAGATGCTCGAGCGGATTATCCGGAAAATGGCCACCCGTGGTCGTGACTAGCCTAAAAAGCTACATCTGGCACTTTGGGGCTACAGAACGTCTGTCAGAACAGCCACGAGAGAAACTCTCTTTGCCCTAACTTACGGGATGGAAGCAGTATTGCCAGTAGAGTTGGAAATCCCGTCACTAAGGGTCCTCCTAGAAAACAGTGTCAATGAAGTAGAGTGGCTGCGCAGCCGGCACGATGAGTTGGCCTTTCTTGATGAAAAACGGCTAAAAGCCATGGAGCACACCCGAGCCTACCAGAGGCGAATGGCCAGGGCATTCGACAAAAAATTCAAGGCCAGGGACATCAAAGAAGGTGACCTAGTGCTGAAAGTGAAGCCCCCCACCAGAGACAACCCCTTGGGAAAGTGGGAACCCGTTTGGATCGGCCCGTATGTGGTGCGAAGATACTCTCAGGAGGAGCGATGAAACTTGCGGACCTGGACGGCAATCCATTTGTCCACCCAGTCAACGGTGATAGGCTCCCCAGGTATTATGTCTAAAAAAAAAGAAAAAAAATTAAAAAAAAAAAAGAAGAAAATAAAAAAAATATACATAGTGCAAAAAGAGTAATGCCCAGCTAGGCTGAAAACCCAAAAAAGGGCGGTGTAGGCAAAAGACAGGGCTGCACATAAAAAAAAAGAAAAAAAATTTTAGTGCAAAAAGAGTAAATGCCCAGCTAGGCTAAAAACCCAAAAAGGCCGGTCTAGGCAAAAGATAGGGTTGCATATAAAGACCAAAAACAAAAATCTCGATAGTTCACCAGAAAGAACTACGAAGACCTGAGCCCCTTAGTCTTTCTTGTAAAAGGGGAACGTAGGCAGCCAGAAATGGTTCCGTCTAAACAATAAATAAGGCATTTAAGTTTCCATGAAATATGTGTCTTATAAATTCTAAGATAAATATCTTTGTTAATTACAAGTTAAAAACTTCTTGATGAGTTCAAGCACGGTCTACTCTTGACTCTGCTAACCTGCTACAAAGATCTAAAACATACAAAAAAGACCTAATAACTACTCCCTCCGTCCCGCTAGTAACCGCACTGTTACTGTTTGCGCGGGGATTAAGGAAAAAATAATGATATAAATGTTGTGAGTGTAAAAGTAAAATAGGAGAGAGAATGAGTGGAGGGAATAGTAAATTATAATGGTGTTGTGAGTATTAAAATAATGTAGGAGAGAGAATGAGTGGAGGGAATAGTAAAGATTCTTTGCCATTTTAGGAAGTGTGCGGTTTGTAATGGGACGCCCAAAATAGAAAGTGTGCGGTTTGTAGCAGGACAGAGGGAGTATTGTATTTGCAAATGGCAAAAAGGGAATCCTAGGAATAGATCTCTCAATCGTCATTCACTGAGTATTCCTTGTTCTTCTTCCCTTTACCTCGACCTCGTCAAGTGTTCTTCCTCTTCTTGTCTATGATGTTGGTCTCCCTCATCCCAATTTCAGGTATCCTCACTGAAGCCTACACCAAACCCGTGTCAATAAGTGCCTTCTCAATCCGGGCACGAGCTCGTACCTCCTCCCTCTGAGCCTCAGTAAGGGGAGCGACTTTCAATAGCCTCTCATATCGAGCCTCCATATCCCTGATAAGGTCACCCGACTGGTTATAAGAGCTAGCCTTAGCCTCAGTCTCGCTCAGAGTTCTGCTCGAGTCACAGTCAGCCCCCAATAAAGCCTGACGTCTCTCTCCTAAAATGACCTGAGTCGCTCCCATCTCCCTCTCATACCATTCCAAGTAGGTCGTGGTCAGTATGGTACTCTTCCTGCTCTTGAGAATGGCCCTGGGTGGGAAAGCAGCGTATGTCCAAACCCTCGAGAAAAAGGAGAAGCTGGTTGGATCCCTCATGTCAAGAGGCACTACCTCTACGGTACTGATATCCTTCCAATCTTTCAGAGGCTCCTATAAGATCCCAAACTGTCGGGACACTAAGCAGGGGATGTAGAAAGATGACAGAGACATCCCTGGAACCCTCACTACATAGGACTCCTGAAATGTCCTCGAGTCTGCAGTCTTCAATGAGGCACCCACCAGTGAATGTCCGAGGTGGACAACCTAGCCATCATCAGCTCCCAGCTACCCTGGTCTCGTTGCCTAGGTGCACCCCTCCAAAAAATCACCCAAGGGCACTGAGTAGGCGAAGCCCCCGGCAAAGCCCCAAGCCTCTCCTGTAACCATAAAGTCAGCACCGCTGGGCTCCCAGACCTCATAAAATGGTCTCCCCTAGCCATCCTATCGATGCCATGCAGAGTCTCACCCAATACCAGCGGGACAATATCCTTCCCAGCCCTGCAGTTTCTAACCACATCCAAAAGGCCACCATGGCAGACCCCTATGGACTCGGTAGTGAACAGAAATGAGAACACGCACAGGATAAAGGCATCCGTAGCCACCGGGGTCGTAGCCATATCTGGAGACCCAAACCTGCCCGGGATATCAGAAATATCGATCCTGTCAGGGGCTACCATCATCGCCTCGGCCTCTTCCAGAGAGATTTGCAGAAAAGATGCCAACTTTACCATCACCGACACATCTCCGGTCAGAGGAATTGAAACGGCTTCTATTTCTGGACCCCAAATCAATGCCCGAAAGTTTTCGAAGGTTGGGATGAGTTTGTTGTAAGAAAAGCAGTAAACGTGTCTCCGGGCGTCCCAAAACCTCGCTGAGGCTCTCAAAAGGTCCCAATCAGGTGAGAGATCCTTCAAATGCCATAAAGATTTGATCTTGAAGGTGGTATCCAACAGCCCCTTGTTAGATTGAAAGTTGTGTCTCATCCAAGATTGAAGATCGGACAGAAAACGGTCTCTTTTCCCCTTTTACAATCTGATTGGTTTCTCCATTGGCTGTGATCAAAGTTGATGATTTTTGGTCAAAAATATGCTCTGGGATCAGTTGGGACATGTCTAGGGTGAAAATGAAGTGAAAAGACCATCCCTTGATTTTATTTGAAAAAAAAAACCAGTTCAGACAAGACTTCCAGCCGCACGGCTTCTTTTGCCCAAGACCTGGCCGGACGGCCTCATTTGCTTATGCAGAAAAAAAATCTGCAGCAGCCAAAGCTGCTGCCCAAGTGGAGTTCTCACCCCACTTTCTCAACAAAACCTGCATAAAAACATGTCCAAACACCATTCATGCAATCATATATCATCACAAACCATTTTGGCCCAGTTTCAGCCCCATTTCCAAGCAAAAAAGCTGCCCCGAGGCACAAGTAATATGCAAAAACATAAAGCATAAATAAGAAAAGCAAATAAAAGAGTAATACATTGTCTTCGCCTCCTTGGCGCCCAAATAAAAAGAAAAAAATAAACAAAGTGTGCATAAATTGTTCATTGTTTATCTCTCTTCCTCTCATAGATCAACTTAAGGAACCCTAAGCTTCTGACTCCTCGTCATCGCTGCTTAGTTCATAGAACTAAGGATTCCTCATCAAGTCCTCGTCACCACTCACATCAGATAGATTGACATTCACATGCTCATACTCCGCCAGCTGCTCTAGAATGCCCGTGTTGGGTCCCTGTCCCCGAGGCATGGCGCTGGTGGATGAGGTCTGGTACCCTGAGGCCGATGAGGTAGAGGCTGTGCTCCCAATGTGCCTCCTCTTGTGGACGGGCTCCTGCACATTCGCCCCAGCCCTGGAGGTGCAGGCCATCTTCCTTAAAAGGGATCGGCACACCTCCTTCCAACCCCTGTTCTGTCGTACTAAACCATCCTAAGTACGAGCATGGACCTGCGGGAAAAGAGAAGAAAAACTCAGAAAATCTCAAGAAGAGCTCAAAATCGCAGAAAGCAAAGAAATCCAAAAGGGGAAGGAATTTAGATATACTTACAGTGCTATCAGGTGGTAGAGTATACTGGGGCTCCCTCGTGTCGAGAATAGGCACCATGAATCTCCTCGGTACCCCGTTTACCACGTAGGAGAGATGAGCAGGAGGCATAGGCGGATCAATTGGCTCTGCTTCCCCGTACCCCTGAGTGACAGCCATCTTCACTAGCTTCTGCGGTGTCCTCAACCGCTGCTCCACATAGGTGGCATACGGGGTAGCAAAGTCCAAATACTCCTCGGCCGCCACACCAGCCTGATACATCGCTATCTCTTTTGCTGACCAATGCCTGGGCTGCAGCATAAGAGGTGGAGGATCGTGAGGAGTGATAGCATCCAAAGGAGGTACATGGCCATGCTGTCTGGAGAAGCTATCCCCCAAGTAAATAACATCACAAGTCAGCCCTGTCAGCCACCTCCTCTGCCTAGTCGCCTCCAAGGCATCCCCTAGCAAAACCTTCGAGTACCTCCCCCAAGGATAGAAATCCACCCCATCGTGACCATCCCTGTTGATGACCGGTCTCACCATCTTGTAATCAAAAGTAATCCGGGTCTTCCTGGTAAACTTATCTCTAGCCTCTTTCCTCCTGCGAATCATGGCCGGGAAGATCTCCGGATCACTTTGTTGGTTCCACGGAAAGAACCTGATCACCTACCAAAACCAGACCTGTATGTTCAATACAAAAGGTCATTTCTCTCATGAAATCTCGAGACAGAAAAGTAAAAGAGAGAAAAGAATGTGGGAATACCTCCAAAGCAAAAGAAAAGCAGTCCATAGAAGCAGCCTTGTTTCGGCTGTACAGATCCAAAGAGAAATATAGCTCAGCCAATCCGGCCTCACCCCAAGAGACCACCCTAACCTCATCCAAATTCTCCAAAGATTCAAGCAGGTAAAGCATTGCCAGCATCCCAGAGTTAGCAAATATGGTGACTGACAGCATCAACCACAAGAAAGCTCTCGCGAGCTGGTTGTCAGTCACCTCATTGGCGGCAAACCCCTGTATACACTCTAGAACCGCCACCTCAACATACCTTGTCTCCATCTCAAGCCCCTTAGGACGGAGGTCAAAACCTACCAAAGCTCTAAACTCCTCTGCGGTGATGTGATCTCTCCAGGTCACAGGCCTCCCAGTGAACTGCAAGCCAGTGATAGCAGTGAAGTCGGCTGGAGTCACCGTAATCTCTCCCCAGCTGAGATGAAAGATGTACCTGAACTCCGAGAGGGCCTGGACTAGCCCCTTGCTCTTAGAGGTCACATGAATGTCTCAACTGATAGCATCAATGAAAAGATCAAGGCCGGTCGCCATCACCAGCTGCTTGGGATTCACCCCATCCTTCTCGAAGTTGGGCATCCTATCCCACAACTTCGCAGCCACCTCAGAGGGTCCCATCGACTTTTTCCCCTGTAGGAAAGCACAACAAAAAATGTGTCAGTCCTTCATTTCATCTCAAAAGCATGCATATATTCAAAAGTGCACACATTTTCAAAGAAAAGCATTCATAAGAGATTTCTAGCATCCTTTACCCAGAAAACGTGTCCTTCATCATTTGAAACACGTCATGTCGAGCACATTGCTCTCCCAAGTAAAAAAGTCCAATTTTCATAAAATTCTTTGCACATAAGCACTAATTTTTTTTAAAAAATGGCATGCATGAATCCTTTTCATCGTCCAAAATCTTGTTTTCCCGTCCATGATCAGAAATTGACCTAGTTCTAGCACATGCAAGGACTCCGTCACATTCTAGACATTATTTTTCTTACTTTATTTTCAAAAAATGGGTCATTCTCATATTTTTTTCTCGAATGAATTGCACATGCATGTTCATTAATGCCTTTAGCCTCATAGGTTAATCATCAAATTTCCAAAATCATCAACAAAAATCATAGGAAAATTCGAAAAATTCCTAAAAAATTGGGTCAAGCCCTAAATCAATCAAAATTCCATCAAAATTGACAAAATCAAGCAAATCAAGAATGCTTACCCCAATAGATTGAGGTTTCGTCGATTTGTGCTCCCTCCTACCGGGATAGAGCTTGGAAGGAGGCGTGTTGAAGTCATACTTCCGCTCCATTCGAATGAACTCCCTCCTTTTCCTTCTAGCGGCCTCCGACAAGTTCCTTCGTGCTTGTCTAGGTACAATATTCCCCTCCGGATCCATCTTGAGTAGTAGAAGCAAGGGAATTGAAGAATTTTGAAAATTCTCTCTCTACTCTCTCTCTTCTCCTTGGCAAAAACGAAACAACAATGGCGCCTTTGCCCGTTTCAATGCTGTTTAAATAATCTGGTGAAAATAAACTTCTAGCCGGACGACTTCTTTTGCCTCATCTCTCGCCGGGCGGCTTCATCCGCTCTGAGCTGAATTTACACTTTTGCCCCTAGACTTTCCGCTTAGGCATATAATTCACGTTATCTCTTAACTAGAATAATGCTATTTCTCAAGGATATCCGTTATCTCTAAAGAAAATAAATTTTCCTCTTGGCGCCTCCGTTACTTCCGTTATAACGGAATAACGCTAGGTGACATCCTCCGAATTGCCAAAACTCAAACTCTAGCTACCTCTATCTCTTAGATAGCGAAGCATGCTTTAGTTTCCTCAACTTTAGCTACCTCTATCTCTTAGATAGCGAAGTATGCTTTAGTTTCCTCAACTTTAGCTACCTCTATCCCATAGATAGTGAAGTACGCTTCAGTTCTCCAAACTTTAGCTGCCTCTATCCCATAGATAGTGAAGTACGCTTCAGTTCTCCAACTTTAGCTACCTCTATCTCCATATATAGTGAAGTACGCTCAAGTTTTCCAACTTTAGCTACCTCTGTCTCCTCGATAGCGACGTAAGCTTTAGTTTCCTTAGGTGACAACCTCCATTAATTGTCAATCAGGTGACAACCTCCATTAATTGTCAAATTAGGTGACTCCTCCATGAATCGTCAAAACCTCAAGGATCCTAGACATGTTCCTAACTATCTAGTGAGACTTGAACTAATACCAAGGCTTGATTCCCCCGGGATACGTAGGTAGCCTTTCATAAAGGTCCAGCCATCCGACCACAATGGTCACCCTCTTCATTCATCACTCCTCAGTGGTGCATGAGTCTTTCATAAAGGTCCAGCCATCCGACCACAATGGTCACCCTCTTCATTCATCACTCCTCAGTAGTGCATGAGCCTTTCATAAAGGTCCAGCCATTCGACCACAATGGTCACCCTCTTCATTCATCACTCCTCAGTGGTGTATGAGCCTTTCATAAAGGTCCAGCCATCCGATCACAATGGTCACCCTTTTCCCTCATCACTCCTCAGTGGTGAAGTAGCCCCTTATAAAGGTCCAGATACCCGACCACATTGGTCACTTCCTTCATCTGGCATATCCCCAGTAGGATCAGCCATTTGACCTCCTACGTCAATTTCCTTCTATCTTCCTAGCAAGATACCAGTTTCTCTTCGCCATTCCCCAGTGGATCCCGAACTACGACCTGGCTTGATTCCTCCGGGATACGTAGGTAGCCTACTTTAGGTTCAGCCAATTCGTCACATATGACACCCCTTTCCCCAGCAGATCTTTTCCAAACTACGATCATGGCTTGATTCCTCCGGGATATGTAGGTAGCCTTCCAAAGGTTTAGCCACTCGACCACCTTGGTCACCCAATCCGTCTCGGCAGTTCGCCAGATTGAATCCTTTTTTATCGACAACCCCACTCGCCCTGCAAGGGACGTTGCCGAGGGACATCTGTAAGTACCCAAATCTGGCTCATGCCTTCCGGTTAAGTTTCCCGGCAATTTCCCGGACTTTCCTAAAGTTCAGGGGCAATTTGGCAACTTTCCCAAACCTTTCGAGGGGTGAAGGACTTGTTAGGAATTAAAATTCCACGTAGTCCCTCATTGGAAAAGAGCTTCTAGAATGCCACCTTGCATGGTTCTAGAAATAGGCTGAGTCACTAATGGATAAGACCGCACGGCTTCATTAGCCAAGGGTTACAGCCGCACGGCTTCATTAGGAAGCACAAATCTGCCTATAAATAGAGGCCTCCTCTACCCATTTTGATATACAATTTTTGGCACTGTTACTCTGCCAAAATACAGCCACAAAATTATAGAAAGCTGAAAGCTCCCAAAATCTCCTCCCTCCTCTCCAAAATCCTTCCAAAGTTGCTCCTTCTTTAGGAAACCTTCAAGGGAGATAGAGGAACACCACCATTGGTAACCTCTCCTCCTCTTCTCTTTAAAATATACTTGTTATTCTTGTTATATTGCTCTTTGCCATTTATATTGCTACTTACTTGCTTTATATGTGATTTATTGTCATAAAGACCAAGTCTTCGCTATGTAGATCATAATACCTCCATTCCCATATCACATAGGATTCATGGAGGACCATCCCAAGAATGAACAATAAGACCATAAATGGCTTGTTCTAGGGTGGATCTCTCACATGATGATGTGAAAATGCCATCTTTATCATATAAAAATGTCTTCTTTTCATTAAAAATGTCATCTTTATTCATATGAATGTCATTCCCTTCCCATAGACCTTACTGTAGACACCCCATTCTGAACCAATAAATCATGATTACACTACTCTTCATCTCCCTTTTATGTTTTGATGAAAGCATATCAGTTTCGTCATGTTTCGTTAAGTTTCTAACTAACCTCGTTAGTTTTGGACCTAACTGACTAACGGAATAAACTGAAGAGGACAAAATAGTCAAATGACTAGTTATCTCGCACGGAATAGCATGTCTCGCGCGAGATATCCCCTCGACAGGATGTGCAGAAATCACTCTCCTTCTCCGTTTCAAACTCTTTTCTTGATAAAATCTTATCCCATCTGGTCATTCAATAGAATTTGAGTTCTGGAAGCTTCCTAGGAGTGTTTTACCTCTCCACCTCTACCTCTTAAACCCCTATAAATACTTGGTGACTTCCATTGTTTCAGAGGTCCAGAATTCCACACAACACACACAATTTGTTGGTTTCTCTCCACGAAAGATTCCTTCAAATCACTCACAAAACCTCCCTAAAATCACCTAAAGTTTGTTTATCAACCTGGTTGATCAACAAACATCCAAACCCGAATCAAGGATTGAGGCGAAGCTCTGTTTGCATCAAGATTTGACTCTCATATTAAGTCGAAACTCTGCCCAAATTACTTCTCGATCGAAAAGACATCTTAGAACCACGTTCTAAATCAAACACTCCCCAAACGCTAGATAAATTCCTATACTTTTACTCTCTTCTTCTCAATCTCTCTCTGTTGGCTTTTAGAGTGGTGTAATCCCATCAAAAGGATTGGCCTAGAGTCCCTTCAATCGATGAAGGCGATCTCGAAGCATACAATCCGACATTCCTAATCAAGAAATTGATTAGGGTTTTCTTATTTTATTGTTAAAAAATAAAAAGATTGATAATACTCAATTGGCAAGACCGATCTTCGGATCGGGTGGAATGGATGCTCCTCGACCTACCCATTCCATAACTTAAACCCCGAACCCTCAAATCTCTTTTCAAATCAAAAAGGTTTTTCTTATTGTTTTCCTAAATAAATAATATGTAGCGACTCTGTTATTCAAAATTCACGCATCGCTATAGTGGCAACTCTGCTGGGGACAATTAATTAAGAGGGTTAGACTTGCGCACAATTGATTATTATCAATCTTTTTGTTTTTCTGTAAAAATCTGATTTTTCTGGATTTTTTGGAATTTTTTCGGCACTGTTTTCAAAAAAAATTACTGTCTGAATACTTGTCCTGCACGGGATATACTAATCTCGCGCGAGATTAGTATGCGGCTCAAAAACAAAAAAATTTCCATCCTGTTTGGCGGAGGCCGTGAAAAAGGACTAGGTCAATTAAAAAAAAATAATAATAAAATAAGGGATTTTTGTCTTCACATTTGACCGCACAAACAAACAAAAAAAATTCTTGGCCCAGTCAACTTTTCCTTAAGGTTGACTACAAAAAAAAATATATATATAGAAAACAGTTTTCAGAAAATTCAAAAAAAAAAAATCCAGAAAAATCAAAATAATTTATTATTTCTATTTTTCTTGTGCTAACTCTATTTTGCAGGGTAGAATAAATTTTAATTACTCGAACTATATAACTGCGTGCGATTGAATTATTTTTACCGGTCCACGGAGGACTCGGGAGTTGTAATTAATTAATTTAATCCTCTTTCTCTATCTCCTTAAGTGGAACTACGACGGCCTGAGTCTTCCTGATTTGGGAGAAACGTAGGCAACCACTTGGTGCGGCCACTATCTGTTTTCTTTTGTTTTCAAAAAAAAAATCTCTATTTTACTCTATCATCTAGATTAACTATCACACACGCGCACTCATGTTATATCTGTCATTGCACTACATACCCTATATAAACCCGGGACCCACACTAAGGACGGTTGACGGTAACCACCTAGTCGCCGGTCTCTCCGAAGTTGGATCATCCCACTCCGCGTATTCAATCCATCTAGATTGTCATATCGCTGGGAGCCTAGCCTTCTAGCCCTGCATCGCCACATATCATGTAGATTGACTTTTTAAGACACTCTGTGACCGGTCGGTTTGATCTTGGAGTCCTTGCAATCCCTTGTCAAGATCTTGTTTTGTGCAATAATCCATGTAAAAGAAATCAAGAAATTGTCGCTTCGGAATTATCGCTTCGGAAATGTCCCTATGATTGTCCCTTCGGATTTGTCCCTAAAAAGAGAAAATTTTCTCACCAAAATTATTGCACAAAACTCGATGTTACTTGAGATTACTACGACCCCTAGGTTCCTAGGTTTGGATTTTGAATGTTAAAAACCCCCAAAACGGATTTTTCGTCCGGCCAAAATTAGGATTAAAATCAGAAAAATTGTGACTTTCCGTGGTGAAGTCTCGCGCGAGACTACTTGTCTCGTACGAGATAAGTGTTCGGTCTTTTCGTGTTTTGGCCAAAACCTTCAAACCTTCAAAGCCTTCATTCACCCTATTCAATCGACTTGTTGGGACTCGATCATGGTTTAACATGGTTGCTACACATCTAGGTTCATCACCAAAGTTCGACATCAAGGAAACTAGTTCTGTCACAATGGCTGATTCTCCTCCCAACACTCAAGCTACACAAGAGATCGATGATCTAAAGGCCCGTCTAGAAGGGGAAGTGAATCAAATGGTCGGAGTGCATGCTCATGTCTTATTTACCCACTTCCAACGACAAATGGAGGGACAATTTCAAACTCGCCTACGAGCCCAAGGCGATTACTACAAGGAAGAGGTTGAAACACTTCAAACTTGTCTACAAGTACAAAAGGAATACTACGAAGAAGAAATCAAAGCACTTCGTACCCGCCTACAAGCTCAAGAGGAATATTGGGATCATGCCTACATTAATAGATTCAACCATTCCAACGCCGGCAAATACCCTACTACTCCTCCTCCCAAGAAGAAAAGAAAGGAGAGATACTATGACAAACTCGAAGGAATCACTCAAGAGGGTCTCCTTGACACCCTCGTGAAAGAAGGAAAGATTCGAACAAGAGAAGGTGTTCCTCCCAAGGATGTGGGTCCCGATCATGCTCATCACTTAATCTGCAAGTACCACAACTTCACCGGACACGACACCAACACTTGCTACCACTTGAAGGACATCATCCAAGACCTATTTGAAAATGGAGAGGTAGAACGTCCCAGCGTCATCACCAATCCTCTCCCTCGCACTCCATGAAGAAGATGATGCTCCAAGAAGAAATCTACACTTACCGCTTTGGGGCTATCACTATCCTCTCCCTTTCTCCTTTGATAGAAGTAGATTAGGTTTTAAATTTTCAAGTATGAACTCGAAGAGTCGTTCTATCTTTCTAGTACTTCTCACCTCCTCTAGTTTGTGTCTTCTAAACTATTGAGTCTGTTTCAATTTCTTCGATTAATCAAAATAATTTTATATTCCTAAACACTTTCCCTAAGGTTGTTCTACCTCATGAATATCATTTAACTCACGCAAAATAATGGACCTTTCATTCCCTAAATCATCGCAAAAATAGAAACTTCTAAGCGAGTTTAAGAAGAAAGTTATCCTTAGGAAGCTTAAGGGCTAAACATTACTCCTGTTGAAAGTCGAAGATCAACAAACGAAGGAAGCCAAAGGCGCTGCTATCAAAATTCATCCCAAGAAGAGTGGGGCTACTCAATTCAAGGCTTTAAGAGTACAAAAAAAAAAAAAAAAGCTCTCTAGGACGAAACCCTCAAATCGTCCTAGGCAAAATAGAGCATCAAAAAAGGACAAAAAAAAAGAGAGAGAAAAAGAAAAACTCTCAAGCCTTCATCGCCCCAAAAGGATGGAATTTCAAAAAAGGCAAGAAGGACTCTCCCACAGAGAAAAAGAGTCAAGTAATACCAACAAAAGAAAAGAGGATTCCTCAATATCCTCCTACATCAAGTGAAGAAGACTTTCAGTATCAAGAAAAATGTTTACCCTTAAGTCATACTAATGATTGGCTTTCTTTTCAAACTTATTTAGAAACTTCTAGATGATGCACGGTCCATTAAAAGGTAGAATAACTTTTCTAGATCTTTGAGCCAAGTAACGTTTCTTGTTGAGTCTAGGGGCTTCCTGTTAGCCACTCTCATACACACTCTTGAAATCCAAGCATCAAAACTGGAGCTTCCTAACCTTTCCTCCCCCAGTCAATCTCTACTTCAACTCTTCAAAATAATCAAATCAGCATTCGGAGCTTTCCTCTTTGCTTCTCACTCTTATCATTAGAGAATACACTTCTCCAAAGAATCACTGCTTGGATCACCTTCCAAAAAATAGAGTCCGTCTCTCCTCAATTAACTTGAGATCTCATCTTTCTCTCCTTAATGAGATTCTTCCAACTGAGTTCTCTTCGAGTACACATACTTTTAAAAAAAATGGCTCGCTAGGTTGAAAACTTGTAAAGAGCGGCCTAGACAAAAGTTAGAGCACAAAAAAAGAAAGATGTAAAAGAGATGCCCGCTAGATTGAAAACCCGAAAGGGCGGTCTAGGCAAAAACCAGGGTGCGTCACCAAAAAAAAATCAAAGGACCAAGGGGAGAGTATTCTTCAACCTTATTTATCGAGCATCATTCGATCTTCTTCAAATCAAATCAACAAGGAGAGCCTTCTTTGATCATTTTCAAATCAAAAGAGCAGCTTCACAAGCCTGTTCACAAAACCATCTACAGCATTCAAGCAACTTGGGGCTTAAGACACCAAAGGGCCTTGGACATAAAGCCATTACGACAATCGACAGATTTGTAGTCATTTGCCTCCTAGAGACACGACTCATGGGAGAATCAACAATGAAGAAACAAGTACAGTACTCTCGCTGACTAGCAACAGATTCTGCATAAACCTGATTTGGTCCCAACTTATCAAACACAAGTTCACTCATACACTTCACCCCTCTCAAATACAAATCCATACACATGTTCCTACATTTCCATATACCATATACTCATACATAAACTCACCACCAAAATGACCGACCGGCCATTTACACGAACAGACGTGAGCACCACCACGTAAGTCCAGTTAAACAACTAAAATTTGAAAAAAAAATCTACTTGGAATCTTTATGTGCTAGCAGGTGCAGAAAGGTAAATCATTTGGGTCTATTCGAGACCAGCATGCATATATCCTTGCATTACAGGAGCCGACAGAACCTCCACCTCAACCGACAACTTCAAGTTCGTGACCTCGGCGACAAGAGCAAAGTCTGTGACGGCAGCAACTTCAAGTCCGTGACCTCGGCAACTACTTCAAAGTCTGTGACGGCAGCAACTTCAAGTCCGTGACCTCGGTGACACCAGGAAAGTCTGTGATGGCAGCAAACTTCAAGTCCGTGACCTCGGCGACAACTTCAAAGTCTGTGATGGCAGCAAACTTCAAGACCGTGACCTCGGCGACATCAACAAAGTCTGTGACAGCAGCAAGTGACCTCGGCGACATCAGGAAAGTCTGTGACGGCAGCAAACTTCAAGTCCGTGACCTTGGTGACAACCTCAAAGTCTGTGATGGCAGCAAACTTCAAGTCCGTGACCTCGGCGACAACTTCAAAGTCTGTGACGGCAGAAAACTTCAAGTCCGCGACCTCGGCAACAACAGCAACGTTAGTAACCTCGGGCTGCGCACTTCAACAACTTCATCAACAAACATGTATCTTCAGAATTGGGTCAGGTCCTTGATTCCTCAGTATGATTTTACCTTTTCAAAAAAAATAACTCTTCGATTTTCAAAAATGCTTTTCAAAATACCTAAAGTAGCCTTTTTAGTGTTTTGGAGTCGAACTACGTTTGGTCTGATTCTCTCTTAGAGATACGTAGGCAGCCGTGCGGCACGACCATCCCAATGTTCAGAATGATGTCTTTTCTATCGAAGACACTTCTTCTTTCATAAGACCTGTCGCCGAGGGGCTCTGTAGACACCCCATTATGAACCAATAAATCATGATTACACTACTCTTCGTCTCTCTTTTATGTTTTGATAAAAGCATATCAGTTTCGTCATGTTTCGTTAAGTTTCTAACTAACCTCGTTAGTTTTGGACCTAACTGACTAACGGAATAAACTGAAGAGGACAAAATAGTCAAATGACTAGTTATCTCGCGCGGAATAGCGTGTCTCACGCGAGATATCCCCTCGACAGGATGTGCAGAAATCACTCTCCTTCTCCGTTTCAAACTCTTTTCTTGATAAAATCTTATCCCATCCGGTCATCCAATAGAATTTGAGTTCTGGAAGCTTCCTAGGAGTGTTTTACCTCTCCACCTCTACCTCTTAAACCCCTATTAATACTTGGTGACTTCCACTGTTTCAGAGGTCTAGAATTCCACACAACACACACAATTTGTTGGTTTCTCTCCATGAAAGATTCCTTCAAATAACTTACAAAACCTCCCTAAAATCACCTAAAGTTTGTTGATCAACAAACATCCAAACCCGAATCAAGGATTGAGGCGAAGCTCTGTCCGCATCAAGATTTGACTCTCATATTGAGTCGAAACTCTGCCCAAATCACTTCTCGATCGAAAAGACATCTTAGAACCACGTTCTAAATCAAACACTCCCCAAACGCTAGGTAAATTCCTATACTTTTACTCTCTTTTTCTCAATCTCTCTCTGTTGGCTTTTAGAGTGGTGTAATCCCATCAAAAGGATTGGCCTAGAGTCCCTTCAATCGATGAAGGCAATCTCGAAGCATACAATCCGACATTTCTATTCAAGAAATTGATTAGGGTTTTCTTATTTTATTGTTAAAAAATAAAAAGATTGATAATACTCAATTGGTAAGACCGATCTTCGGATCGGGTGAAATGGATGCTCCTCGACCTACCCATTCCATAACTTAACCCCCGAACCCTCAAATCTCTTTTCAAATCAAAAAGGTTTTTCTTATTGTTTTCCTAAATAAATAATAAGTGGCGACTCTGTTATTCAAAATTCACGCATCGCTACACTTACTTCCAAGGATTGTCCACCTAAATGGTTCTTAAAGGACATAGGAAAGCCATAATGGTCCTCCCTTTTCATTCCTAGTCCTAGCTTGCACAATGTTCATTACATATGTTTGCATAAAAATGTCATCTTTACTTTAAAAGTGCATTCCCCATGTCCCTCATGGTTGGATCACTCTCCAAGGATTGCCTAGTGACCTTCTTAAGGCACAAAAAGGCATAGGATGAGTATAAAGATCCAATCTTTATACCCCTCCCCTTTGTCCCTTTGGTACTTGAAGCATCTCTTGGGGCGTAATGATGTAAGGGTCCTATCTTTACATCGTTTCCTCCATATAATGATTCCATAGTCGGAAATCCCTTTAGAAAAGGATGAACTTGAGCCCCTACATCTCCGGTCATCACTTGAGACGAGCATAAATGTCCCTATCAAGCTCAAATCGTCTCAAGATGTAGGATTGATGGGCAAAGGTCCTTCCTTTCTAAAGAGTCTCATTCTTGGACTATAAAAAGAGGTGTCCCTATTCCGATCACATGTGACCCAAGGTCTCATAATGATGATCATAAGTCCAAGATGAGCACGGGATCAAAGTCCCGAATATATCAAAATCCATGGAATCCCGAGCGATAACCAAACCATGGTTTATACGTCCGGAAGACCAATTGGCACATTCCCCCCCCCCTTTTATCAAAACACATCCCACACACGAAAGCACAAAGGCAAGCACGAAAGTCGGATCTTGGAAGACTTGCTTCGGTAAGGCTCCTTAGGTGAACGCCAAACGTTCTTCCCAAGGGGTAACTTAACCTCCGGACCCAAATCATTTTTTTCAAAGTTTTGAGGAAATCAAAATGGCGTGGCGACTCCATTTTTCAATTTAAATCGGATGTCTTCAAACCGATGTGAGGCGGTAACCCCTTACACGAGAAAGAGGTTCCAACATAAAAACAGAAAAGAGCCACGATCTTGGGCACCACATTTACAATAGCGGCATCCGATGCAGCTAAGGAGGCAGTTTGGATCAAGAAGTTCATTAGTGATCTGGACGTTGTTCCAAGTATCACTAATCCGGTGGAACTTTATTGTGACAATAATGGTGTCATTGCGCAAGCAAAGGAACGAAGGTCACATCAGCGATCAAAACACATACTTAGACGTTTTCATCTCATTCGAGAGTTCATTGATAGAGGAGACGTTAAGATATGCAAAGTATCAACCGATGATATCATTGGGGATCCGCTTACAAAGCCCCTCGCACAAGCAAAGCATGATAGTCATGTGAGGTCCATGGGTATACGATACATAGATGGAGACTAGTGCAAGAGGGAGATTGTTGGTGTAATGCCCTAGGCGTTTAGTTATGTTTGACTTATAACTTAAACTGCTATGTAATCGCCTTTATCATTTATTATAGAGAAAGTTTATTTGGTTTATTATATGTTTGGATGTTTATTATAATTAACCTGTGTCCCTAATTATTTTGAATAACTAGTATTAGTTGGTAATGGATAATCATGGAGATGATTATATGCATGGAGATGCACATTACACTTACGGGTACTTGCTAGAGAACAAGTACTGGACATGACCTACCGATGAGATTTATGACATGGTATATAGTCATATATGTCATGATTAAATCTCATGATAGTCGTGTCATTGAATCCTTTGTACCTGAGATTATCATCTTCTTCCACATGATGAACATCGTGTTTGATGTAGTCTAACACTATCTTTAATAGGATAGCAATAAGGGCTATATTGCAACGATTGGATTCTTGTAGGAAAGAATGATAAGTCAAGATGGGATTTGTCCCTCTCGTTGAGAGAGATGTTATGCTTGGGCCCCTCGATGAATGATGTTGATGAAATGTGTGGCCACACTCAAGAGATTTGATAGAGATCAAATGCACTTGGATTATCAACATATTTGGAATCGAGAAAGCATTGAACATGTGAGTTGACATGGACCATGACTCATGTTCGATTTGACATCGTGGACAAAGGGATTGTGACATTTGATCTATCAAGGAATCAAGATTTGATGTTATATTAATTGGGTGGATATAATGGTTTGCTAGAAACCACTTATATCTTGTGAGGTCGATGTTTCGATTCACTACCAATATAAATATAATTCCAACTGGGTCACACACAAAAGAACGAATTGGAAAAAGTTGAAAAATTGGATCTGGGCATTGGCACGACTCGTGCCCTTTGTCACGACTCGTGGCATTGGGCAGTATGACTACAAAGGCAAAGGGAACGACTCGTGAGAAATTTTGGCCTTGTGGGATTAGGGCACGACTCGTGCCTCGGATCAGCACGATTGCAATTTTTAGCATGAGTCGTGGTACAACTAAAATTTGGCTTATACCACTCGTGACTAGCTGGAACGACTCGTGGCACGAGTCGTGCCCAGGAGCACGAGTCGTGACCTTAGCTAATTTCAGTCCGTACGCGATTTCCTTCTGCGGATTGGTTTTGGTTTTGGACAAGGATTCTTACCTAATTGTTAGGGATTTATATGTTGATATAAATACAATCCTTCTTGCAGCCAAAAACACATCTTTGTTTTATGGTTTATGAAACTCTAAAGTTTTGTTATTGATTGAGAATCATAATATCAAAAGCTCCCAATAATTCCATTGTTTTTCGGCTATTGATTATTGAATATCGATTCAATAAATCGGAGGATCATCTAGAAATCCTACAAGAATTGTTCTTGGGTTCGTTCACGTGCGGTCACCATTAGAGGGCTTTATCTCCTAAAGCTTGAAGATCACCATTGTTGATTCATCACCAAGGTTGAACAAGGAAGAAGAAGATCCAAGTTTCACCAACGGTTCAAAGATTTGATTTTTGAGATTCATTTTGAGCAACAAAATCACTACAAGGTATGTAAATCTATTTCATATGCTTCTAATCTCTTCATGCTAGACGGATTCAAGGCTAGGGTTTTGTTGATTTATAAGATTCTTCCGCTGCGTTTGTAACCACAAAAACCCAACATATACAACTAAAGAAGCATATAATATAATGGTCAACAAGGAAATAAAATTTATGAATAACTAATTTGTGGTTGATCTCCAATGATTTATTAATAATGTGGCAAGACATGCATGTATCTATATGGTTAATGTTGAATTACGCCAGATCAATGATAGTGGTCATAAAGTTCTAACCTAACCAGCTAGATATTCATACCTATCCAGAAAAAAAAAGTGAAAGTGTAAGTCTACATATCAAACATAACAATTGTAGTTTACCCCTAGTGAGACCACATAATAGTTTTGCAGGTCTCAAAACCCCCCTGCAAAGTCTGCACAAAACCTAAAAGTCATAAGATAGACCCTCCCCTTCCAAAGAAAGTGTCGTGTTATTCTTTTTCACCTCCCCCCCCCCCAAAAAAAAAGAGAGAGAGAGATAATAATTTTAGTGCAATTTCATGAATGTTCAAGCAAGTAAAACATTCTTAAAAAGCGTGCAATGTACAGTGCAACATTTTTTTTTTTTTTTTGGGAGGGGGTGGTGGAGGGGGAAGGAAGGATTTTGGTGTTCCAGACAGGTCTTATAACCTAAGGCCAGAGATCATTAACATAAACATTATTACTAAAAGCAGCAAAATGACCAATATTAACCCTTATATGCTAGAGCAAGGAGAATGTATTAAGAGGGATAAATAAGCAAGCACTGAAAACCATATAGTATACTAAAGGAACACAATAACAGAGTGTGGGCAAGAAATGAGAAATTGGCAACAGATCCAAAAACAAACATTGACATTATCATTTCATCATTCAGAAGGTACAATCAAAATTTTTACCCAATAAAAACCATTAAATGAAAAAAAACATAGTATCATAACAAGTTCACAAGCACATTGAAAAGAACATTTAGAAATTACAAAAGTATATCCAAGCCAAAGTCAGAAGCGTAAAAGTAAGTAACATAATACGACGAATAAAGCCAAGAAAAGCCAGTGACATAAAACATAGTTCACAATCACAAAATTCAAAAGCAAATATCAATCACAATCAACAAATTCAAAGACAAACATCACTGCAAATCATAAACAAGCATAACCCCAGAAAGTAACTTAAACTAAAGAATCAATCAATAAGAAATAGTCCATGTAAATGTAAAGGTATGAACATATCTGTTTTATCCTAATCATTAACATCGGCGCCAACATCTAAATCTTCACCATCGAGATCAAGATCAAAATTTTCTCCTCCACCATCATCGTCAGAAGATCCATAAATAATATAAATATTTCCATCTGCCTCAACATCTTCATTAATTTCTTCTCCAACTTCTTCCCCTTGTTGACCATTATCATGGAGAATAGGATTATATGTATCATGTTCCACATTAAAACAGTTTGTACGAGGAGCCTTATCTTCTTAATATGTCTCTGACTCATCAACATCTTCGTTACAGTCATCATCATTGACAGCCACAGGCAAATCATAAGTATTCCTTGCCTTTGCTATGATAACTGAAGCCTAACCTTGACGTTTCTTTGACATGGAACTTTCATAAGAAACTTGTGTAGCAAGCGTTGCAAGAACAAAAGGGTCATTTGATTTTAGCCTTGATCTAGTATTCACATCCACAATCCTGAACATTTTTGTCTACTTGGACTCCCCTATTAACGTCAAACCATTCACACTTAAATAATACAACCTTATTTCCAATGCCTAAATAGTCGAGTTCAACCACTTCCACCAATCTTCCGTAGTAGTCACGATCATTCTCACCATAATAAGACCCACTAACTAAAACTCCACTATTTTGAGTTGTCTTTCGAGCTTCAACATTAATAGTATGGAATCTAAATCCATTGAAAATGTATCCATCGTACGATTTTACGCACAAAGAAGGCCCATTTGCTATGTTTCGTATAGCAGGACTGTATATTTCACTATTTTCTCTTACATGTGTCTTATACTAGTCAACAAAATGCAAATCATGAAACTCTTCCAACTCATTGATTGAGATATATAGATTGTGTCTCCTTATCCCCTCTTTATGTTTACTATAAGATCCAAAATAAAGTAATTATCACACTGAAATGAATAAATTATAAAAGCACTAACATAATAGCATCTTTATATATTACATGTAAAATACTTACCTCATGAAATCGCCATTCTCATCGTAACTATTTAATACACATAACGTCGCGATATTATACTCTTCGTCAGACAAAAAATGATGATTCCCTCTTTCGATAACACAACTAGGAAGGGAAAATATTGATATTGTCCCATCCTTATTGGGTTCACCTATGTCGTCATTTCGACCGGGCATAGTAAGTTTTGTGTCAACTTTTAAATCAATATAACGGGAACAAAATGTGACAAGTTCCTCTATACGATATGTCTCAGCTATTGACCCCTCAGGATAAGCTCTGTTATGCACCTTTTTCTTTAAGTGGCACATGTACCTTCAACAAAAATGTTAAGATTGAGTTCATAGGAAACTTATTTGAAATGTTTGTATGTAAATCAAACTAACAAGATTTCATACCTCTCAAAAGGATACATCCACCGAAATTGTATCGCCCCCCCCCCACTTTTGCTTCATATGCTAAATGAATAGGTAGATGCTCCATGGAATCAAAGGACGGCGGGAAAATCATCTCAAGATGGCATAATATATCAATTATACCTTTTTCATGTTTTTCTAACTCCTCTTCTTTATACACCTTTGAACAAATGTATCGAAAGAAGTATGAGAGCGCAGTAAGTGGCTCTCATATAGACTTTGGCAAGAAATCACGAAATGCAAGAGGCAAAAATCCCTCCATAAGAACATGGCAGTCATGACTTTTCAACCCATTTATTTTTGTTTTCTAATGTGTTAACACAACGGGATATGTTGGAAGCATAGCCATCGGGAACCTTTAACATTTTAAGCCACTCATACACTTGTTTGATTTCTCCATTACTCAAAGTATAGGTGGCCTTTAGCAACAAGTACTTCTCTTTACCTAAATGCATACCTAAATCTAAAGCATGTAATTCATGTCGTATACCAAGGGCACACAAATCCTTATGCGCATTTAAGTGGTCTTTTGATTTATTCTTAACATTCATCAATGTGTTAAAGACATTATTGAAAACATTCTTTTCAATGTGCATCACATCCAAGTTATGGCGCATCAAAAGCTTGCTCCAATAAGGTAAATCAAAGAATATGCTTTTTTTGGCCCAATTATGTCAAACACCAAATCCAGTAAACTTCTCATCATCACAACCCTTCCATTTTCAAAATCTTATTTGCTCAAAACCTGATACAACATTTAAAATATCATCATCACTTCTTTGAGGTGGTGCCAAATTGTAACAGAAAGTGGAGTACTTCATCTCGCTCTTTATAGTTAAAACATCTGCAACGCTTTCATGGACACCAAATTTTACCATCATCAACACATTCAGGGTGGTCGTATGCAAAATTTAAAAACTCCTCAACACCTCTAAGGTATTCATCTGTATACCTTCTTCTTTCTCCAACCTGTCTATACATCCAACTACGATCAATGGTCATAGTTCCTGTCTAAAATTTGAACGTTGAGACCATTAATGAAGCATACATAGCTTGAAAATCATGCTTAAGTTGAGATCAAATAAAATATATGAAAGAAAATTAATGCCAAAGGAACTCAACAACAGGCTTTTACAATATGCACGTACTATGATATGTAAGGTTCTTTCTTGAGCAATTAAAAGTATTCAATGATGTACATATCTATAAGTTGAAAAAGAGAAGATTTGAAACAGAATTATACTTGTAATAAAGAGTTTGAGAATTAATGAAATTGAGATTCCTACTTCTGTTCTTTTGTCGTCTTTGAAAAATACATGAAATTGAATATACAAAACTCATATATGTACAGGTAACTATCACCCTAGGACTGCAAAATAGTTACAATTGTCAAAATCCACAAGCACCATTTCAGAAGTTTAAGAAAATCAGAAAGCATAGAATCTATAAACACAAGAGTCTTTTATGTTTAAACTAGTTATTCAGTAATGTCGAACTAATTAGTGTAGTATTTTATAAGAGACTATCAAGTTAATCTTTTTTAAGTCGAAACATGAACTCCCTTATCAATATTTATTCACTATAATGGCCAAGAGAAATTTTGATTTGTTAAGCAATACGGATAGGCAGAGCAAGGTACAAGCTTCTCTTTCTTACGATATTTTCTCTTTTATTCTAGTTACAAAGCAGAGGTCAAGCTGCTATCGTTTCAGAAATACCTGAATAAATACAAGTATTACTCTCTCCGTCCCAAATTAAATGTCATCAATTTGGAATTGAATATACAAAACTCATATATGTACGGGTAACTATCACCATGGAAGTATAATAAAGTCTAATTCTTATATAGAAGTAATCTAGGGTTTATGATTGTGAAATAAAGGGGAAAGTGCAAGATTTACCTTAAGCGAATGATCTTCCTACCACGAAGAGATTTGATTCTCGGTCTATGCGAGAATTTCTTGCAGTTCCACGACGGCTAGACATGGATTGATCCTCTCCTAAACTAGAGACGAAGGGTTTTTGGAGGCGACAGAGGGTAGTTGCTGCTCCCCCAAATTGCTTTTCTTCAAGGGTTTTTTTTTTGGTGGGGAAATAACGTGGGAACTTTTGGGAATAAAATTTTGGAAACCGTAAATTCGCGGTATTGTACTCGGAAAATAAGCATAATCCAACTAAATTTTGGAGACTTTTATGAAGAAGGTTGCAATTCACACCCCTTAGTATTAAGTATACCTATATTTATTTTTATTGACTAGGAAATAATATTTTAGACTTTTTTATTATTGATATTTTTTATAAAAAGGTATATAAAAAAGATATAAAAAATTAAACAAATGAAAGTATATAATAGAAAAGAGGGACGGACTATCCTTTATTTATTTTTATTTTTTTATTGACTAGAAAATAATATTTTAGACTTTTTTATTACTGATATTTTTTACAAAAAGGTATATAAAAAAAGATAGAAAAAAAGCTAAACAAATTAAAGTATATAAAATAAAAGAAGGACGGACTATCCTTTATTTATTTTTATTTTTTATTGACTAGAAAATTATATTTTAGACTTTTTTTAATTACTGATATTTTTTACAAAAAGGTATATAAAAAAAAGATATAAAAAATCAAACTAATGAAAGTATATAAAAGAAAAGAGGGATGGACTATCCTTTATTTATTTTTATTTTTATTAATTTTTTATTGACTTGTAAATAATATTTTAGAATTTTTTATTATTGATATTTTTAACAAAAATGTATATAAAAAAAGATAGAAAAAACTAAACAAATGAAAGTATATAAAAGAAAAGAGGGACGGACTATCCTTTATTTATTTTTATTTTTTTTATTGACTATGAAATAATATTTTAGAATTTTAATATTACTGATATTTTAAAAAAAAATTATATAAAAAAAGATTAAAAAAACTAAACAAATGAAAGTATATAAAAAAAGAGAGACGAACTATCCTTTATTTATTTCATTTTTTTTATTAATTTTTTATTGACTAGGAAATAATATTTTAGACTTTTTTTATTAGTGATATTTTTTACAAAAAGGTATATAAAAAAGTAAAAAATAAAAAACTAAACAAATGTAAGTATACAAAAACAGGTCCGTCGGATCTCCCTGATCCACGGGTCAAACGGGTCACGGACCAAACGGATCTTCGGATCCGCGGGCCAAAGCCCAGTATGTATGGACATCTCTGGTCCAGGCCCGTCCCGTATACGAAGCGGGCCAAACGAATAACGGGCCACGAGCTGGACGGGCGCGGGCAAAGTGGGCTGCAGCCACGGGCCGAACGGACCGCCCACGGGTCATGACTCAAAATGGCCATCTCCACTTTCATGTTTATCAGTGTTTGAAACATATTTTAGAAAAAATCATTAGCATTCAATTTTTAAACCCAACCTGTATAGTTGAAAAGATCAGTGTGCCTTAAATTAAAGTCACAAGAAGCACATTACTTGAATTTAGTGTTAGTTTTTTATAGAGATTTATGAACGAACTAATTATATTATGAAATTCCACTAGAACATCTAATGTTTTATTTAAAATGTTGAGTACAATGTGATTATCAATTTATAATTTATTACAATCACCAATTTTGAACAAAAATATAAGTAGAGGGACCAATTTTGAATTTGATTAAAAATATTTATCTTTTCAACCGAAAAATAACTTTGATTGTCTTTTCCGCAGAATTTGATGTGAAATCTTGGGCAAATAACCGAAAAAGTAATACCCGATCCAGACAAAATATTGTAACCGCTAAAATTTTGTCATAAACCCTGTCACAATTGGAAAAAAAAACCCGTCATTTTCACTTATAACTTCCAGAAATAAATTTGTGACAGCTTTCTACCGTAACATTTATTACAAGTTGTCACAAACCCAAATTGTTCCGTAACAAATAATTTTTTTTAGCGGGACAATTTGGCTCCATTAGGCTGAAATTAATTTGTGACAATTAATATTACAAATTCTCCGTAACAAAGTGAATTTGTCAACATGCTTCAAATCTACTTAGTTTTGGCCTATAATATTATGTTCGTCTCAGGGTGTCACAAACCCCATCTCAAAAAGCCCTTTCTCTTATAGTGAGAGAGGGGTTTGAGCTGATTAGCGGGTGGTTGAGGAGGAGGAGGTGGTGGATATCGATTTGTTTGGGTGGTGGAGATAAGTGATGGTGGGTAGTTGGGGAGGAAGTTGAAGATGATGGGATTCAAAACAATTAGGCCCTTTATCTTTTTTTCTTTTTTATTTTCACCCTTTTAACCAAAACAATTACATTAAACCCTTCAATAAATCATTTGAGGGAACATATGGTTAATTTATTTTCAATTAATTTGCATTAAAACAACAACGAAAGAATTTGTGTTAAAAAACATCATTCGTTAAGTGACACGTGACTTACACGTGATCATTTAACAGATTTTTCTAGTAAAATTGGTTAAAAACCCTGAAAAGTTAATAAAATATGAACTTTTGACCCTATAGTGTAATTAGTGATAGAATTGGGCCCATATTAGGAACACATCATAAAATTTGGGGCCCAAAATGTTATTCACCCTATTTTTATTAATATTTCTATGAAAAAAAGGACATTGTAGTGAAGTTAATTAGCTTTTATTAAGATATTTTGATTTCTGAAAATCAAAATTCAAGAACAATCAGAAGACAGGAAACAGTTGTTAGAACATGGATTAATTAAAATGTATTATTTAATTCCATGTGTTATAATCATTTAATAATGTTAAAGTATAGACAAAATATGTAGAATTCCATTAGGTGTAAGTATCATTAAATGATGGGCATAATGGTAACTTCACACCACCATCTTTATGAAAGGGTGTAGTCCCTAAATGAAGTGCCCCTTCTCTTTGTATATATAGGCTATCCATCAGCCATTTGAGACACTTGACAATCATAAAATTTCAGTAAATTAAACTCTCTTCATTCATTAAGAAGAACACAAGTGTGGACACTATCATTTAGAAGATTATCTCCCTGCTCTCTCCTTTATTCAAGAACAAATATCAAGAACACACAATGGATTCCTCAGGCATATGCTTCCGTCTTCATCTTCTTCTCTTTGTATATATAGGTCTACTTGTTTAAATCATGTTAATTGAAGTACAAAATTATCCCATTTACATAGCTAGCATTTTATAATGCATTGAGTATGGAAATTTGGATCAAACCTGTTCATAAAAGGGTGTAAAATTGGTGACTTTTCATCAATCTGGGCAATGGGCACGACTCATCCCGTGGGGGACGAGTCGTCCCCGTCAATTTTCTGGAAATAGGACCTCTCTGATGAAGCCGTTCCCCTTAAAGGGACGAGTCGTCCCATATAGGACGAGTCGTCCACCTTGATTTTCCAGAAAAGGGTGTCTCTGATATAGTCGTCCCCCTTACAGTAACGAGTCGTCCCCTAAGGGACGAGTCGTCCAGAGAGCCTTTCAGGGGTCAGTTTTGCCCAAAATTTATTTTACCCTTTAAATTTCAGAAATTACCTTAAGGTCTTATGTTTCCGATTAATTATATCCTTAATATTTTGGACAAAAATTAACATCATCGCCAAAGTGATTCTGTTGATTAAATTCAAACTTGTTAAAGATGAATGTAAATGTTGATATGTGATAACATGCTTGTTTCCCAAAGGAGACCTTGTTGTTGACTAAGTATTTGCATTCACGGGGTAATAATTGAATAAAAAAATTTGGTCATTTTAAAAACTTTGTACCATCCCAAAGGAAGGCGGGTGTTTAAAATGAATTGTTTGTATTCTTTATTGCCGGATAACAAGTACCTTAAACTTTAGGCCATTTTTCATACTTGAACCGGCCCAAAGGAAAGCAAGTATTTAAAATGTATTGTTTAGATTATTTGTTCACCCTAGATGAATCAAATTGTGAGTCAATTCCAAATCCAAAGATTAGTCTTGATGTCATATTGATTATCTTTTTATTTTGATGGAATTCATTTGATATAATTAATCATTGTGTAGATCCTTATATATGTTTTATGTTTCATCTTGTTCTTTTCCCTCAGATTTGATTAAAGCTTCATCCGTAAATACTGCTATAAACAATGTACCTTTGCTTACTGGGACTAACCTTAAAATTTGGAAAAATAATATAACGATGATCTTAGGCTGTATAGACATCGATCACACATTAGGGGAACCAAGTCGATGCTCTCACTAAAGGAAATACCGTTATAGAACGGAAAAATGTTGAGCAATGGGAACAGTCCAACTGCGTGAGTCTAATGATCATGGAAAATGCAGTTTCGAAGACATTTTTGGACAATGTCTCTGAGATCGAAAATGCTGAGTTTTTTCTTGAATTCTTGTGGAAACTTGTTTCCATACGGTACAAGGGTGACGAAAATCTTCGAGAGTACATTATTGAATTATTTCATCTTTCGATCAAACTAAAGGCACTTAAATTAGAGATTTCGAAAGATTTGCTCGTGCACTTAGTTTTGATCTCTCTTCCTCCTCAATTTGGTCCTTTTGAGGTGACCTATAAATGTCAAAAGTAGAAGTGGAATATTAATGGATTACTTTCACATATGACATTAGAGGAAGATAGGATGAAATATCTTAAATTAGAAGGTACTCACTAAGCATTTACTTCTTCTCGTGGGATTAAGAGAAGAGGGAAGGAAATTACGGTTGCAAGTAAGAAGTATAAGGGATCATTTAAGGATATCATAAAGTCAAGAAATGCTTCCTTTGCAAGGACCTTACTCGCATGAAGAACGCCTACCATAAGTATCGCGAATGGCGAATTCAGAATGGTAAGTCACTTGGTCTTGTTTGTACTGAAGCAAATTTAGTTTCAATTCCTTCGTATACATGGTGGTTAGATTCTGGTGCAACTACTCATATAAGTTCATTTATGCAGGGTTGCCTGAACTACCGAACACCCAATGAAGATGAAAGATATATCTACATGGGAGCTGGAAAGCCGGTGGAAGTTGAAGGCATAAGGACCTTTAGATTATGTTTAAGTACTGGTTTTTATTTGATTTTGAATAATACATTTATTATACAGTCTTTTAGACGGAATTTAATTTCAATTACTGCCTTAGATCGGGAAGGATATTCCTGTCTCTTTGGTAATAATAAATGTGATTTATATTTCAATTCAAAGCTCTTTGGTACTAGTGTTTTATATTATGTTGATAATCTATACTTGCTTGACACATTCAATTCAATAAATGAGTCCCATAATAATGAAACTAATTCTCGAGGCACAAAACAAAAGTTTTCAAGTAAAAATTCTTATACCTTGTGGCATATGCGTTTGGGTCATATCTCTAAAAGGAGAATTGACAAGCTTGTGTTCGAGGGAATATTACACAAACTTGATACTCCGGAAAATAACTTTTGTATTGAATGCCTTAAAGGGAAATTTACAAACACTAAAGGCACATAATCCTTGAGAGCCTCAAACGTCTTAAAACATATTCATACAGATATATGTGGACCGTTCACTTCTCCTTCGTGGAACGGTCAAACATATTTCATCACGTTCATAGATGATTTCTCTCGTTATGGATACATTTATTTGCTTCAAGAAAAATCTCAATCTTTTGACGTTTTCAAGTCTTTTAAAGCCGAAGTTGAAAATTAACTTGGAAAGACTATTAGGAACGTTAGATCCGATCGTGGTGGTGAATACTACAGACGGAATGATGGTTCGGGAGAACAATGTCCGGGTCCTTTTGCTCGCTTTTTAGAAGAGTGTGGGATTGTCCCTCACTACACCATGCCGGGGAAACCCAATATGAATGGTGTAGCTGAGAGACGTAAAAGAACCCTTAAATATATGGTAAGAAGTATGGTTTCTTGTACTTCATTACCTCACTCATTATGGGGCGATGCATTAAAAACCGCAACTTATCTACTTAATAGAGCTCATTCAAAAGCTACCGATAAAACCCCTTATGAGTTATGGACGAATAAGAAACCGTCCTTAAATCATTTTCATGTATGGGGGTGTCCAGCAGAAGCTAGGCCTTATAGGCCTTATGAGGGAAAACTGGACCCTAAAACTGTTATTAGCTATTTTGTAGGGTATGCTAAGAGATCTAGGAGATATAAATTCTATGACCCAAAAATAGAACATTTTTTTTTTAGACAGGAAATGCTAGGTTTTTTGAGGATGTTGATTTTAGAGGGGAAAATTTGAATAGTAATTTTGAATTTGAAGAGTTAGAGGAGGAATCCATTTATATACCTCTTCCTATAGTTCCTATCGAAAATCAAGCACTTGTGCCTGAAATTCGACAAGAACATATAATTCAAAATAACATTAATTCTCCTATTAATGAACAATATGAAAATGTTGATGAGGAAATTCAACACCCTCAAAATCAAGAAGAACCGGTGCCCTTAAGGAGATCTAATAGAGCAAGAATGAGTGCTATTCAGGATTATTATGATGTGTATCTTGCCGAGAATGAGGAACCATTAGGTTTAGGGGGAGATGAACCAATCACCTTCCATGAAGCCATTAGTGGTCCAAATTCTCATAAGTGGATTAATGCCATAAATGAAGAGTTAAAATTCATGAAAGTAATGACGTTTGGGATCTTGTCCCATTACCTAAGAATGTGAAACTCATTGGGTGTAAATGGGTCTTTAAGACAAAAAGGGATTCACAAGGTAATATGAAAAGACATAAGGCTCATCTTGTCGCTAAAGGATTTACTCAAAAAGAAGGCATTGATTACAAAGAAACATTTTCACCGGTATCCTCTAAAAATGTTTTTAGGATCATTATGGCATTAGTAGCACATTTTGATATTGAGCTTCATCAAATGGATGTAAAGACAGCTTTTCTCAATGGCGACATTGAGGAAACTATCTACATGAAGAAACCAGAAATGGTGACTGATTCGGATCAAACTAGTCAACTAGTTTGTAAACTTAAGAAATCCATTTATGGGCTTAAACAAGCATCTCGTCAATGGTACTTAAAATTTAATCAAGTTATTCTTTCTTTTGGTTTTGAAATGAATCTTGGTGAAGATTGTGTGTACCATAAGTTCAGTGGGAGTAGATTTATATTTTTGGTCTTATATGTGGATGACATTTTACTTGCTAGTAATGATAAGGAACTTCGTAAGGAAACTAAGAAATTTCTCTCAAACAAATTTGAGATGAAAGATCTTGGTGAGGCTTCTTTTGTATTAGGAATCCAAATACATCGTGATCGTTCACGAGGTATTTTAGGATTATCACAAAAGAGCTATATAGAGAAGGTATTACAAAGGTTTAGCATTCAAAATTGTTAACCACATGACACCCCTGTCTCTAAAAGAGATAAATTCAGTTTAAAGTAATGTCCTAAAATTAATTTTGAATCCAAGTATATGGAAAATATCCCTTATGCACCGGCAATAGGAAGCTTAATGTATGCGCAAGTCCGTACTCGTCCAGACTTTGCATTTATTATTGGGATGCTTGGTCAATACCAAAGCAATTCGGAAAGAAGAAAATTAAGTCGCATCCAAAAGAATGATGAAGTACCTATAAAACATTAAACTACATGCTTATGTATATAAAATCGGATCATTTTGAGATCATTGGGTATTCTGATTCTGTTTTACTGGATGCAAAGATGTCGAAAGACATCATATGGTTATGTCTCTTATTGAAGAGAAATAAGTATAAAATGAACAAATAAATATACAATTTATAGGATCAAACTCCATGTTATTGGATCCATTTTTATAAAGCGTTATCTCTTTTGATGTTTCACGAGCATACTGCTCATATGGGTGAAACGAATTTTGATAATGGATAATATAGTGGGAGTTTGTGTTGTGCTTTATTTGCTATTTGTTTTATTCATATTGATCTTATTTGGTTAAGTAGGACTAGTTGGAGTATATATATATATGCGTTCTAAATATATATTCATTAAATATTCCATGCTACATATCTATACTTAATCTATGTCATTTAGTTGGACATATATATGTGATTAATGTGGGTTTAGTTGCGAATCAATTACAATGACTGCCCCTTTAGTCCCTATACTTATAAGACTAATGGACGAGATTGTATTGGATGACAATAAAAGTGCACATAAAGGTTGTCATTCATATTATAAATGATTTAAGGAATTTATTTAGTAAAAGATACATATTAATATTAATCCAAGTGGGAGATTGTTAGAACATGGATTAATTAAAATGTATTATTTAATTCCATGTGTTATAATCATTTAATAGTGTTAAATTATAGACAAAATATGTAGAATTCCATTAGGTGTAAGTACCATTAAATGATGGGCATAATGGTAACATCACACCACCATCTTTATGAAAGGGTGTAGTCCATAAATGAAGTGCCCCTTCTCTTTGTATATATAGGCTATCCATCA
This sequence comes from Adenophora triphylla var. japonica, assembly GCA_022495995.1. Taxonomy (NCBI): domain Eukaryota; kingdom Viridiplantae; phylum Streptophyta; class Magnoliopsida; order Asterales; family Campanulaceae; genus Adenophora; species Adenophora triphylla. Next base: position 184,811 of record JAFEMH010002009.1, on the reverse strand, counting down.
GCCATTTGAGACACTTGACAATCATAAAATTTTAGTAAATTAAACTCTCTTCATTCATTAAGAAGAACACAAGTGTGGGCACTATCATTTAGAAGATTATCTCCCTACTCTCTCCTTTATTCAAGAACAAAGATCAAGAACACACAATGGATTCCTCAGGTATACGCTTCCGTCTTCATCTTCTTTTCTAACTTAATCTAGTTGTGAGTCGGCTTAGGGTTTAATGGATCATTTATGTTCCAAAAACAGTTTCTCAATAAGATCTATCATCAATAATCTGTAAGCTTTTCAAATTCCAATATCAAATTTTCTCTCAAATATGTAGCCAGAAATAATAATTAAAGAGTAGTAACTAGCTAGGCGCCGCTCTCGATCTATCATGTATATTCATTTAATTGTCATATAATTACCTGAACATATTCAAGCAGTGACAAACAATGAAGCTCTGATCGCCATTAATGAAGAGGCTGAATTATTATCCAGGCGAATCGAACATCTTGGCCGATGCTGCCATAGCAAAATATTATTCCCGTTAAATGTTTGCCCACCCCAAGTTTGAATATGGTCTATAGGGGGCCCCTATTTTATGAGGATATCGTCAAAGTATGGCTATTGTTCTGTTTGTCGCCTGGTGGTTCTAGTACCTCGGCAAAGGTTGGGTTCTGGGCTGTAGCCTATGGTTTGGTTTTCCCATATTATATGTTATATGATATATGCGTGTACACACCCCATTCTGAACCAATAATTCATGATTACACTACTCTTTGTCTCTCTTTTGTGTTTTGATGAAAGCATATCAATTTCGTCATATTTCGTTAAGTTTCTAACTAACCTCGTTAGTTTTGGACTTAACTGACTAACGGAATAACTGAAGAGGACAAAATAGTCAACCGACTAGTTGTCTCGCACGAGACATACATGTCTCGCGCGAGACAAGCCCTCTGCAGGATATGCAGAATCACTCTCCTTCTCCGTTTCAACCTCTTTTCTGGATAAAACCTTAATTATCCCATCCAGTCATCCAATGATTATTGAGTTCCAAAACCTTCCTTGAGTCTCCTAATCTTGGTGACCAAGTCATCCATCCACCTCTTAAACCCCTATAAATACCTGATGGCTTTCAGTATTTTAGAGGTCCCCGATCCACGATCGAAAACACACAACACACACATTTTGTTGGTTTCTCTCCCTTAAAGATTCCTACAAAATTCCCCCAAAATCACCTAAAGTTTGTTTACCAACCTTGTTGATCAACAAACATCAAAGCCCGAATCAAGAATTGAGGCGAAGCTCTGTCCGCATCAAGATTTGACTCTCATATTGAGTCGAAACTCTGCCCGAATCACTTCTCGACCGAGAAAACATCTTAAGAACACGTTCTAAATCAAATATCCCTAAACACTAGGTAAACTACTATACTTTTACTCTCTTCTTCTCAATCTATCTCTATTGGCTTTTAGAGTAGTGTAATCCCATCAAAAGAATTAGCCTAAAGTCCCTTCAATCCATGGAGGTGATCTCGAAGCATATAATCCGACATTCCTAATCAAGAAATTGATTAGGGTTTTCTTGTTCTTATTTATTGAAAAGGTTGGTAATACTCAATTGGCAAGACCGATCTCCGAATTGGGTGGAATGGGTGCTCCTCGACCTTTCCATTCCATAACTTAACCCCCAAACCCTCAAATATCTTTAAAATCAAAAAGGTTTTTCTTATTGTTTTTCATCAATAAATAATAAGTGGCGACTCCAAGATGTTAAAAAATTCATGCATCGCTACAGTGGCGACCCGCTGGGGACAATTAATTAAGAGGGTTAAACTTGTGCACAATTGAGTATTATCATTCTTTTTATTTTTCTGTAAAAATTTGATTTTTCTGGAATTTTCGGAATTTTTCTGTACAGTTTTCATCAAAAAAAAATTTACTGTGCGAATGTTTGTCCAGCGCGGGACAAAGAAATCTCGCGCGATACACTTAAACGGCAGAGAAAAAAAAAAGGGGGCAAAGAAAAACCTTGGTTTACTGTTCCAAAGTTCAAAACAAAAAAATCAAAAGGCTTGGTTGGTTTTTGACTTTTCCATTTCCATATAAACTTGACCTTACAAAAAAAAAAAAAAAAAAAAAAAACAAAGGCTTTTGGCAGTTGACGTTTTGTCAACATAAAAAAAAACAAAAAATAAATAAAAAATTAAAAAAAGTTTCAGAAAACTTTCAAAATAGATCCAGAAAAATCAAAATAATTTATTATTTCTAGTTTGCTTGTGCTAACTCTATTTTGCAGGGTAGAGTAATTATTAATTACTTGAACTATATACTTGCGTGCGATTGTTTTTTTTTTATTTAAAGTCCGGTCCACGGAGGATTCGGGAGTTGTAATTAATTAATTTATTTATTTCTCTCTCTCTTTAAGTGGAACTACGATGGCCTGAGTCTTCCTAATTTGGGAAAAATGTAGGCAACCACTTGGTGCGGCCACTATCTGTTTTTCTTTTAGTTTTAAAAAAAAAAAACTTTCTATTTTACTCTATCACCTAGATTGACTCTCGCACACACGCAGTCATATTATATCTGTCATTGCACTACATATCCTGATAAATCTGGGACCCACACTAAGTACGGATGACGGTAATCACCTAGTCCGGTCTCTCCGAAGTTGGATCATCCCACTCCGCGTATTCAATCCGTCTAGATTGTCATATCGCGGGGAGCCTAGCCTTCCAGCCCTGCATCGCCACATATCATGTAGATTGACTTTTTAAGACACTCCGTGACCGGTCGGTTTGATCTTGGAGTCCTTGTAATCCCTTGTCAAGATCGTTTTGTGCAATAATCCACGGAAAAGAAATTAATAAATTGCCGCTTCGGAATTGTCCCTTCGGAAATGTCCCTAAAATTGTCCATTCAGATTTGACCCTAAAAGAGAATATTTTCTTACCAAATTATTGCACAAAACTCAATGTTACTTGAGATTACTTCGACCCCTAGGTCCCTATGTTTGGTTTTTGAAATGTTAGAAATCTCCAAAACGGATTTTCCGTCCGACCAAAATATAGGATTAAAATCAGAAAATTGTGACTTCTCGTGGTGTTGTCTCGCGCGAGACTGCTTGTCCCGTGCGAGATAAGCGTTCGGTCTTTTCGTGTTTTGGCCAAAACCTTCAAACTTTCAAGTCTTCATTCACCCTATTCAGCCGACTTATTGGGACTCGATCATGGTTTAACACGGTTGCTACACGTCTAGGTTCTTCGCCAAAGCTCGACACGATGTCTGCTTCTCCTTCTGTCACTGAGGCCGAAATCAACGAAGCTAAGGCCCAACTCATCCAAGCCCTGCTTAAGATGGATGAACAAATTAAGCAAATTGATGAGAAAAAGGCTCAAATGGCTGCCCTCATGAAAGAACTCAACGAGTTGAAAGTCAAGAAAAGCAGAAAGCAAAAGCAGAAAGAGGAATCCTCCTCCGATGAAGAGGAATCCTACATCAAAAAGAATAAGATACACAAGAAGTCAAGCAAGAAAAAGGAAGAATCCAATTCCTCCTCCTCCTCATCCTCCTCCGATGATGAGGGACATACCTCCAAGGGTGCTAAAACCAAGAAAGAAGGCAGTAGTGAAACTACTAAACTTGGTGACCACGTACGTTACTAAGAACTACCTCGAGAAGAAACTTGCAACCCTTGACACTTCAAAAGGGTCATTCGTTCCATTTGAACCCGATTCTCTTCAACAATCCATCGCCAAGTTTCCTCGCAAGTACAAAACACCCGATATTGCCAAGTTTAATGTTACTACTTGTCCCCGAGCTCATGTTGAAACCTACACTTGGGCTATGCTTCCAATGGGCGTTGATAACACAATCTTGGCCCAATGCTTTCCTCAAACTTTAGAAGGTGCTACAAGGGATTGGTACATGTCTCTTCCCATGACTACAAGGCTTGATTGGTCGTCTGCATGTTTAGTCTTCTGTGAATACCCCGTCCCGATGCAACGCGCATTCGGAGGTTTAAAATAAATAATCATGGAAGTCGGACCGAAATGGGATATTCATTAAGTGACACTCGATTTAAACCATATTAAAAATATTAGTTTAATTTTATGAGAGTCGCCACGCCGCTTTGATATAGCCCAAAGCATTGAAAAAAGGCTAAGCATGTGATTGGGTTCGGGGATCAAGTTACAACAGAAGAAGAAGCGTTATCACTCCTATTGCCCGACGGATCGGTCTTTCTAGCATGTGGGGTGTTGGTTGTGTGCGGTGTTTACAGGAATAGATAGGAGGAGCGGGATCATGCATAAGGAGGAGGGGAGAGAAAGAAAATGGTTTTGATGATCACATCCTAGGACCCTTTGATTAGACCCTTGAAAGGTGTACTAATCAACGTCCATTATTGGAGAATTGTTGATCATGGGAATAATTATTACTAAAGGAAAGGGAGAGAAAGTAGTTCCTAGGTCTAGTAAGGGCTTAAGTGCAAACCCTAGACCATCCTCGACTATGCATAAATATATTAAAACAACCCTAACTCTAGCATATATGACATAGGCAAGAAATAAAATAATTAAAATATACTAAGCATGCAAATAATAAATCTAGAATAATAATAATAAAGACAGAAAAATAAACAGAAGACTTACCTAATGATGGCAAGGCTTTTGGATTGAATCTATGAAGATTCGAAGAACGTTCTTGAGAAAATATTTAGACTTAGAAAACTCGAGTTTAGTCTCAAGTTTTCTATGAAGGAAGTCTCAAGTTTGATCTTGAGTTTTCCGTAGAATGATTATGTGTTCAAAGTGTGAGGCGGAGTGGGGTTTATATAGTGAAAGGAATTGGGGAGGAAAAGCTGCGAAAGTGATGTGGGAAAGGAGAAAGGGTCGTTCGACCCTTCTTTAAAAGGCGACTGGAAAGGGTCGTTCGACCTTTTTTAAAAGGCGGCATTTATGGAAAGGGTCGATCGACCCTTTCTTCTTGTCAGTCACATTCTCCCGTTCGATTTGATATGCGGTGGGCCCAAAACGGAGTTCGTATGAGAAAGTTATGGCCTTCGGAAGTTTTAGCTGATATTTGGTCTATCGGGATTCTAAATCTACAAATAAGGGCTTTCGGGGAAATATTACTTGAGCCTATTGAAACTTATAAATGACTGATAGGTCCTCAGAGGTTCCTTAATGCCTATCAGGGGTATTTTCAGGTCGGGTACTAACAGTAGCCCCTCGGCGACGCTTCTTGTAAGACAAGTGGGGTCGACGATTAAGATAGGATTCGTCCTGAAAAAAGGGATTTCAGGGAGTAGAATGATGAGCTTGCGGATTTGATGTTTGAACTCTAATTGAGTCATAAATGGAAAGGTGACCAGGTAGGTCGAGCGGCTGAACCCTTGTCGGGCTACCTACGTATCCCAAGAGGAATCAAGCCAAATCGTAGTTCAGAAAACTGCTGGGGAGAGAAACGAATGGGCGTTAGCACCCTGAAGTGGGAGACGTGTGGTGTCTTAAGCCAAAGATGTGACTGTTCGGGGAGTCACCTAAAGATTCGACTGTCCGGGGAGTCACCCAAAGATTTGACTGTCCGGGGAGTCACCCAAAGATTTTGCTAATGGTTCTTAGAAAGGTAATTTGACTAAGATATGATTTCACACCTGTGTTGTGCTTACCTGTAGTTTCCGGAGGGTCTTAGGCTACAATGATCGTGCGGAAAAACTGTAGCTGCCAAAGGACTTAGGCTACTGTTTACTGATGAAGAATGGTGGCTGCCGGAGGACTTAGGCCACTTGATGATGCGGGAAGCCGTAGCCGCCAAAGGACTTAGGCTAGCATTTGCGATGAAGAATGGTGGCTGCCAGAGGACTTAGGCCACTTGATGATGCGGGAAAACTGTAGCTGCCAAAGGACTTAGGCTACTGTTTACTGATGAAGAATGGTGGCTGCCAGAGGACTTAGGCCACTTGATGATGCGGGAAAACTGTAGCTGCCAAAGGACTTAGGCTACTGTTTACTGATGAAGAATGGTGGCTGCCGGAGGACTTAGGCCACTTGATGATGCGGGAAAACTGTAGCTGCCAAAGGACTTAGGCTACTGTTTACTGATGAAGAATGGTGGCTGCCGGAGGACTTAGGCCACTGTTTACTGATGAGAACCAAGCGATTAAAAGATTGGGATGATCATTGCTAAGGCTTAGAGAGGAGTCTTGTCTCCTAGGCTTAAGGCTAGGGTTTAGAGAGGTATTTGTCATCTAGGCTTAAGGCTAGGGTTTAGAGAGGTATTTGTCATCTAGGCTTAAGGCTAGGGTTTTAGAGAGGTTTTTTGTCATCTAGGCTTAAGGCTAGGGTTTAGAGAGGTGTTTGCCATCTAGGCTTAAGGCTAGGGTTTAGAGAGGTATTTGTCATCTAGGCTTAAGACTAGGGTTTAGAGAGATTTTTGTCATCTAGGCTTAAGGCTAGGGTTTAGAGAGATTTTTGTCATCTAGGCTTAAGGCTAGGGTTTAGAGAGGTATTTGTCATCTAGGCCTAAGGCTAGGGTTTAGAGAGGTTTTTGTCATCTAGGCTTAAGGCTAGGGTTTAGAGAGGTATTCGTCATCTAGGCTTAAGGCTAGGGTTTAGAGAGGTATTTGTCATCTAGGCTTAAGGCTAGGGTTTAGAGAGGTATTTGTCATCTAGGCTTAAGGCTAGGGTTTTAGAGAGGGTGTTTGTCATCTAGGCTTAAGGCTAGGGTTTAGAGAGGTGTTTGTCATCTAGGCTTAAGGCTAGGGTTTAGAGAGATTTTTGTCATCTAGGCTTAAGGCTAGGGTTTAGAGAGGTTTTTGTCATCTAGGCTTAAGGCTAGGGTTTAGAGAGGTATTTGTCATCTAGGCTTAAGGCTAGGGTTTAGAGAGGTTTTTGTCATCTAGGCTTAAGGCTAGGGTTTAGAGAGGTATTCGTCATCTAGGCTTAAGGCTAGGGTTTAGAGAGGTATTCGTCATCTAGGCTTAAGGCTAGGGTTTAGAGAGGTATTTGTCATCTAGGCTTAAGGCTAGGGTTTAGAGAGGTATTTGTCATCTAGGCTTAAGGCTAGGGTTTTAGAGAGGTTTTTTGTCATCTAGGCTTAAGGCCAGGGTTTAGAGAGGTGTTTGTCATCTAGGCTTAAGGCTAGGGTTTAGAGAGGTATTCGTCATCTAGGCTTAAGGCTAGGGTTTAGAGAGGTATTTGTCATCTAGGCTTAAGGTTAGGGTTTAAAGAGGTATTTGTCACCTAGGCTTAAAGCTAGGGTTTAGAGAGGTATTGGTCATCTAGGCTTAAGGCTAGGGTTTACATTTGTGGTAAGTCTGAACAAGGCAATTTGAGCAGAAAGGTTATGGTTTAATCAAGGCGAGGCTGAGTAGGTGTCTATGATAGAAGATGGGATTGGATGAAGTTTGATGTCCAGAGATAAGGGGTAGGACCGAGTCATCTTGAGAGTCACAGAGAGGTGTCTTTGATAGACTTGAAGAGTTTGAAAATTTGTGGAGACCAAAGAGTGATTTTGTAAACAAGGTGCCAAGGAGGGTGGCATTTTGAAAGTATGTTATTTTGATAAGGAGGCCTTATGATTAATTATGTTTCTAACTAACTCAAAGAGTTTGCCACATGCTGATCTTTGAAGACAAGGGATGCCCTTCTTGCTAGATATGACTTCGTTGGAGCCCTGATTCTTGTTAGAGCCCCTGGCCTTTTCTGAAGAACCACATAGTCGACCCATTTCCGTTGAGGGGAGCCTCAATTTTTGATGAGGTGACCGTGGCGAAGCCCCAGTCGATGATGCAAAGCAAGCCCGAAGGGAATCTGGTAAAGAGAGCCTGAGAGAACAGCTTAACAAAAGCCCTGCTTGGAGAGATTCAATGTATCCCTATTGCAGACAGAGTCATCTTGTGGAGGCGACCCCTCGTTTCGAACAATAGTCAATCAGTCGCTGGATAAGACTTGGAAATGTATATGTGCAGGGACACATTTTTCGAAGGTGGGAATGGATCCCGAATTCATGTATGACACTCTCGCTTTTGGGTTTGACTCTTTTGGGAGAGTATAAGCATCACAAGGTGTGGAAAAGTGTATGGAAGCCCCTGCAGACAGAAAGACAGTGTTTGGCTCTATTTTCCTATGATGTAGAAAAAGAAGACTTGTCGAGACATTTGAAGAGTTGTTTTATTCATAATTATATTTTGGTTGCTCGAGAATGGACCTCACTGATTGGTTTATCAAATTCCAATTATATAAGTAAACAAATAATGACTGCTTTGATTTGAAGCTGGAATAAGAGAGAGAAAATTGATTGATGGTGAAATCGGGCTTGACTTTAGAAGGAGTAGGATGTTCCGTTGTTGCTTCTTTGCTACGGGTGATACGTGATAATTTTCGTGCAGGCTGCCACTGCATTGATCTTCTTTATGAGAAAGCATGAAAAATAGAAAAAAGATTGGGGTGGAAGAAAAGGTGGGAATTTGACTGATTATAGCCCCTTCTATTTTTCTGTCTTTCAAGTTAAGATTCGCTGTTCCTTTGTTCTCGCAAGCCGAGGGGAGTAGTCCCTGGCGCGCATCTCCTTGCTTTTACCGGAGTGCCGCTGAGAGGCACGGATGCGAAGCCCCAGTGAGACTTTTGCAGACAGTGTTTGAGGAGTCGAATGAATGAATTTCAAGAATAGGACGAGTTCCCAAACATGGAGAGAGTACGTAATATGCTCACGTAGGATAACAAGTGACTCAAAAATCTGAATATGCATTTCTTTTAAATAATCTTTTGAGAATGCCATCCGGTAGCGGTTGTAGCTGGGCTTTGGGTTGCGATTGATCATTAGGTGATGCTAAACATGATCTCTTAAAGTGAGAGGTCGGTTGGGCCTTTTGCTGAGAGGTAGGTTTGAGGGATGTGTTTGGGATCTCTAAGGTGAAGGGATTTTCCTGTTGTCGCTTCTTCAGAACCTCTAAGAGTGAGGTTAACTTTGATTTTGACAAGGTCAAGGGTGGTGATGGAATCCTCTAAAAGTGAGAGGATGGACTTGGAATTGGTTTACGTGATTTGTCCAAGAGGGAATCTTTGTTGCTTCTTCTCGTGAGTTTGTTGTGATTTCGTGAGTAACTTGATCACGATAGGACCTTCACTCGATGTCTCATTTTCACAACCTTTGAGATGGGAGGTTCACTTCGGAGTGATGGAGGTTTTTTTTTTTTTTTTTTTTGACACCCTCTTCTCGAGAAAAGCCTTCGGATTTGTTTGCTCGCGATAGCCCCTAGCGTATGCCTTAGGATGCGTTTACCTTTTCCCTCTTGGGCTTGGAGGTGGTCCCTTCGAGGGAGCCCCTTGTATGAGTTTCTTTTTCATTCCGCCTTTCTTGAGCTTGGAGGTGATTACTTCCTTTGTGAGTCAGGGGAGCCCCTAGTATGGGCTTCTTCCTTAGGGTTTCAAAATCTTGTCGATCTTGAAATGAAAGGGTATTATTTAGTGAGGATAAGGTTATGGCTACCTATGGTGAGAGGTTTAAGCTTCAATCGCTACTGGATAGCATTCTCAAAAGAGTATTTAAAATAAATGCAAACACATTTAACTGATTTATTAAGTAAGGCAAAATATATTCGGACCGTGAGAAAGACATGTGAGCATATTCAACGAAAGCTTATCTATCAAATGGAAAATCAGAGGAGACGCGAGATTGGGGGTTGGTGAGCCCCAAGTTGACATTCATGTAGCACTTGTGAAGGATAAGAACAACCCCTTGCATTTTGTAGTGGCGTGAGCATCTATTTTCTGATGATGAGCAACAACGGTCTTTGTGCTTGTCTTGACTATATGGAAAGGAGGTCAAGTGGGGGAGAGTGTATTTGGGGAAGTGTATGCTCGAGAAAGCACAGAGGGCACGTACAAGGAGAGGGTATGGAGATAGTGTACAAAGAGTATAAGGTGGAGTATGGAGAGAGTGTATGAGAGAAAGGTGCATAGAGATGGTGTATATGACGAAGGGACGGTGAGTTGTTCACTCCAATCAAAGCATTTATTATTTTGAGATTAATTGTTTACTTTGTTATTAGCCGGTGAATTTATCAGTGAGATTAGCAATCAAGTGATAATTATAAATAAGACAATCTTCTTGAAAGTAATGCGAGATTATGTCTCAAGTCTAGAGAGAAAGGAAAGAAAGACTCTTTTATTATTGAAGTAACTATTCCAAAGTGGACATTACATACCAATGTCCAAAGTGGACGTAAGAAAGACACACTAGAACCTACAAGACTGAATGAATCTAAATTCTCCCTCGAAGGACGAGGGTTTCTTCATCAATGAGGTCCTGGATTTTTCCTTGGTCGATCAATCTTTGAATCAAGCGTTTCAGCTGCAGGCATTTGTCAGTGGTATGCCCAGCGTACTTGTGGTATCTGTAAAACTTGGAAGTATCCAAGTTAGCTCTCATATTAACAGGCTTGTAATTCTCTAGCGGCTTGATCAAACCCTTTCCCACCAAAACTTCGAAGAACTCACCCACAGGCATTCCTAAGTCATCAAAATGCTCCTTGTCGATCTTCTTCTCTTGGATTGAATGTGGGGGTGCCTCGGGTATTGGTTCCCTTCGTTGGTTGGTGGCCACAGCCGGCATCCTGAATGAGAAATTTTGATGCGTAGGACCATAAGTGGGGCCACAAGCATGTGGATGGTAGGGACTCCGGAATTGAACAGGAGGAAGAACACTTCTCAAGTACTCGTGAATGCAAGACAAATGGTGCTGCTCAATTTCATGCATGTCTTTGAGGAGGTTAATCACTCCCAACCTCATGTCTGAGACTTCTTTAAGGGCTTCAATGCTTTTCTCCATAGACATGATGTAGAATTCTGTAAGAACATACGGCAGAGTCAAACCAATGAGTTGAATTAGATTCATAATTAATCTTATGGCATCTCTGAGAAAATAGTTGATCTCCATAATTTGAGAGTTTGACCGGGCTGAAGTTGCCTACGTAACCCTTACCATTTAAGGTACGAGTCTCAGGTCACCGTAGTTCGAGGGAGGCCCTGATTGATGATACAACCAGGGTTAAGTTTAGAGAAAGAGAGAGGATGAATGTAAAAGAGGAAGAGGAAGATGACTCGATCCTTGGTCAAATATAAGTGAGGGTGACTAGACGAGCTAATCGGACTTGGATGAGAATTGGTCTTGATTGGCTTAGGTAGGCCCTAGATGGTGGTTTGATCTATATGGGTCGAGAGAGGTTTGATCTAGGTGGGTCTTTGGCTGAAGGGTGCTAGAGATAAAGGGTCTAAACTATGGATGGTTTTAAGACTAAGGGAGCAGACTGTGGATGGTTCAAGAGATAAGAGGTAGAACTTTGAAGGGTCCTAACTTGAAGGATGTAGACCATGGGTGGTCTAAGGTAGAGGAGTGGACCATGGATGGTCCGAGAGATGAGAGGTGGACCACGAAGGGTCCCAAGTGGAAGGGTGGACCTTTAATGGTCCTAGATAGAGAGAGTGGACCTCGAAGGGTCCTAAATTGAGGAGTGGACCTTGAATTGTCCAAAGTAGAGGAAGTGGACCTAGAAGGGTCCAAAAGATGAGAAGTGAACCTTAAATGGTCCAAGATAGAGAGAGTGGACCTATGGTAGTCCATAATAGAGGAAGTGGACCTCGAATGGTCCAAGGGATGAGGGATGTGGGCCGCGACTTGTCCAAAAGGCAAAGAGTGAACCTCGGAGGGTCATAGAAATGAAGAGTGGACCTCGGAGAGTCCTAGAAATGAAGAGTGGACCTCGGAGGGTCCTAGAAATGAGGAGTGGACCTTGGAAGGTCCTAAATTGAGGAGTGGACCTCGGAGGGTCCTAGAAATGAGGAGTGGACCTCGGAGGGTCCTAGAAATGCGGAGTGAACCTCGGAGGGTCCTAGAAATGAGGAGTGGACCTTGGAAGGTCCTAAATTGAGGAGTGGACCTCGAAGGGTCCTAGAAATGAGGAGTGGACCTTGGAAGGTCCTAGAAATGAGGAGTGGACCTCGGAGGGTCCTATAAATGAGGAGTGGACCTCGGAGGGTCCTAGAAATGAGGAGTGGACCTTGGAGGGTCCTAGAAATGAGGAGTGGACCTTGGAGGGTCCTAGAAATGAGGAGTGGACCTCGGAGGGTCCTAGAAATGAGGAGTAGACCTCGGAGGATCTTAGAAATGAGGAGTGGACCTCGGAGGGTCCTAAATTGAGGAGTGGACCTCGGAGGGTCCTAGAAATGAGGAGTGGACCTCGAAGGGTCCTAGAAATGAGGAGTGGACCTCGGAGGGTCCTAGAAATGAGGAGTGGACCTCGGAAGGTCCTAGAAATGAGGAGTGGACCTCAGAAGGTCCTAAATTGAGGGATAGTTAAGCATTTTATTTACAAAAAAGCCCTCTATTTTTTATAGAACCTACTCTTGGTTGGAAGGGAAACCCCTTTTTCGCAACTAACTAAAGGTCCTAAAGTGGTGGATCCTAACGACTAACCGTCTCATATAGACATTCAAGATGATATTTATGGGAAGTACTACAGACCTATGATAAGACAAGATCTTTTAACAAGCACTCAACCTTACATGGCACGTCCTTTAAAAGAAAATCAATTTTTTAGTGCTCTTTTCTCTCTATAGATCTTGACTTATCACTGATTCGTAGTGACTTATCATAAAGACCTTATTAATTGTCTATATGAAAAAGCTAGTCAAACCAACCGGTCACAGGGAGTGTACTCCTAACAAAGTGGGCGACACAAGGGTTAGGTTTCAGGCTCCCACCGTGCAGCCGAAGCGCACTAATGAGTGAATGACCAAGTGAGACTCGAAAGGGAGGCGACAGGATCACCACACTTCCCGCACTTTGGCTTCTCCGATGGGTTAAGGGTGTCTGTACAGTGTGACACGGACTTTAGTGGTAGTGTGAGGCAAAAAAGTCTAATTCTTTTTAAGAGAAAAAAAGAGAAAGATTTTATTTTAGGAGATGCATGCATGCAATGCAACAGTTAAGAATAAAGAAAATAAAAAGAAAGCAAAATACAACACCACAAAGGAAAACGAAAGTCTGACCCACTAAGTTTGAAAAAGTTTCAAAACAGTCCCCAGCAGAGTCGCCACTGTGAATACCCCGTCCCGATGCAACGCACATTCGGAGGTTTAAAATAAATAATCATGGAAGTCGGACCGAAATGGGATATTCATTATGTGACACTCGATTTAAACCATATTAAAAATATTAGTTTAATTTTATGAGAGTCACCACACCGCTTTGATATAGCCCAAAGCATTGAAAAAAGGCTAAGCATGTGATTGGGTTCGGGGGTCAAGTTACAACAGAAGAAGAAGCGTTATCACTCCTATTGCCCGACGGATCGGTCTTTCTAGCATGTGGGGTGTTGGTTGTGTGCGGTGTTTACAGGAATAGATAGGAGGAGCGGGATCATGCATAAGGAGGAGGGGAGAGAAATAAAATGGTTTTGATGATCACATCCTAGGACCCTTTGATTAGACCCTTGAAAGGTGTACTAATCAACATCCATTATTGGAGAATTGTTGATCATGGGAATAATTATTACTAAAGGAAAGGGAGAGAAAGTAGTTCCTAGGTCTAGTAAGGGCTTGAGTGCAAACCCTAGACCATCCTCGACTATGCATAAATATATTAAAACAACCCTAACTCTAGCATATATGACATAGGCAAGAAATAAAATAATTAAAATATACTAAGCATGAAAATAATAAATCTAGAATAATAATAATAAAGACAGAAAAATAAACAGAAGACTTACCTAATGATGGCAAGGCTTTTGGATTGAATCTATGAAGATTCGAAGAACGTTCTTGAGAAAATATTTAGACTTAGAAAACTCGAGTTTAGTCTCATGTTTTCTATGGAGGAAGTCTCAAGTTTGATCTTGAGTTTTCCGTAGAATGATTTTGTGTTCAAAGTGTGAGGCGGAGTGGGGTTTATATAGTGAAAGGAATTGGGGAGGAAAAGCTGCGAAAGTGATGTGGGAAAGGAGAAAGGGTCGTTCGACCCTTCTTTAAAAGGCGGCTGGAAAGGGTCGTTCGACCCTTTTTTTAAAAGGCGGCATTTATGGAAAGGGTCGATCGACCCTTTCTTCTTGTCAGTCACATTCTCCCGTTCGATTTGATATGCGGTGGGCCCAAAACGGAGTTCGTATGAGAAAGTTATGGCCTTCGGAAGTTTTAGCTGATATTTGGTCTATCGGGATTCTAAAACTACAAATAAGGGCTTTCGGGGAAATATTACTTGAGCCTATTGAAACTTATAAATGACTGAGAGGTCCTCAGAGGTTCCTTAATGCCTATCAGGGGTATTTTCAGGTCGGGTACTAACATCTTCCAAAGGCAGTTTGAAGACAACTTCACTTACCGCCCTACTGGGAGGGATCTTGAACAAATTAAACAACATGCAAATGAGTCCTTTGCTGAATTTGCTAGAAGATGGAGACTCAAACTTATTGAAATTGTCGAAATGCCTACTCTCAAAGAACAAATCCACATCTTCCTCCAATGCCTCCGTGATGAATTTCAAGAGAAGCTTGCTGGCAACTACTTTCCTAGTTTCAATGAACTCCATGAGTCCGGAATTAGGATTGACGACATCCTAAAAAGAAAAACGAAAGAAAGTAATTTCTGCTACAACAAGCCTACCACAAGTAAGGATGCTTCAGTCAATGCTATTGCATTCAACCGCCCCAACACCAGAAAGTATTCTGCTGTTCCTCCTCTCGAAAAGAAAAAGAGGCACTATGACAAAATTGAAGGAATCATTCAAGAAGAACTCTTCGATGTGCTTGTCAAGAATGAAAAGATCAAACCAAGGGAAGGTGGTCCTCCTAAGGATATGGGTCCTAATCATGCTAATCACTTATTCTGCAAGTACCACAACTTCACAGGCCACGACACCAACACTTGCCACCACTTGAAGGACGTCATTCAAGACCTCTTTGACAATGGAGATCTAGAACGACCCAACGTCATCACCAATCATCTCCCTCGCAATCCATAAAGAAGATGAAGCTCCGAGAAGAAATCTACGCTTACCACTTTGGGTCTACCACTATCCTCTCCCTTTCTCCTTTGATAGAAGTAGATTAGGTTTTAAATTTCCAAGTATGAACTTGAAGAGTCGTTCTGTCTTTCTAGTACTTCTCATCTCCTCTAGTTTGTGTCCTCTAAACTATCGAGTCTGGTTTAATTTCTCCGATTAATCAAATTTATTTTCCTAAACACTATCCCTAAGGTTGTTCTACCTCATGAATATCATTTAATTCATACAGAATAATGGACCATCCATTCCCTAAATCATCGTAAAAATTGAGACATCTAATCGAGTTTAAGAATAAATTTATCCTTAGGAGGCTTAAGGGCTAAACATTACCCCTACTGAAAGTCAAAGATCAATAAACGAAAAAAGCCAAAGGTGCTGCTGTCAACCTTCATTCCAGAAGAGTGGGGCTACTCAATTCAAAGCTTGAGAGTACAAAAAAAAATGAAAAAAAAAAACTCTCAAGCTTTCATCACCCCCATAACAAAGGTGAAAATTCAAATGCATGAAGGACTCTCCCTCAAAGAAGAGGAGTCAAGCGGCACCAACAAAAGAAATGAAGATTACTCAATATCCTCCTACCACAAGTGAAGAAGACTTTTAGTATCAAGAAAAATATTTACCCTTAAGTCATACTAATGATTGACTTTCTTATCAAACTTATTTAGTAACTTCTAGATGATGCACAGTTCATTAAAAGGTAGAACAACTTTTCTAGATCCTTGAGCCAAGTAGCATTTCTTGTTGAGTATAGGGGCTTTCTGTTAGCCACTCTCATACACACTCTTGAAATCCAAGCATTAAAAATGGGACTTCCTAACCTTTCCTCCCCCAGTCAATCTCTACTTCAACTCTTCAAAATAATCAAATCTGTATTAGGGGCTTTCCTCTTTGCTTCTCACTCTCATCATTTGAGAATACATTTCTCCAAAGAATCAATGCTTGGATCATCTTCCAAAGAATAGAGTCCGTCTCTCCTCAACTAACTTGAGATCTCACTTCTCTCTCCTCAATAGGATTCTCTCCTCTAAGTTCTCTTCGAGTTAACATACTATTTTCAAAAAAAAAAAAGGAAAGCAAAAGAGATGCCCGCTAGATTGAAAACCCGAAAGGGAGGTATAGGCAAAAACCAGGGTGAGTCACTAAGAAAAAAAATCAAGGACAAAGGGAGAGTATTCTTCAACCTTCTTCATCGAACACCATTCGATCATCTTCAAGTCAAATCAATAAGGAGAGCCTTCTTCAATCACCTTTAAATCAAGAGAGTAGCTTCACAAGCCTGTTCACAATGTCATCTACCACTTGCAAGAAACTTGGGGCTTGAGACAACAAAGGGCCTTAGACATAAAGCCATTACGACAATGATGATTTATAGTCGTTTGCCTCCTAGAGACACGACTCAAAGGAGAATTAAGAATGAAGATTCGCAACAGGCCTAGATGGGTTCACACAAGGTTACTCATTGAAATTCAGCCTCGCTGACTAACAACAGATTCTGCAAAACCTGATTTGGTCCTAACTTGTCAAACACAAGTTATGTCATACAATTTACCCATCTCAAATACAAATCCATACACATGTCCCTACATATCCATATACCCTATACTCATACATGAACTCACCACCAAAATGACCGACCGGCCATTTACACGAACAGACGTGAACACCACCACGTGAGTCCAATTAAACAACTACGAAGTCTGTGACGGCAGCATCAAAAAAGTCCGTGATCTCGGCAATGACAACAAAGTCCGTGACCTCGTCAACAACAACAACGGCACCATCATTAACCTCGGGCGGCGCGCTTCAACAACTTCATCAAAAAACCAGGTATCATCGGAATTGGGTCAAGTCTTTGATTCCTCAGTATGATTTTACCTTTTAAAAAAAATACCTCTTTGATTTTCAAAAATGCTTTTCAAAATACCTAAAATAGCCTTTTTAGTGTTTTGGAGTCGAACTACGTTTGGTCTGATTCTCTCTTAGAGATACGTAGGCAGCCTTGCGGCACGACCATCCCAACGTTCAGAATGATGTCTTTTCTATAGACGACACTTCTTCTTTCATAAGACATGTCACCGAGGGGCTCTGTAGACACCCCATTCTGAACCAATAATTCATGATTACACTACTCTTTGTCTCTCTTTTGTGTTTTGATGAAAGCATATCAGTTTCGTCATGTTTCGTTAAGTTTCAAACTAACCTCGTTAGTTTTGGACTTAACTGACTAACAGAATAACTGAAGAGGACAAAATAGTCAACCGACTAGTTGTCTTGCACGAGACATACGTGTCTCGTGCGAGACAAGCCCTCTGCAAGATATGCAGAATCACTCTCCTTCTCCGTTTCAACCTCTTTTCTGGATAAAGCCTTATCCCATCCGGTCATCCAATGATAATTGAGTTTCAGAACCTTCCTTGAGTCTCCTAATCTTGGTGACCAATTCATCCATCCACCTCTTAAACCCCTATAAATACCTGATGGCTTTCAGTATTTCAGAGGTCCCCGATCCACGATCGAAAACACACAACACACACATTTTGTTGGTTTCTCTCCCTGAAAAATTCCTACAAAATCACCCCAAAATCACCTAAAGTTTGTTTATCAACCTTGTTGATCAACAAACATCAAACCCCGAATCAAGGATTGAGGCAAAGCTCTATCCGTATCAAGATTTGACTCTCATATTGAGTCGAAACTCTGCCCGAATCACTTCTCGACCGAGAAAACATCTTAAGAACCACGTTCTAAATCAAATATCCCTAAACACTAGGTAAACTCCTATACTTTTACTCTCTTCTTCTCAATCTCTCTCTATTGGCTTTTAGAGTAGTGTAATCCCATCAACAGGATTAGCCTAGAGTCCCTTCAATCCATGAAGGTGATCTCGAAGCATATAATCCGACATTCCTAATCAAGAAATTGATTAGGGTTTTCTTGTTCTTATTTATTGAAAAGGTTGGTAATACTCAATTGTCAAGACCGATCTCCGGATTGGGTGGAATGGGTGCTCCTCGACCTTCCCATTCCATAACTTAACCCCCGAACCCTCAAATCTCTTTAAAATCAAAAATGTTTTTCTTATTGTTTTCCATCAAAAAATAATAAGTGGCGACTCCAAGATGTTAAAAAATTCACGCATCGCTACAATGCCGCATATTATGTGTTATTTCTATATGCCGCATCTTATATGTTATATGATATATGCCGCATATTACGTGTTATTTCTATATGCCGCATCTTCTATGTTATGTGATATATTCCGCATGATATGTGTTTATAGTTATGATTCTGGTCCTGGTTCTCACCAATGGTTTGGTTCTCGCATATTGTATGTCGGATATTGATTCCCGCATGTCGGATGGTGGTTCCCGCATGTCGGATGTTGAATGTCGCATGTTGATTGTTGCATGTTGTAAGGCGTATGGCACATGGTAAATGTTATATATTAAGTCTTTTGTTAGACTTCCCTCCGTTTCAAGCGTGACACGTGTCAAGTGAAAGTGAAAGTGACAAGGATGATAATGTCATTCTAGGCCTATATATACTCCCTCCATACATAAGCCAAGGGACGATATATATTTTGATTATAAGCTTTCTCTCTTCTCCCTCTCTCTCTCTCTCTAAAAAGTTATGAAATGTTATGTACCGGATTAATGATTCTCACGCCGGAGGGTTTTTGGGGGGGAAAAGCCCCCCACCCTAAAGGTGTTTTATCTTGTAGTTCCCACATTAAATAGGACCTCGGGGAGCGTGCTCATCCGGATCGGCCACCTTTACTACCCAGGTCAGTTCCTGTGCAACACATTTTTTCGTGGCGCATCACTGACCGAGTAAGTAACTTTTCTGCAGGAATTTGTTGGAAAAATAGTGTGTTTTGAAGGAAATTAATGGATTAATTTCTAAAGGGTAATTTTGTCAAATTACTTAATTGGTTTTGTGTTTGTGAAATAAATTATTTATTTGTCCAAAATGGATTTTGGATGAATTAAATATGAATACTCAAAGTATGTGGCCCACCTTTTGCTAATCATTTTGATTTTTTAAATCAAAAATGCCTTTGACTTTGACTGATATGCTCGGCAGAGCAGAGTGATTGACTCACCCGAGCATAGCATGGCAGAATGACAAAGTTTCTGGAAAGTCATGCTCGGCCGAGGCATATGCCTGGCTCGGCCGAGCAGATCTGGGCAAAAGTTTCTGGACAGCCTTGGTCGGCCGAGCAAGGCATATGACTCGGCCGAGCAGATCCTGAGCAGATGTGTAACAGCCAAGTATTAAATGTGGAAAACTGAAACGGAAATCATTATGGCTAATATTTTCGGATTAATGGTTGTTTAATTTCGTAATAATATTGTTTATCACATAATTAAAACCATATTTTCAGTTTATGATCTTGGTTTTGAACATGTATATATTGTTGTTTGTCAACAACAATAGGGAGAACTTTTTGAACACTTTGAGATAAAAACACACAGAGAAAAACAACTTGATTTATGCAATCCTCCTCCATATTCTCTTGGTGCATATTGCTATTTCTTTCATTGGCCTCCTAGCTTGCATTGTAACATCAAAAGGTGATCTAGTTCAAGTTCGATTCAGCTCGCCGGGATACTTAGGTGCAAAGTGTCCCCGGTACGCACGTTCTATTCTGGGAGACAAGCGTCCCAACAAATTCAAGCACACTCGGTGAGGGGAAGAATATGTCTTAAGGAGACAGTGGTTTTCATTGGGCTCGTGCATCAACTTCAACAACTTAACCTTTGTATTTTCAGTTTATTGTTATTTGTATTTTATTTACAATTTCTGTAATTGTTTTCTCGGTACCCTTGTAACAGAATTTTGGTTTACATTGGAAGTTTAATTTAGGGTTAATTGTAGGAAAATGTGGTAGTTATGAACAAGCAAAAGCGTGGAGTAGAAGAGAAAGAGGATCGGCCACCGTTACTACCCCGGTCAGTTCCTGTGCAACACATTTTTTCGTGGCGCATCACTGACCGAGTAAGTAACTTTTCTACAGGAATTTGTTGGAAAAATAGTGTGTTTTGAAGGAAATTAATGGATTAATTTCTAAAGGGTAATTTTGTCAAATTACTTAATTGGTTTTGTGTTTGTGAAATAAATTATTTATTTGTCCAAAATGGATTTTGGATGAATTAAATATGAATACTTTAAGTATGTGGCCCACCTTTTGCTAATCATTTTGATTTTGTAAATCAAAAATGCCTTTGACTTTGACTGATATGCTCGGCCGAGCAGAGTGATTGACTCGGCCGAGCATAGCATGGCAGAATGACAAAGTTTCTGGAAAGTCATGCTCGACCGAGGCATATGCCTGGCTTGGCGGAGCAGATCTGGGCAAAAGTTTCTGGACAGCCTTGCTCGGCCGAGCAAGGCATATGACTCGGCCGAGCAGTTCTTGAGCAGATGTGTAACAACCAAGTATTAAATGTGGAAAACTGAAACGGAAATCATTATGGCTAATATTTTCGGATTAATGGTTGTTTAATTTCGTAATAATATTGTTTATTACATAATTAAAACCATATTTTCAGTTTATGATCTTTGTTTTGAACATGTATATAGTTTTGTTTGTCAACAACAATAGGGAGAACTTTTTAAACACTTTGAGAGAAAAACACAGAGAAAAACAACTTGATTTATGCAATCCTCCTCCATATTCTCTTGGTGCATATTGCTATTTCTTTCTTTGGCCTCCTAGCTTGCATTGTAACATCAAGAGGTGATCTAGTTCAAGCTCGATTCAGCTCGCCGGGATACTTAGGTGCAAAGTGTCCCCGGTCCGCACGTTCTATTCTGGGAGACAAGCGTCCCAACAAACTCAAGCACACTCGGTGAGGGGACGAATATGTCTTAAGGAGACAGTGGTTTTCATTGGGCTCATGCATCAACTTCAACAACTTATCCTTTGTATTTTCAGTTTATTGTTATTTGTATTTTATTTACAATTTCTGTAATTGTTTCCTCGGCACCCTTTTAACAATCTTAAGACATATTCCCTAATCCAGGGAGTCGATTACAGATCTTTTTTAAACTGTTGATACTAACTAAGTTGTTGTGTTTCAGATGGCAACTGATAATAACACCGTGGAGACCCAAATTGGATTCCAAATTGGACCCCAAACTAATCCCCAAACTGGAAACGGAAGTGGCTCTACGATTGTGACTAATCCTCCAACTATCCATATCCCGACCCCTCATGCTGAAAAACTCAAGATGTTTGTTGGCCACGATTTTAAACGTTGGCAACAAAATATGCATTTCTATCTCACTACCTTGAATTTGGCAAAATATCTGAAAGAGGATATGCCAAAGGTGAGTGAGAATGAAACCGATGTTACAACCTTGGTTGCGGTTGAAACAGGGAAGCATGGGGAATACTTGTGCAGAAATTATGTCCTAAATTCGCTTTCAGATTCTCTTTACAATGTGTTCAATGAAAAGAAATCTGCAAAGGAATTATGGGGTTCTTTGGAACACAAATATAAGATTGAGGATGCGGGAACAAAGAAGTTCATTGTTGCCCGTTTCCTTGATTTTAAGATGGTGGACAGCAAGAGTGTGAAATCTCAAGTTGATGAGTTTCAAACTATTTTGCACGAGATTCATGCCGAAGGTATGGTGATAAGTGAAAGCTTCCAAGTGGCTGCAATCATTGAGAAATTGCCTCCATCTTGGAATGATTTCAAGAACTACCTTAAGCATAAGCGAAAGGAAATGGATGTGGAAGGAATCATCCTTCGTTTGAGTATTGAAGAGAACAATAGAGCTGCTGAGAAAAAGTTTGTTTCTAGTGTGGCTAAGGCCAATATGGTGGAGCATGGTGAAAGCTCCAAAGGCAAAAGCTTTGGGAAGGGAAAAGGGAAGGTTGTGAAAACTTCCAAGCGTTTCCACTTGGGACCAAAATGTGGTGTTTCCAAGAAGAAATTCTTAGGAAATTGTTATAATTGTGGTGGTGAAGGACACAAGGATCATGATTGCAAGTTTCCCAAGAAGGCTCGTGAGGCAAACATGGTGGAAGGCATTGCTAGGGACGTGTCCGAGATGCACCTCGCAGTTGTGATTTCGGAGGTGAATTTGGTGGGTTCAAACCCAAATCCATGGTGGATTGACACCGGCGCTACTAGACATGTGTGCTCCAACAAAGACATGTTTAGTACCTTTGTTGCTAAGGATGGCGAGAAGCTATTCATGGGGAATTCAGCCACTTCCGAGATCAAATGTGAAGGAAAAGTGGTTTTGAAGATGACATCCGGGAAGGAGTTGACTCTCAACAACGTGCTTTATGTGCCCGATATCCGGAAGAACTTGGTGTCCGAATCGCTTTTGATAAAACATGGTTTTCTTATTGTGTTTGAGTCCAATGTAGTCACTTTGTCTATGAGTGGAATGTTTGTAGGTAAAGGCTATGTCAATGATGGTCTGTTCAAGTTAAGTGTAATGGTTGTTAAGGCAAAAGCTAATAATATGAATATCTCTTTCGTTTACTTGCTTGAGTCATCTAATTTGTGGCATGGTAGACTTAGTCATGTTAATTTTGTTTCTATACGTCGTTTGATAAAATCAAATTCTATTCCAAAGTTTAAAGTTTATTGTAAACAAAAATGTGAAACTTGTGTAGAAGCAAAATTAACAAGAAAATCATTCCATTCAGTTGAAAGACATAGTGAACCACTTGAATTGGTTCACACGGACTTATGTGACTTTAAATCAACACAATCACGGGGCGGCAATAAGTACTTCATGACTTTTGTAGATGATGGCACAAAGTATTGCTATGTGTATCTTTTAAAAAGTAAAGATGAAGCTATAGATAAGTTTACTCTCTATAAAAATGAAGTTGAGAATCAATTAAATCGGAAAATTAAGGTGCTAAAAAGTGATAAAGGTGGTGAATATGAATCTCCATTTGAAGCAATATGTGCTCAAATTGGAATTAAACATATAACCTCGAAACCTTATACACCCCAACAAAATGGTGTTGCCGAAAGGAAAAATCGGACATTAAAAGAAATGATGAATGCCATGTTATTAAGTTTGGGATTACCGGATAACATGTGGGGGGGAAGCCGTGTTGTCGGCTAACTATGTGTTAAACAAAATACCCCGAAAGAAATAAGACAAAACTCCTTATGAACTATGTCATGGAAGAGTGACAAGTTACAAATACTTGAGAGTGTGGGGGTTTCTTGCAAAGGTAGCCATACCTCCTCCTAAAAAGGTGAAGATTGGACCTAAAACAGTTGATTGTATATTTATTGGATATGCACATAACAGTAGTGCTTATAGATTTCTTGTGTATGATTCGAAAATTGAAGCTATACACAAAAATACTATAATGGAATGTATAAACGTGTCGTTCTTTGAGAATATATTCCCGTGTAAGTCAAGAAATGAGGGAAGCTTATCGACTAGGGTAATAGATTCAATAGAGGAAGAACACGTTCAAGATAAAAGAGAAGAAGAAGAGGTGGAACCTCGTCGGAGCAAAAGAGCTAGGATTGAAAAATCCTATGGTCCGGACTTTCTAACCTATATGGTAGAAAGTGAACCACAAAGTTACAAAGAAGCCGTTAGCTCTTCGGAAGGACATTTGTGGAAGGAAGCAATTAAAAGTGAAATTGATTCCATTTTGCAAAATCACACATGGGAATTAGTGGACCTTCCTCCGGGAAGCAAACCACTAGGATATAAGTGAATTTTCAAAAGGAAAATGAAGGCGGACGGAATAATTGATAAGTATAAGGCCCGACTTGTAATTAAAGGTTACAGACAAAAAGAAGGCCTAGACTATTTTGACACGTATTCGCCCGTCAGGAGAATAACGTCAATAAGAGTTGTACTTGCTATTGCCGCATTGAGAAATCTTGAAATACATCAAATGGATGTAAAAACCGCCTTTCTAAATGGAGATTTAGAAGAGGAGATTTACATGGAACAACCCGAGGGGTTTGTTGCTCGTGGACAAGAAAAGAAGGTGTGCAAATTAGTAAAGTCATTATATGGCTTGAAACAAGCACCATAATAGTGGCATAAAAAATTTGATAATGCCATGATGCAAAGTGGATTTAAAATAAATGAGTGTGACAAATGTGTCTATACTAAAACCACGGAAAATGGCTATGTCATTTTGTGTCTTTATGTAAAAGACATGCTTATCATAGGAAGTTATAATAAGATGATCAAATCCACGAAAGACATGTTGAATTGGAAGTTTGACATGAAAGATATGGGACTTGCGGACGTAATCCTTGGAGTTAAAATTTCTAGAATATGCAATGGACTTGTACTAATTCAATCTCATTATGTGGATAAATTTTTTGAGAAATTTAGCAAGGATGATAATGGAATAGCGAGTACTCCAATAGACCCAAATCTTCATCTTTCAAAGAATAGAGATGAACCGGTGTCATAATTAGAGTATTCGAGAATCATCGAAAGTCTAATGTACTTGATGAGTTGTACTAGGCCGGATATTGCTTATACCGTTAGCAAATTAAGCACGTATAGAAGTAATCCTGGAACAAATCATTGGAAGGTTATTGTAAGAGTACTAAGGTACTTAAGATATACTCGTGATTTTGAATTACATTACACTAGACATCCAGCTGTAATAGAAGGATATAGTGATGCTAATTGGATATCGGATATCAAAGACTCAAGGTCTACAAGTGGATATTTATTCACATTAGCAGGTGCAGCTATATCATGAAAATCTTTTAAGCAAACTATTATAGCCAGATCAACCATGGAATCTGAGTTTAAAGTGCTAGATAAATGTGGTGAAGAAGCCGAATGGCTACGCCAAATTCTAGAAGATATTCCAAGATGGGAAAAGCCCGTGCCCGCAATTAGTATACATTGCGATAGCCAATCTGCTATTGGTAGAGCACAAAGTCATATGTATAATGGTAAGTCTAGACATATATGTCGAAGACATAATACCATTAAACAACTACTTGCAACTGGCATAATATCTATTGACTATGTAAGGTCAAAAAGATAATTTGGCGGATCCACTAACCAAAGGGTTAAGTAAAGAGATAGTTGCAAGGTTGACATTGGGAATGGGATTAAAGCCTCTTGAGAAGTTAAACACAGTGGAAAACCCAACCTAGCTGACTGGAGATCCCAAGATCTAGGTTCAAGGGGACAACCTAACTGTTAAAAGACTTGTAGCGTCACTGTGGGGGTCAACCCTATACTCATTCCTTAAAGTGACATCCCGAGTTGAATGAGGTTAAGCCTATGACTTTTAATGATTCTTATGCAAAGTAAAATGGGTTACTTAAAAGAATCACCTATGTGAGAAAGAAGTAAAGGCCGATTCGAGGAAAATTGTGTGAGGCTCAATTCTTAGACCTTTTCACAGAACAAGGCATTGTGATTCAGGGCCATTAATGGACACAGCTATGAGAGCTGAATTGTGTTAGGGAGATACCTGTGTAAAGTATATGATCGGCTACACAAAAAGCTCGCAGTTCAAGGACATCGCGACTACTGATTAGCGAATAGAGTAAATATGCTTTTACAAGAGAAGGTTCAAAGGGCAAACCCCTACCTATCCTATGCAGGTTTTCGACTGCCGGACTTTATCACCTATTCTCACAAATTTTCTTCATGTGGGGGATTGTTGAAAAAATAGTGTATTTTGAAGGAAATTAATGGATTAATTTCGAAAGGGTAATTTTGTCAAAGTACTTAATTGGTTTTGTGTTTGTGAAATAAATTATTTATTTGTTCAAAATGGATTTTGGATGAATTAAATATGAATACTCAAAGTATGTGGCCCACCTTTTGCTAATCATTTTTATTTTGTAAATCAAAAATGCCTTTGACTTTGACTGATATGCTCGGCCAAGCAGAGTGATTGACTCGCCCGAGCATAGCATGGCAGAATGACAAAGTTTCTGAAAAGTCATGCTCGACCGAGGCATATGCCTGGCTCGGCCGAGCAGATCTGGGCAAAAGTTTCTGGATAGTCTTGCTCGGCCGAGCAAGGCATATGACTCGGCCGAGCAGTTCCTGAGCAGATGTGTAGCAGCCAAGTATTAAATGTGGAAAACTGAAACGGAAATCATTATGACTAATATTTTCGGATTAATGGTTGTTTAATTTCGTAATAATATTGTTTATTACATAATTAAAACCATATTTTTAGTTTATGATCTTGGTTTTGAATATGTATATATTTTTGTTTGTCAACAACAATAGGGAGAACTTTTTGAACACTTTGAGAGAAAAACACACATAGAAAAACAACTTGATTTATGCAATCCTCCTCCATATTCTCTTGTTGCATATTGTTATTTCTTTCTTTGGCCTCCTAGCTTGCATTGTAACATCAAGAGGTGATCTAGTTCAAGCTCGATTCAGCTCGCCGGGATACTTAGGTGCAAAGTGTCCCCGGTCCACACGTTCTATTCTGGGAGACAAGCTTCCCAACAAACTCAAGCACACTCGGTGAGGGAACGAATATTTCTTAAGGAGACAGTGATTTTTATTGGGCTCGTGCATCAACTTCAACAACTTAACCTTTGTATTTTCAATTTATTGTTATTTGTATTTTATTTACAATTTCTGTAATTGTTTTCTCGGCACCCTTGTAACAGAATTTTGGTTTACATTGAAAGTTTAATTTAGGGTTAATTGTGTAAAGATTATGGCAATGAATGAATTTTCCATTGAACAAACTGAGATATATATACAACATTTTGAGACTATACTAATTCTGAGATACATACAAATAAATAACAATACATGAACTGAAGTGGAACATCATCAGTCGAAGGGCTGTTGATTCTTTGCGTGAGGCGGCCGCCTGGCCGAGGATGGGGCGCACGCCTGGGCTCCAGAGAGTGAGGCCTTGACGTGATTTTGGTGAGGCGGGCGCAAGGCACTGATTGAGGCGGCCGCTTGGGAGGCCGAGGTTCCAGCAGTGGTGTGGACAGCGTGAGGCGGGCGCCTGGCTGAGGTTGAGGCGGGCGCCTCATTTGCTTGAGAATTTTGATTCTTAACACGCCCCCGCAAGATGGACGATCCCTGTGTGAGGCCAATCTTGGAAGTAAGAGATATGAACCGAGCTCGGGAGAGGGGTTTTGTAAGAGCATCTGCGAGCTGGTCTCGTCCTGAAATGTGCTGAATACGCAAGGTTCCAAGGTTAACCTGTTCCCGCACAAAGTGAAAGGCTAGGGCGAGATGCTTCATCCGTGAGTGAAAAACCGGATTGGCTGAGTATGTTACCGCACCTAAGTTATCGCAGTAAATGGCCGGAGTTGTTTTGAGATTGACACCAAGTTCAGTTAGGAGGTTTTAATCCAAATGAGCTCGGCGGTAGTGGCAGGCGACGGCTCGAAATCGGCTTCAGTAGAAGAGCGAGCTAAGGCTCGTTGCTTCTTTGAGGACCAAGTAACGGGGTTGCGGCCAAGGTAGACAATGAAGCCGGTGGTGGACATGAAGTCGTCCTTGTCTCCTGCCCAATCCGCATCACAGAAGGCATGAAGGATGGGAGGGGTTTGTTTAAAAAGTTGTAGTCCCAAGTGTAAAGTACCGTGTAAGTAACGGAGCAATCGTTTGAGGGATACCCAGTGAGCTTCTTGGGGGTGATGAAGGAATTGGGCTAATTTGTTTACGGAAAAGGCAATATCGGGGCGAGTGAGGGAGAGGTATTGAAGGCTACCAATAATGGCTCGAAATTCGGATGGGTTGCAGATGGGTGTGCGGGGAAGGGCTGAAAGAGAAGGATAGGTAGCCATGGGGGTGGGAGAGGGTTTGGAGTTGTCCATGTTATGCTTGTGGAGGATATCACTTATATATTTTGACTGAGAGAGTAAGAGACCATCTGAATTTGGGGTGACTTCTACTCCGAGAAAGTATGAGAGTGGACCTAGGTCTTTTAGAGAGAAGCGAGTTGAGAGACTTGTGATGAATGTAGAGAGGAAGGAGTTTGATGGACCCGTGATGACTATGTCATCGACATAGACAAGAAGAAGAAGGTAGTTGGAATTATGAGAGTATATGAAAAGAGAGGGATCAGACAGTGACGAACGAAAGCCAAAGGAGAGAAGAAATTGTTTTAGAGCGGTGTACCAAGCACGAGGTGCTTGTTTTAAACCATAGATGGCTTTTGAGAGACGACACACATGAGAGGGAAGAAGAGTGTTCTGAAAGCCTGGGGGTTGGGACATAAAAACTGTCTCGGAGAGATTGCCTTGAAGGAAGGCATTGTTGATGTCGAGTTGGCGAAGGGACCAACCACGGGTGATGGCGAGAGAGAGAACAAGACGAATTGTTACGGGTTTGACTACGGGACTGAATGTGTCAGAGTAGTCAAGACCAGGGCGTTGATGGAAGCCCTTGGCGACAAGACGAGCTTTGTATTTGTGAATAGTGTTGTCGGGGTTGTATTTTATGCGGAACACCCATTTACACCCAACTATGTTTGGAGCTTCATGGGATGGAACAAGTGACCATGTTGTATTACGTGTTAGCGCGTCATATTCTTCTTGCATGGCGGCACGCCAATGGGGTATTGAGAGGGCTTGTTTGGTTGAGGTGGGAAGCAAGGAAGGAGAAGGAAGAGTAGCAAGACAGGCATATTTGGGGTTGGGTTTACGGATGCCATGGGATAATCTGGTTTCAATGGTTCGAGTGGGTGGTGGGTTAGGAGGTCTTTGGTGGAGGAGTGTTTGGGTTGGTATTTGGTGCGGGTTGAGTCGGAGGAATGGGATCGGCTGAAGGAGAGGCAGTAGGGTGTGGGTGAGTGTTTGGCTGATGTGGCTCAACTGGTGAGGTGGGAAGTGTTTGGGGATTAGGTACAGTGGGTATGGATTGGAGAATTGGGATAGAGATGGCACACCAATCATCTGGGGAGATCGTAGGAGATATAGTGGGGTTTGAGGTGAGTGTTGAGTAGGGGAATATGGTTTCAACAAATCTAACATGACGAGAGGTGTAGATTTTATTAGTGGTTGGGTCGAGGCAGTGGTACGCACTTTGAGATGAGGAGTATCCAATAAAAATGCAAGGGGTAGATTTTGGTGCAAGTTTGTGAGGAGTGTATGGTTTAAGCCATGGGTAGCACAAGCACCCAAAGCTACGAAGTTTAGAGTAGTTGGGTGGTTTTTGAAACAGCTTTAGATAAGGAGAGTCATTTTGTAGGGTGGGGGTGGGGAGTCTATTGATTAGGTAGGCTGCGGTTGTGAGGGCGTGAGACCAAAAAAAGAGCGGAAGCTTAGCATGGGATAGGAGTGAGAGAGCGGTTTCGACTAAGTGTCGGTGACGACGTTCGGCAAAGCCGTTATGTTCGGGAGTATGTGGTGGTGAAGTTAGGTGAGAGATACCATTTTGGAGAAGAGATGGAGTGAGTTTGAGATACTCCCCGCCATTGTCGGAGAAAAATTGAACAATGGGACGAGAGAAGAATTTTTCTACAAGGGATTTGAAGCGAGCGAATGTGGGGAAGGTGTCAGATTTTTGTTTGAGGGGATAGAGCCACGTATACTTTGTAAAATGATCAACGAAAATCACATAGTATTTGTAATTATCATGAGAGTAAAGTGGGGAGGTCCAAACATCTGAAAACACTAGTTCAAGAGGGGCACTGGTTTGTAAAGATGAAGTAGAAAAGGGGAGTTTGTGACTTTTATTTGTAAGACAAGGATTACAATGGGTAAAGGTTTTATTAAACGGAATGCGTAAAGAAAAG
Organism: Adenophora triphylla var. japonica; assembly: GCA_022495995.1. NCBI lineage: Eukaryota > Viridiplantae > Streptophyta > Magnoliopsida > Asterales > Campanulaceae > Adenophora > Adenophora triphylla. Next base: position 155,042 of record JAFEMH010002009.1, on the reverse strand, counting down.
GTTTTATTTAAATGGGAAACAATAGGGGAGGAGGGGTGTCCCAATCTGTGATGCCATGTTTGAAGAGATGTTGAGGTGGTGCCAATGAGAGCTTGAGAGGCATTGGGGCGCCAAACGTAAACACCATGGTCAATTGTTCCTTGAAGAAGTATTCGTTGGGTTGAGAGTTCCTTAAAAACAAAGGAAGAATGTGAGAACTCTATGGAAGCATGGTTATCTTTGCAGAATTGAGAGACTGAAATAATGTTTTTAGAGATTTGAGGAACATGTAAGACATTATGAAATTGAAGTGTAGAGTGAGAGATAGGAATGAAGAAGGAACCTATATTTTCGATGGAGAGCGAGGAGCCGTCACCAATGATAACATCATCACTTCCATCGTAAGGATGATGGAGAGCAAGAGTGGAGAGGTCATTTGTTAAGTGATGAGTTGCACCACTATCCACAAGCCATGGTACAGAATGAGTTGAGGTAGGGGCTGTCATGGTGTGGGCTTGGGGTTGTGTTTGGGAAGAATTTGGGCGATTGGTGCGGTTTGAGGAAGGCGGAGGAGGAAAGTTGACGGTAGGGTAATCACGCTTTGAACCGTTCAAGACCGGGATATAACGTGGCCAACATACCCGCAGATTGGCATTTTCCCTTGAATGGATTGGAGGAAGTATTGGCTCGGTTTTGTGGTGGTGTTGGCAGGATGGGATGGGTTGTGTAAGAACGGGTGGGTGTATGGGAGGAGTGGGCTTCTGGTTTTGGGCAAATTTGGGCTGAGATAGGGAAGGAGGGTGAAGAAGTTTGTTGTTTGAGAGTGAGCTCATGATGAATGAGCTTCTCATGAAGGGCTTCGAAGCTGATCGGGTCATCACGGGCACGAACTGAGTCGACTATGGGTTTGTAGGTGTCATAATCGAGACCCTTGAGAACGGTGGCGATAATGTCTTCGGGATCTAGAGGTTTTCCCAAAATGGCGAGTTTGTCGGTACAAGCTTTGATAGCTTGCATGTAGTCCGAGATAGAGAGGGAGGATTTGGTGATAGAAGAAAGATTGTCTTTGAGTTGGAGTATGTGACCTCTAGAGGGATTGGCGTAGGTTGTCTTGAGGATTGTCCAAGCCTCGTTGGAAGTTTTGGCTTGATAGACAAGGGGAGCGACAGAGGTGTCCAAGGTTCCAAGGAGGGCACTAAGAATGAGCCGATCCTGTCTATTCCAGGTTTTGAAAGCTGGGTTTGGTGTTTCTTTGCCATCAGTTGTGATTAATTCAGTGGGTGTGGGGTGGGTACCATCTACATATTGCAGAAGATCTAGGCCAAAGAGAAGGGATGTTACTTGGGACGACCAAACTAAGTAGGTGAGAGGTGTTAAAGTTTTGCATTGGGAGAGATTGACCAAGAGAATAGGGCGATTGGGTTCATCGGTGTTAGGGATGGCGTTGGAGGTTTGGCCAGCCATGGTGGGTGAAGAAGATGGCAAACTGGTGAAAGGAAGGAAATTGTTTTTATTTGATCACAAAGGCTCTGATACCATGTAAAGATTATGGCAATGAATGAATTTTCCATTGAACAAACTGAGATATATATACAACATTTTGAGACTATACTAATTCTGAGATACATACAAATAAATAACAATACATGAACTGAAGTGGAACATCATCAGTCGAAGGGCTGTTGATTCTTTGCGTGAGGCGGCCGCCTGGCCGAGGATGGGGCGCACGCCTGGGCTCCAGAGAGTTCGGCCTTGACGTGATTTTGGTGAGGCGGGCGCAAGGCACTGATTGAGGCGGCCGCTTGGGAGGCCGAGGTTCCAGCAGTGGTGTGGACAGCGTGAGGCGGGCGCCTGGCTGAGGTTGAGGCGGGCGCCTCATTTGCTTGAGAATTTTGATTCTTAACAAATTGTAGGAAAATGTGATAGTTATGAACAAGCAAAATCATGGAGTAGAAGAGAAAGAGGAGTGAGATAGAGAGCTCGGATTTCAATGCCCTAAGCTATTGAGCAAATTACCGCGCTTATCGGGAAAGGTCAGACAGAGCGCCGCTCCTCCATTAAAATATCTTTTTGTCCTTTGTTTTGATGCAACTAACTTAACTAAACTCCGTTTATCGATAATACCAACTAACTAGTCCTAATACAAAAATATCTTCACGGACTTTGCTTCTAAGTCAGTACTTTAAACTGTTATCCTACTACTGTATACTTCCTCCGTCCCGTCCGACTTAGGACATTCACTCCCGTCGCGGAGATTAAAGAATACTATTATGATATTAGGAGAGAGAATGAGTGGAGGATGTATTGTGATTGTGAAAAATTAAATAGGAGAGAGAATGAGTGAGATAAATAGTGATGAGATTATTGTTGTGAGTATGACAAGTGGGTCCCATTTAATATAAACGTAATATAAACTTTCCATTTTGGGCCGTCCTAAGTCAGGTGGGACGCCCAAAATGGCAAAACGTCCTAAATCGGACGGGACGGAGGGAATATATGGTCACTAAGCTTGAATTTTTTTTTGGTACTCCTAAGCTTGGCAGGAAAGGCGGAAGCTTTGTCACTTGCATGCCCTATATCCAAATTTTGAGATTGTATTTTGAGATTACGAATTGCTATAGCACATTGTTGCATTGAGGGGTTGTGATGCGGAGAGCTGACACTGATGAGGGACATGGGCTAGTGATTGTTTTTAGGAGTTCCACTTTTGAAAGACCCTATTTTTTAAAATATTCTATTTATTAATTATATTCGGTATAGGTAATTTCAGTTCATCTAGATAATTTTAGTTAAGTTAGGTAATATATAATTATATTGTAATTGTAATTGTAATATACTGTTTTATTTATTCATTCTCTCTTCATTTTTCCACATGAATCTATTTGTAAGCGGACATAATCTATCCATACTCTCCCCTTTGTGATATTTCAACTGCAAAAGTCAGAAAACCTTGCGATAGCAAAATTATGTGCGAGAATGTGTCATTGTTTTGGGATTTCAATACTAATTAGATTGAGGATTTTTATGAATCACCTATTTAAACCCTATGTGACTGGAATTTCTATTATAGTTAGAGTGAGAATTTTTATGCGTCACCTATGTTGTAATATTTCCTAATACTAATAATGGGTCTTTAATTATTTTCTTAAGTCCATTACTTATCTTGGGGTCATTCTTGATCCATTTAAAAATGAAAGCCTTTTATGAAACAAATTGGAGGGAAATGAAAATTTCCAATTTCCCACCATCTTAAAATTTAAATGGTTTCATTGTTTTCCACATATATTTCATCCTTCTTTTTTCTATCTTCTATCTCCTATAAATAGGTGATCATCCTCATTGTGTTTTTCAAGTTCCCTTGAAATTTCTCTTAGTGAAAAGACCCTTGAGGGAGCTTGCTCTTCCTTTGTTAATTATATATATATATATATATATATATATATATATATATATATATATATATATATATATATATATATATATATATATAGATAGATAGATAGATAGATAGATAGATAGAAAAAAGAAAGAAAGAAGATAAGAGAGTATAAAAGAAGTAAGTATTAACGGCTAGTTTCAAATACAGTTTTAACTGTATTTTAAATTTATTTTGCCTGTCAGTTTCCGCCTGTTCTGATGTGCCATTTCCATGGAGGGTTAGGACTGTTCCGATCAGGTTCATGACTCCTCCGTAGTAGCATGGCAGTGTCTTTTCCCTCATTATAAATATGGGACAGAGTTAGGGCGAAACAGATTAGAAAAACATACAAACTCTCTCTCTGCATACATTAGTTTCTCTGCCTTCTCTTCTTAATGTTTTCCAAGATTGAATTGGGCTTGAGTTTCTGGTTCCAAGGACATCACAAATTGCAGTTGTGAATGTTCTTATTGTGCTAGGCATTACATTCCCAAGATAATTTTTCTGAGTAGCCATCTGCAACATATAGTGGGGAAAATATTATCTTGTAGATAGCCTATAAAACCTCCATCCCTTTTTCCATTGAGTCTTTCTATCCTAGTATTCAAAACTCAGATTCAACAATTACAAGATAATATTTTCCCCACTAATGGAGTCCTTGGTTGGAAAGACGGAAATTCATGAAGTTGAAAGGCTCGAACGTTTCAATGGGTTGAATTATAAGAGATGGAGCATGAAGATTTATTTTGTGTTGACCGTGACAAAGCTTGCCTATGTTCTGTCCGAAGGTTACCCACATGATGATTCCGCTTCAACAATTTCAAGTGATATGGAGAGTAGTAATGGAGAAAGGCGTGGGCTCACGGATCGACAAAAGAAGTGGCTGGACGATGACTATGCTTGCCGATATACTATCTTGAATGCGATGTCGAATGCACTCTTCAATGTTTTTCATAAGTTTCAAACAACTTATGATTTGTGGAATGCTATTCAAAGAAGGTACGTTAATGAAGATGCCGGAAATCGATCTTTCCTTGTTAACAAATTCATTGAATTTAAAATGATAGATTCTAAACCCATTATTGATCAAGTAAATGAAATTTGTGATATTGCTACTGAATGTGCTGATGTTAGTGAACCAATATCGGAGACTTTTCAAGTTTCTACTATCATTGGTAAACTTCCTCCTTCTTGGAAGGATTACCAAAAGTCTTTAAAACATAAAAGAAAGTCTCTTAATTTGGATCAACTTCTTCAACACATTCAAATTGAGCATGAATCTAGAATTAGAGATGGATTTGATAATCAAGGAAAGATTGAAAAAATTCATAATATCGAACTCGCTTCCAACTCGAAAAATCATGGCAAAAAGTTATTTAAGGGAGAATCTTCCAAGAACAAGAATAACAAGAGGAAAAGGGGAGATGACAACAATAACAACAACAAGAAGCATAAGAACAACAATGACAACAAAAAGGTTGCCTGTTATGTTTGTGGAAAAGAAGGGCATAAAGCTTTCAAATGTTTCTACCGCAAGGGACAAAAGAAACATGAGGCTAATGTCATTGAAGATGATGATGATATGGTGGCTAGGCTCACCGAAGTGCTCATGGTTGACGTCGACGAAGGTTGGTGGGTAGACTCAGGTGCTACTTGTCATGTGACTCCAAATAGGAGTGCCTTCAAGACTTATGAAACCCTTGATGGTGAAAAATCTGTGTTTATGGGCAATTCATCTACTAGTGTTGTTATTGGAAAAGGGACCTTAGAACTTCCTCTTACTTCGGGAAAAGTTCTAACCCTTAAGGATGTTCATCATATTCCTAGTTTAAGGAAGAGTCTTGTGTCCGTTAAGAAACTTGATGATCATGGTTTTAGAGTTGTATTTGATTCCCAAAAAGTGATCATTTCAAAGAAGGGATCATTTGTTGGGAAAGGCTATACCAAAAACAATTTTTATCTGCTTAGTATGAATAAAATTTCTCCTTCTGCTTACTTGGTTGACTCTATGAATCATGTTTGGCATTATAGATTAGGACATATTGGTAGTAATGCTATGCATAGAATAATACACCATGAATTAGTTCCTAGAGATAGCATTGTTTTAACTACTAATACTTGTGAGTATTGTGCCCAAGCAAAAATTACTAAGGAACCTAATAAATCCGTAGTTAGAAATACAAAACTTTTGGAATTAATTCATAGTGACATTTGTGATAATAAAGATATATTAACTAGAGGTGGAAAAAGATATTTTATTACATTTATAGATGATTTCTCAAAATTTACTTATATATATCTTTTAAGAACAAAAGATGAAGCCTTTGAGAAATTCAAGATTTTTAAAGAAGAAGTTGAAAATTTGCATGGAATAAAAATAAAAAAGATTAGATCCGATAGAGGCGGAGAATATAAGTTAGGAGCACTTATAAGCTATTGTGAAGAAAATGGAATAACAATGGATAAGTCCGCTCCAAATACACCACCTCAAAATGGTGTAGCGGAACGGAAAATAGAAGCCTTTTAGAAATGGTTAGTGCAATGTTAATTCATTCTAAAATGCCTTATAGTTTTTGGGGAGAAGCTTTATATACTGCTTGTTATATCTCTAATAGAATTATTCATTCAAAACATGATAAATCACCATATGAGTTGTGGAAAAATCGAAAACCAAATATTAGTCATTTTTAAGTTTGGGGATGTATAGCTTATGTTTTAGATGCAACTTTAAAGAGACCAAAACTCGGTAGTAAAGCTACTAAATCTATTTTTATTGGCTATGCTAAAGGGAGTAAAGCATGTAGATTTTTGAATCTAAGTTCTAATAGTGTACTCGAGGCGGCTAATGCAATTTATTTTGAGCACTTGACCATTAAGGATGCCGATAAACATGAATTAGAAAAAGAATTGACTATAGAATTAGAAGAGTCTCAACCTCCTCTAGATTCCGTCCCTTCTTCTACTTCTAATCCTTCTCAAGCATCAGTCCCATCATCTTCTAGTGAACCTAGAAATGAACAAGGTAGTGAAGAGCCAAATCCAATTGAACTTAGAAGAAGTAAACGACAAAAAATTGAAACGGATCTAGGACCCGGAATGTTTACTTACATGTTAGAAGAAGATCCTAAAACCTTTAAAGAGGCTATGTCTTTACCCGATGCTAAATTTTGGAAATCTGCTATGGATGATGAAATAAAATCTATACATGATAATAATACTTGGACCTTGACTGACATTCCTCCTAACACAAAACCAATCGGTTGTAAATGGGTATTAAAAAGAAAGTATAAAACCGATGGTAGCATAGAAAAATATAAGGCAAGGGTGGTCGTTAAAGGCTATAGTCAAAAAGAAGGTATAGATTATTTTGAGACTTTTTCACCGGTTACAAAAATAGCCTCCATTAGGATAATGTTTGCTATTGCATCTGTCTATAAATTAGAAGTGCATCAAATGGATGTCAAGACAGCATTTCTTAATGGTGAACTTGAAGAAGAGATTTATGTTTATCAACCCGAAGGGTATGTGGTCAAGGGTAAAGAAGATAAAGTTTGTAAACTTAATCGTTCCCTATACGGTCTTAAGCAAGCACCTAGACAATGGTATAAGAAATTTAAATCAGAAATCAAAAAATTCGTTTTTAAAAACTCTAAAGTGGAAAGTTGTGTATTTAGAAAGACAACTGATAAATATAGTGTAGTCATTACTTTATATGTTGATGATTTGTTAATTTTTGGTACCAACATGGATTGTATTAATGAAACTAAGAGTTTTTTGACATCGAATTTTGATATAAAAGATCTTGGGCCTGTTGATGTGATTCTTGGTGTAAAAGTGATTAAAAAGGATGGAAACTACATTTTGACTCAATCACATTACATTGAAAAAGTGTTACGAAAATTTAATTACTTTGATTGTAAGCCTTATAGTATTCCGATAAGCACTAATGTCACTTTAGTCCCTAATAATGGTGAGCCTGTTAATCAAGAAGAATATGCTAAAATTATTGGGAGTCTAATGTATGCAATGAATTACACTAGACCTGATATTGCTTGTGTTGTTGGAATATTAAGCAGGTTTACTAGTAATCCTAGTAATGAACATTGGAAAGAACTCTATAGAGTTATGAGATATTTGAAGTCCACTATTAATTATGGATTACACTATAACTGTTCAGTTCCTATTTTGGAATATTATAGTGATGCTAATTGGGCTTCTGACCGAACAACTTCTAAATCCACAAGTGGATTGTTGTTCACTATTGGTGGTTGTATTGTCGCTTGGCCTTCCAAGAAACAATCATGTGTTGCACTATCATCCATGGAATCCGAGTATATTGCTATGTCATTGGCAAGCAAAGAGTTGATATGGATGAAGAATTTTTTGAAGTGCATACCTTTTATAAATGGTTCAAAAGGACCATATACCTTGTATTGTGATAATCAATGTGCGATTTATAATACTAAAAATAAAAGATTGTCTAGCAATAGTAAACATATTGCTATGAGGTACAATCATATTAGAAGATTGGTGAAGAAAGGTAAGATTGTAATTGAATATCTACCTACTGATCAAATGCTTGCGGATCCGCTGACTAAACCTTTAAATAGCACTAAGATCAGTAAAGCCATGGGAGATATGGGACTATTACCGGTTGATTGAGATAACTTGCCTAAACCTACTCCATCTTGGTGATGCCCGTTATAACTGGTAATCATCATGCTCAGAGTTCAAAGGAAATTAGTCAAGAATTATCCGAGAGATGGCTACAGTTGTAGCATCTCCAGTGCATTATATATTCCTTGGATTAGTGGGGGTGCTAAACTATTCCAAGTTAAAGTCTCATGTCTGGCTAATGCACTGTTATCCATAATAAGTAGGTTGGACTGTGTCCTTAACAGAACTCATAGCTTGTGTGGGGTGATGAAGTGGTTGTGGACACCCTTGATGAGTCTGCCTTTGCGAGTAGGAGGGTTAGGGCCGCTCTCTAGAGTTTTGGTAAAACTCGAGAGTACTCGCTAAATGGGATCAGCGCATGGCCCATAAATGCGCTGCCTAAGAGAACCATGAACTCTATGTATAATGTGAACTTTATGTTGTATATTTTAAGAACTGAGATAAAGGCCTAGTCCTCCCTAGTCTCATAGAACTTTTCGACATTTTGTTCAACCCTTGGTTAAAGGCCTAGTCCACCATAGGGCATACATTTTACAATGCCCAACTTTTATTGAGTCTTTTATGGTCATTTTCATTATTAGTAAATTAGTGGGGGATTGTTGTAATATTTCCTAATAATGGGCCTTTAATTATTTTCTTAAGTCCATTACTTATCTTGGGGCCATTCTTGATCCATTTAAAAATGAAAGCCTTTTATGAAATAAATTGGAGGGAAATGAAAATTTCCAATTTCCCACCATCTTCAAATTTAAATGGTTTCATTGTTTCCCACATATATTTCAACCTTCTTTTTTCTATCTTCCATCTCCTATAAATAGGTGATCATCCTCATTGTGTTTTTCATGTTCCCTTGGGACTTCTCTTAGTGAGAAGACCCTTGAGGGAGCTTGCTCTTCCTTTGTTAATTATATATATATATATATATATATATATATATATATATATATATATATATATATATAGATATAGAAAGAAAGAAAGAAGATAAGAGAGTATAAAAGAAGTAAGTATTAACGGCTAGTTTCAAATACAGTTTTAACTGTATTTTAAATTTATTTTGCCTGTCAGTTTCCGCCTGTTCTGATGTGCCGTTTCCATGGAGGGTTAGGACTATTCCGATCAGGTTCATGACTCCTCCGTAGTAGCATGGCAGTGTCTTTTCCCTCATTATAAATATGGGACAGAGTTTGGGCGAAACAGATTAGAAAAACATACAAACTCTCTCTCTGCATACATTAGTTTCTCTACCTTCTCTTCTTACTATTTTCCGAGATTGAATTTGGCTTGAGTTTCTGGTTCCAAGGACATCACAAATTGCAGTTGTGAATATCTAGAGTATACTTTGACAGGCTTACAAGATTCAAGGTTGGTATCCTTCAAAATATCTAGAGTATACTTCCTTTGATGCAAATAAATCCCCTTATCTGACTTCCCAATTTCCAGACCAAGAAAGTAGTGAAGTGAACCAAGATCCTTGATTTTGAACTTAGAATGCAGATGATGTTTAACAACAGTGATGACTATAGGGTCATTACAGTGATTATTAAATCATCAACATATACTAACACAGCAGTTAACTGAGTAGATGTCTTGAGCAGAAACAAAGAACGATCAGCATGTGTAGAACTAAAGCCAAACTCCACAAGTGCCTCTGAAAACTTATGGAACCATTGTCGAGGTGCTTGCTTTAACCCATATAAGGATTTCAACAGTTTGCACACTATGGGAGAAGAACCATGTGACTGCTATAGATGGGAAGGAATAACCAGAACTTGGGGAACATCCATATAAACTTCTTCATGAAGATCTCCATGTAAAAATGCATTAGAAACATCCATTTGAGAAAGAGACCAACCCTTGGAAACTGCCAAAGCTAACAATAGCTACAGAAGCAAATGTTTCAAAGAAATCTTGTCCTTCAACCTGAGTGAAACCCTTTGCCACCAATCTGGCTTTGTACTTGTCCAAGGAGCCATCAGAATTATATTTTAACTTGTAAATCCATTTGCAACCCACAGTATGTTTCCCACTAGGTAGAGCTTGTAAGATCCATGTATTGTTACTTTCTAAAGCTTCAAGTTCATTCTTCATAGCATCACACCACTCAGAACATTTAATGGCTTGATTATATGTGGATGGTTCTTTTGGAGAGGAAGAAATATTTAAACAAAAGGTAGTGTATTGAGGAGAAACATGAGGATAGGAAATGTAATTGTGTAAAGGATAAGGAGAAGTATACCTTGTGATGAGAGAAGCAGAATGATTGGTAAAAGAACCAGGAAGACCATCATAGTCTTGATATTTTACTGGAACACTTTTCTTTCTGACTGGTCTGTGGATCATGGATGGAATAGTACCAGAAGAAGAAGAAAGTAAAGGAGAAGGAGAAGGAGAAGAAGAAGAAGAAGAAGAAAGGGAAGGAGATGGATTATGCTGATCCAAATGAGATGGATTAGAATCATCAACATTCAGCCATTCAATATCAGTATTAGGCAAAATAGGTGATGAGATGGGAAGAGAAATCTCATTGGAGGAGAATGGAAATATGGTTTCATAGAATTTGACATCTCTACTATAAAAAATTATGTGAGATTGTAAGTCATAGATTTTATAGGCTTTCTTTTGAGGAGGATAACCAAGAAACACACATTTAGTAGCTCTGGGAGAAAACTTATCTCTATGATGAGACAAAGTGGAGGCAAAACATAGACATCCAAAGACTTTGAGATGAGAATAGGCTGGCTTTTTCCCCATGAGAACTTAAAAAGGAGTTTTGTTCAATAGCACAGTGCTTGGAACTTCTTCAACACATGGTCCTGCATATAACAATTACAGTGAAAGAAATAGAACACTGAGTATCACAAGAAAGTTTACTCACAGAAATTAGATTGAAGGTAAAATCAGGCATAAACAGGACATTGAACAAAGTAATGTATTCTGTCAAGTGAATAGTGCCTTTGTGAGTAATGAGAGATTTTTTACCATTAGGTAGATGATTATGTGAAGTAGTTGGAGTAGGGTTACTGATTGTTTCTGAAATTACCACCTCTGCTAAGCAATGCAGTAGACAAAGAGTGATCAGTATCTTGCACATTCAGATTTACAATGGATTGCCCCTCTGTTGTTCTTCTTGAAGAAGCATATTGAGTACCTCATTAACTGCTGGAACTGGTTTCATCATCAAGATTTGTCCTCTAGTAGAGGTGAAACTCTCATTGAGACCCATCAGAAACTGTGTCAACTTATGCAACAATTCAAATCCATCTTGAACTTTGGTATGACCACATGTACAGTTACAAAGACACTTAGTTAAGTGTGTGAGCTCATAGTATTCATCCCACATACTTCTGAACTTTGTATAGTAGGCAGAGATAGACAAGTGTCCTTGAGAAAATGATGCAAGATCTTTACAAATCTGAAAAATCTTAGGAGCATTTGATACTGAGAACCTAGTTCTTAGATCTTCCCATACATGTTGAGCAGTTGGAAAATAAGCAATGCTAGAAGCAATATCTGGTGATAACTGTAAGTACCCAAATCTGGCTCATGCCTTCCGGTTAAATTTCCCGGCAATTTCGGAAAGTTTCCCGGTAATTCCCCGGACCTTCCTAGTGTTCCGGAAATATTCCGGAACAGTTCCAAATTAAATTAAGGGCTGAAAGGGAGCCTTCCTAATTAAGAAACACGTTTTTCTTAATTAGGAGGAAGTTTCTAGAATTTGCCACCTTGCATGGTTCTAGAAATGCTGAGTCATTGTGGATAATGCCGCACGGCTGCATTAGCTCGAGGTCCCTAGCCGCACGGCTTCATTCGCTCTCTCCAGACTGCCTATAAATAGAGCCCTCCTCTACCCATTTTAATCATCCACAAAAGGCATCAATCTCTCATATTACGAAGAAATCCTCCCAAGAAGCTGCTGGAAGTCCAAGAAGGTGAAGAAGAAGGCCAAGAAGCTACCTCCCTCCTCCTTGAAGATCCAAGATCAACCTCTCCTCCTAGCTCCATCCAAAGAAGAAGGAAGCCATTGGTAACCTCGCACGCCCTAACCTTGCATCCTAATTGCTTTATAAATTGCTCATTGCATTGCCTTTATATTGCTTGGGACTTGGTAGATTAAAGATCATATCTTTATATTCCCTTCCCCTTTTGCATGCATTAGACATCATTTGTCATAAAAATGTAGTCTTTCCCCATAAAGGTGCATCCTTTGCACCTAAAACCCCCATTTTCCAATAAAAATGTCATCTTTATGCATCCTTTGCATATAAAAATCAAATCTTTTTAATCAAAATGCATCCTTTGCATTCAAAATACCTTTTCCAAGCATCATTTGCTTTAAAGATCATGTCTTTACCATAAACTAGCATCATATGCTTTTCAAAATGCAATCTTTATGCATCATTTGCATAATGAATTCCAATTTCTTCATAAAAATGCATCATTTGCATAAAAATCATATCTTTATGCATCATTTGCAATAAAGATCATTTCTTTGAATCAAATGCATCATTTGCAACCCAAAAATGTCATCTTTTCATTAAAGTGTCATTTTTACATACATTCCCCCATTCCCCATTAGTAACCTCGGAACGGACCGATGTAAAAGATCCTATCTTTACATCGTTCCTTCCATAAAGGTTTCATAATCTCTTTAGAAAGGGACACCTTTGAACCCTATATCTCCGATTATCACTTAAGATGAGTATGAAGCATCTATATGAGCTCGACCATCTTAAAGTGTAGGATTGATGGGCTAAGGACCCTCCTTTTCTAAAGAACCTCATCTTTGACTATAAAGAGAGTCATTCTCTCGATCACGCAAGTCCCAAGGTCCAAAAATGCGATGATCACAAGTCCAAGATGAGGGCGGGATCATAATCCCGAATACATAAAATCCAAGAAATCCCGAGCGACAACCAATAAATGGTTTGTACGTCCGGAAGACGACTTGGGACATTCCCTCCTTATTTTCAAACACATGCACACAAGAAAGCACGCAAGCAAGCACGATTAATGGGATCTTGGGAGACTTGCTCCGGCAAGGCACCTTGGGTGAACGACGATCCGTTCTTCCCAAGGGGTAACTTAACCTCCGAACCCATAAAACCTTTTTTTCAAAGTTTTGAGGTAATCAAAATGGCGTGGCGACTCCGTTTTTCAAATTAAACCGGATGTCTTCAAACTCGCGTGAATCCAACAAACACAAAATTTGGGGCACACATTCACAGTTTGGCGACTCCGCTGGGGATATCCCAAAGGAGAAAAGCTTTTATTTTCAAAACAAAAATCGATACTCGGTATATAGGTGGAAACCACTTGCCTTTCATGTACACTCCACGATGTGGGAGTTGGGATAATCCGGTGGTTTAACAATCCCACGTACCAGTATCCCTTTTCGAAAATTTTTTGAAAAAAATATAAAAGAAAGCTTTTCCCTTTTGAGCGGGTTAGACTCCCGTCGCTGATTTCATTAATCATGCTTGCTTTCTTTACCATGCATTGCATCATTTGCATCTTGGAATCTGTGCATACTTTGAACGGGAAACAACCCGAAAAATAGCAAAAGGAGTGGAACTGGAAAATTGATCCATGCGGTCGTACGGCTCAATCCTCCTTGGATTCGGCCGGGCGACCTCGGTGGCAATTCCACCGGGAAAAATCATGGTTAATACAGCGGTCCTAGCGGCTTGGGGCTACTCGGCTCCATGGCGGCCAGGGCTCCCGAGAAAATTTACGTGCTTATGTCTTTGCATTTTCCCCGTCCCGAAAATCATTCCTTTAAAACACATTATGAAAATCTCTGTTTTAACTCAAAAAGGAACATTTTTAGGAGACCGCACACTACGCGCTTTGATATATCTGTACACTTTGCACGCACGTCCTTCAAACCCGAGGGTGGTTCAGTGCGATCACGGACAGCCTTACGATGCTCCGGGCGCGCACGGAATCATCCCAACCTCCCATGGCGGCCGGTGTCGACCAATGCACGGTCCGTGTCACACGTTTCAAAAAACCGTGACTTTTGGTTGGTTTTTGGTCTAGTCCGTGTCATATAGCCCGATTGCATACCCTCGTAAAGGTCAAGCCTTAGTTCATAACGGAAGAAGAACTACGCAAAATTCCGACAAGGAAAAATTGGCGAGATCTCGACTCCGACATTGACTATTGACCTTGACACGCACGGAATGCGTAAGAGTCAAGACCGAGTCTTTGCCAACAAATCAAAAGATCTTTCGCTCAAGCGAAGCTCTGCTAAAATTCCGACAAGGAAAATTGGCAAGATCTTGACCCGGCATTGACTTCGATTCTAACTCACGCCGGCGTATGCAACGAAGTTCAATGTGACCTTTGTGTCATCCGGCTTTTGCCGCCCGACCCATGCCTATTATCTTCTCGGACATTACCGAAAGTCAAGAACGTCATTCGCTCAAGCGAAATTACGCAAAAATTCTATCAAGGCGTAAAGACGAGACTTTCCGGTATTGCCTTGACTATAATCCGCATCGCTCGTGCGTTGAAAGTTCCTATGACCCGCTAGACCCGTTAGGAGCGTTCTTTACTCTCGGTCGGTGGGATCCGCGTGCCCTATAGGACCCTCGCCGGGGCATCCACCTGGGAGGTCGAAATACGGGTGGAATACGAGGGGCTTATAGACGTAGTGACGGAACCCGGCGATCCGGGATCTAGAGTAGTTACGAAAAAGAAGGGCAAACCCCTTTTCCAACCAAATAGATATTAATAAAAGACAACATTTTAAGTAAATTTGGAAGATTCTAATTTGCATATTGCACGAGCCTTCGACTAAACACCTACCAGAGTCTAAACCTTTCCTATCCCTTTCCGCATGGCGAGAAAGAAGTGGGTGAGAACACGGGTCGGCGACTTGTTAGCGCGAGAATTCTCGAACGGTTCGCGAGAATCCTCGGTTTGGTCGATCCGAGAGAGTCGAGAATGTCCGATTCGACGAGAGAACGGCCTTGGTTTGGGTAACCGAGATGACTAGGGAAGAAGAGCTAGCCTATAGCCAATCCCCTCCTCCATCCACATATAATCCTTTGCCAAAACTGTCCCTTTTCGGTCTTCCCCAACATCCCGAGCCGTCGGGGTCCCGACACCCTCACGGCCTTTGCATCCCAGGTGGGACTCTTTCCCTCCTTTCGGCCTAATCCAAATCTCTTTACTTTGGAATCCAGTACCACCACGACCTCTCTAATTTCGTCAACGCCTTTGTGAATTTGCCTATCTCTCGGGCAGTGGTAGTGAAGAATCGATCGGAAACGAGAATAGGAATGGATGGATTTACGGTGATGATGACAGGTTCGGTAGAAGGAATGGACTTGGAGTCGGCGAAGTGAAACCCAAAGGGCAAGATGAGGTAGAAAACCACGGACCGGAATAGGGGATGAAATCACTTCAAAGTGTATTTGCGGCACTGTGTGAAGGCTCGGAAAAGGAAAAAGATGCTAGCTTAGATGAGGCGGTATATGAGTCCTACATCCTAGAGTTCAATACTCCTTACAAAGACTTGGTCGGTGAATGGAGGGATTTAATTGAAGCCCTAGGCTGAAAGAGGAAAGTGGGCTCCACCCACCGTCTGGAAAACGTAAGCATCGCGGAAGCCAAACTCTCATCGGGGAGAGTAGACTGCATTACGGTGTTAGTAGTCACTCCACGAGACCTTGTACAGAAGAAGAGTGTATGGATGCCACTGGAAAGAGTCTTAAGTCTCGGCGACCCCGAGTCCCTTTATGTCTGTGACGACAACGATGTTTTCTTGGTAATTCCCAAGTCGGAGGAGGAGTCCAAGATACCTCTTATATGGCGTCAAGTATCCCGACCTGCTTTTGCCCTCATTGGTCATCGAGTCAAGACGAAAGTTCCCGCGAGAGTTCTGCGGTGATGCGATGAAGACACGGTCGAAGTGCCGGAAGGAACAGTAGAAGAGTGGTTAGCCCGAAGCCAAAAGCCCGAGAAAACCTTCCCGACAGTGAAGAACGAGAAACCCGCCATGAGGTTTGACCCTGAAATCCTTATTGATGATGGAATTTCTCACTTGAGAAAATGTTTGGCCAATGTCAAAGATGCCGTCGGAAAGGCGACCCCTAGAGAAAGAAGGGACATGCTTGACGGTGATGAGGAATGTGATCCCACTCTGTTGAAAAAATTGTTGGACTGGATGAGAAAGCCGGTCGCCGGGCTCCAAACCACGAAGGTGATAACTCTGTTGCATGTTGACTTTGAAAAGTTTGAATGAGGCTGTGAAGGCTCTAAACGGAGAAGGTAAAGGCTTTGAAACCAGACCAAGCTTGCTAAGCCAATCGGAGAGTCGAGAACCACGAGAAGGTCGAAAGCCGTTAACTTGGGATCGGATTCGAGAAGCGGCCTACGCCTCCGGTAGTGCCATTAATCAGATTAATCGGCGAAATTGGCCATACGCCGGCAAGAGCCCGCCTCGACTTTGAAAGAGCTAACGAGAATCCTCCGGTAGGAATAATGACCGGGAAAATCTAATGTCTATGTGATGACTCGATGCAGACGAGATGAGTATTGAAGCGGCCTAAGGGTGACAAAAAGAATGCCGTCTCGGAGCCAAAGACGAGATAAGAGGCCTTATAAGCGGAAGTAGAAAAGCCGGACTACGACAAAGAGGATCAGTGTTGACTCGGTTGAAGTGTACCCAAGCCAATATCTCCTTGTGGTCCTGTTAACCTCTTCGTACCCTCATAAGTTGAAGCTAGAAGAAAGTTTGGCCAAGACCATGGTGCCCATAGATGTCACCCCGGATGAGGTCGTCCAAATGATTGGAAGTATCCACTACGGAAACATCATTACCTTCCGACTTGGACTGCCAAAGTATGGGGCTAGTCATAACGAACCTCTTTACATCACGGTCCGGTTAGAAGAGCGTCGATTGCCACGGGTATTAGTCGATGGAGGGTGCAATGAATGTCTTGCCGGCCAAGATGATGGACTTATTGGACTTGAAGCCAACCGATTTGAAGCCTTCTAGTCGGACTATTAAAGCCTATGACTCCCTTTGCACGGTCGGTTTTGGGGATTGCTACTCTCAAGTGTGGTTCGGAAAAAGGTCATGGACGTTGATTTTCAAGTGATTGATATTCCGATTTCATTTCTTGCTCTCTTGGGACGGCCCTGGATCCACCGGATAAATGGGGTAGCCTCTACTTTGCACCGGTGCGTCAAATTTGATCAAATGATGGTACTATCACCACCATTTATGGAGACAGTGTCACGGTAGAAGGAACCCGGCCTTTGGAGACATCCCGATATTGGAAATCAAACATGATGACGAAGGGTTGGCATTGACGGGATTCTCTGTAGCTCCTTCCAAAGCACAAGTGTGTTGCGTGACCTCACTACTACTTAGATAAAATCCCTCTGCCATGAGAATGATGAGAAAAATGGGTTATCTTAGGGACTTGGATTGGGTAGAAGACTTCGAGTCGCAATACCATCATTGATGTAAAGGAAGCGAGACTACCGAGATACGGCTTGGGGTACAAACCGAATGACGAGAAAAGTTAAAGGGGCCCGGCTTCATCCCTACGGTTTATCCACGACCCATTACTTTACAAAAGGCGGGACACAATACGATAAAAGTGATCACCGGATCTCCTTGCGAGAAAACCCTTTTGGAGAATCTTGAGAAAGTAAGGGAAAGCCGGCCAATCTGTTCGAAGAATGTTCCTTGACTTGCCCGAGACATTCACAGGGCTACCACTACCGTTCGGAAGCAGTATGTCTTCAAAGGAAACTCGAGACGGCGTCAAAGAATCGGCATCCGGGGTAATGGACTTCTCTGCTTTCGAGTTAGCTCTTAGAAGATCGACGGATAAAAGGCTGCCAATAGTGAAGACGGTGAGTGGGGCTTGCTACGGTTGTTTGATGAAGAAGCACGAGATCCAGATTTGATCGACTTCGGCTCGAGATGATGAGATAGTTGCCGTAATTGGAGACGGTGGTGAAAATCCTTTTGATCCCGCACTTTGGTAACTAAGACGAAATGCCGTTGAAGAATTGGGAGACGTTCTCGGGACCGATAGCGGCCAAACGGCAAATGATAGCGGAGCTTGGATTGAGTACCTCGTCCTTCTCGGCCCGGTTGTGTCAAACACCTGTTGTCCATTCGGTCGAGTCGGGAATCTTTGAATTCCGAGTCCTACGAGTCATCAGAAGGCCTCACGCTGAGGACTATCAAAATGTAATCGATGTCATCTTTCCCCTTATTTTGAATGAAATGACGAGATCTTTACGAGTATCCTCTTATTGCCAACTTAACAAATGATAAATTAACTCAAAACTTAACAACGAGTTAATAATGAATCATTTGAACAAGATGCAAACACACTAAATGAACAATACATTAAAGAAATCTTTAAGCGGGTTTCGGAAAAAAGGAAAACCGGGCCCAGTGCCGAGGAGGTTTTGACAAGTGTGAACTTGGAGTGCTTGTCGAGGAACCTAAAGAGACACGAGATCGGAAACTTCTTCCGGGGTTGAACGGGACGGTGATCGATCTGCTCGGGGAATACGTCGACGTGTTTGCATGGTCATACGGGGATATGCGGGGCTAGACAGGTTCGATAGTAGAGCACGAGAATCCCTCTAGCACCGGATGCTAAGCCGGTAAAACGAGCGAGGAAGATCAAGCGAGAATGGTCTCTACGGTCAAAGAAGAAATTGAGAAGCTACGCGGGTAGGATTCATCGAGTCATCGAATATCCGACATGGTTATCCAATATTGTGACCGTCACCAAGGCCCGATGGGAAGGTGCGGCTGCTTTGTGTGGATTTAGAGATCTAAACAAGGCCGGCCCAAGGACGATTACCCTTTGCCAAACATAGACATCTGGTGGACTCCTTGCCAACTACGAAGTCAAATCCTTCGTTGATGGCTTTGCGGGGATACAACCCGGATCAAGATGGCGAGGAAGACCAAGAAAAGACGGCCTTCACCACCGTGGGAACTTGCTTGTTATACGGTGATGCCATTTGGGCTTAAGAACGCCGGGGCTACTTACGAAAGGGCGGCGGCCGCGCTTTTTCATGACATGATCCACAAGGAGATTGAGGTCTACGTAGACGACATGATAATCCACTCCAAAGGCGAGGACGGGCGGCACTTTGTTGACTGCGGAAGTTCTTTGAGAGGTGAGACAACATTCCATGAGACTAAACCTGCTAAATGCACCTTCGGAGTGACAAGGGGAAAAGTGCTTGGGTATATGGTCACGGAGCGAGGTATCGAAGTTGACCCCCAAAGATCAAAGCCATTATGGATATGAGGCCACCTCGGACCCGGACGAAGTCAAGAGCTTTATGGGAAAAGCTGCGATACATTAGCCGTTTCGTCAATCGATTGACCACTATGTGCGAGCCCATCTTCAAGCTCATGAAGAAGAACGTAGACACGAGAATGGACCGAAGAATGCCGGGATGCTTTTGACCGGAGATCAAGGCATACTTGGTACATCCTCCGTACTATGCCCCCAGCATAGACGAAACCTCTTACGCTCTATCTCACATCGCGATACGGCGGTTGGGGCTATGCTTGCTCGGGAGAAGAAAGACTCTCGGGTAGAGAATGCCATTTACTTTGTCGGTAGGAAGGCTGCGGGAAGTGAGCTCAATTACTCGGCATGTGAAAAGACACTGTGCGGGAGGCAGTGCAGGTAGTCGGCAAGTTGAAGCATTATATACGAAGCCCGCCCTGTGAATTTGGTCTCAAAAATGGACCCCATCAAATACATCTTTGATAAGCCTTCCCTCTCGATGCGTCTAGCAAAGTGGTCCTTCTTCTTAGCGAGTACGACATCAACTATGTGACCGAGAAAGGCCATGAGGGTCAGCGTTGTCGAGACCACTGGCAAACTTTCCCGGTAATGAAGACGAGAGGGCACGAACCCCAATTCCCGAGATGAAGGGATCTTTGCGGTCGAGCACGAAAACCGATGGCAATTGTTCTTTGACGGAGCCGCTAACAAGAGGAAACGGTATCGGGATGCTCTTGGTCGATCCGAAAGATGAGCATACACCCATAGCCCTCAAGTTGAACTTCCTGCCACGAACAATGTTGCCGAGTATGAAGCCTGCATTCTTTGGTTTGGAAGGTTGCCTTAGAAAGGAATGTCGAGGAGCTAGAAGTTTACGGAGACTCGGCCACGATCATCAACCGGGTTTCCAACAAGTGGAAGGCTGTGGACCCTAACTGCGGCGGTATCATGCCCGTATGGAGGAGTTATTTGGACGGTTCGGAGAAGTGACCTTCCACTACTTGCCAAGGGAAAAGAACAGATTCGCGAGATGCCACTAGCTACTCTAGCCTCATTGGTAGAGATCCCCGAGGAAAAGCCATAAAACCCTTAGAGTGGGTAGAAGAGAAGCCCCGGCCTATACATTTGTGAAGTAGACACAGGACCCGAGCCTATAAAGGAACCACAGTACAATCAAATTTACCGGTTCCTCAAAGATGGAGAGTCGGCTTTCGAGAGACAAAGAAGGTAGACCAAAAGAAGGTGTCGAGCCAAGAGCTTACAAGCCACGAAAAGGTTGGCCTCCCATTATGTCATTCTAGGAGGCAACCTATACAAGAAGCGGTACCAAGGACCACTCCTCTTGTGCGTCACTCGAGAAAAGGCCAAAGAGTTGATGGCGAAGTCCACAATGGTCCTGCGGTCCTCATATGAATGCCGAGCCACGATGCAAGTGATCCTCGAGAATGGGTTACTCTTGGATTTCCATGGAAGCGGTGTGTCCGGCACGTCAGAGCATGCGACAAGTGCCGGCGGTTTGCCAACCTCAACCATCTCCCGCCTCATGACTGTATTGCATGACGACTCCTTGGCCGTTTGCAACTTGGGGTATTGACGTGATAGGGAAAATAGCCGGCGGGAAAGCAATGGACATGAATTTGTGCTAGTAGCCATCGACTAATTTACCAAGTGGGTAGAGGCCAAGTCTTACAAGGTCCTCACTTCAAGAAAAGTGGCCCAATTCATCAAAGAAAACATAATGTGCGAGATATGGGGTGCCCAGCGAGATCATTTCCGATAATGGGTCGCACTTTGAAGGGGCTGCGATAGGTTCTTTGTCGAGAATTCAGAATCACTCGCCACAAGTCGTCTCCGTATAGACCTCGAGACTAATGGAGCCGTGGAAGGCTGCTAATAAGACGCTCGAACGGATCATCAGGAAAATGGCCACCGTGGTCGTGATTGGCCCGAAAAGGCGCACTTGGCACTCTGGGGCTACAGAACGTCTGTCGGAAACGGCTACGGGAGAAACTCCTTTTGCCTTAACCTACGGGATGGAAGCGGTGTTACCGGTGGAGTTGGAAATCCCGTCATTAAGGGTCCTCTGGAAAACAGTGTCAATGAAGTAGAATGGTTGCGCGGCCGGCATGATGAGTTAGCCACCTTGATGAAAGAAGGCTAAAAGCCATGGAACACACCGAGCCTACCGGAGGCGGATGGCGAGCGTTTGATAAAAAGGTCAAGGCCGGAGACATCAAAGAGGGTGACTTAGTGTTGAAAGTGAAGCCCCCTACCGAGACAACCCCACAGGAAAATGGGAACCCGTTTGGATCGGCCCTTATGTGGTGCGAAGATACTATCGGGAGGAGCCATGAAGCTTGCGGACACGGACGGCAATCCCTTTGTCCACCCGGTCAGCGGTGATAAGCTCAAAAGATACTATGTCTAAAAGGAAAATAAAAAAAGTGCAAAAAGAGTAATACCCGGCTAAATTTGAAAACCCCAAAAAGGGCGGTCTAGGCAAAGACGGGGTTGCACATAAAAAAAAAATCTTAGTGCAAAAAGAGTAATGCCCGGCTAAATTTGAAAACCCAAAAAGGGCGGTCTAGGCAAAAAACGAGTTGCACATAAAAGAATAGAAAAAAAATATATATATATATATATAGTTCACCGAGAATGAACTACGAAGACTGAGCCCCTTAGTCTTTCTTGTAAAAGGGAACGTAGGCGGCCATATATGGTTCGGTCTAAACAATAAAAAGGACAATCAAGCTTCCATGAAGTGCGTCCTAAATAATAAAGGGTATTTCGGT
Source organism: Adenophora triphylla var. japonica (assembly GCA_022495995.1). Lineage (NCBI taxonomy): Eukaryota > Viridiplantae > Streptophyta > Magnoliopsida > Asterales > Campanulaceae > Adenophora > Adenophora triphylla. The sequence continues at coordinate 132,882 of JAFEMH010002009.1, read as the reverse complement.
TTTTCATAAAACGGGTCCCAATCAATAAGACATTTGAATTTCCATGAAATGTGTCTTGATTAATTTCTAAAATAATATTTCTTGTTCATTACAAGTTAAAAACTTCTTGATGAGTTCAAGCACGGTCTACCTCTTGACTCTGCTAACTGCTACAAAGATCTAAAATACAATAAAATGCCTAAATAAACTAATGTGTTTGCAAAATGGCAATAAGAAGATCCTAAGAAAAGATTTGTCGGTCGTCATTATTTGAGTCTTCTTTGGTCTTCTTCCCTTTTCCTCGGCCCCAGTCGAGTCTTCTTCCTCTTTTTATCTATGATGTCGGTATCCCTCATCCCGACCTCAGGTATCCTCATTGGAGCCTCCACCAAACCCGTGTCAATAAGTGCTCTCTGCAGAGCACGAGTCCGCACCTCCTCCCTGCGAGCCTCGGTCGAAGGAGCAACCTCGGACAACCTCTTGTGCAGAGCCTCCATGTCTCACGATCGGAGGTCACCTGGTTATGGCGACTCGCCTTAGCCTCGGTCTCCCTCGAGTCCTACTCGAGTCGCGGTCGGCTCCCAATAAAGCTCGACGTCTCTCCTCCAAGATGACCTGAGTCGCTCCCGTCTCCCTCTCGTACCAGTCCAGTAGACGGTGGTCAAGATGGTACTCTTCTGCTCTGAAGATAGCCACAGGTGGGAAGCGGTGTATGTCGAAGCCCTCGAGAAAAATGAGAAGGCATTTGGATCTCTCATGTCCAATGGCACCACCTCCATGGTCCGGATGTCCTCCCAATCACTCAATGGCTCTGTAAAGCCCCAAGCTGCTGGATACTAAGCGGGGAATGTAGAAGGACGACCGGCGAGAACCACGGAACCCTCGCGGCATAAGACTCTGAAATGTCCTCTGGTTTGCAACCTCCAATGAGGTATCCACCAACGGATGTCCGAAGTGGATAGCCTAGCCATCGTCGGCTCCCGGCTACCACGGTCTGTTGCCTCGGTGCACCTCTCAGAAATCACCCGAGGGCACCGAGTCGGCAAAGCCCCTGGCAAAGCCCAGAGCCTCTCCTGCGGCCGTAAGGTCGGCACGGCGGACTCCCGGATCTCATGAAATGGTCTCCCGAGCCATCTGTCAATCCCATGAAGTGTCTCTCCCAAAACCGGCGGGACAATATCCTTCCCGGCCACTGCAGTCTCTAACCATGTCCAAGAGACCACTATGACGGATCCCCGCGGACTCGGCGGTGAACGGAGCGAGAGAATACGCAAAGGATAAATGCGTCCATAGCCACCGTGGTCGCAGCCATATCTGGAGACCCAAACCTGCCGGGATATCGAAGGTCAATCCTGTCCGGGGCTACCATCATCCTCTCTGCCTCCCCCAAAGGAATCTGCAGAAAAGATGCAAGCTTTACCGCCACCGGCACGTCTCCGACCAGCGGAATAGATATAGCCTCAATCTCGGGACCCCCAATCAAGGCTCGGAAGTCTTCATGCGTCGGGACAATCTCGTTGTAAGAAAAGCAGTAAACATGTCTCCGGACGTCCCGAGAACTTTCTTTGCGGCTCTCGAAAGGTCCCAATCGGGCGGGAGATCCCTCAAATGCCATAAAGACTTGATCTTGAAGGAAGAATCAAGCAGCCCCCTATGAGATTGGAAGTTGTGTCTCACCCAAGATTGAAGATCGGACAGAAAACGGTCTCGCTTCCCCCTTTGCAATCTGACGGGCTTCTCCATTGCAAAATGACCAAAGATGGTGCTTTTAGGTCCAAAATGTGCTGCAGGAACAATTGGGACAAGTCTAAGTTGAAAATGAAATGAAATGGCCAAGCCTTGCTTTTATTCGAGAAAATAACCGGTTCGAGACAGGCGTGAGCCGCACGGCTTCATTTGCCCTCTGGACAAAACCGCACGGCTACATTAGCCATCTGCGAAAAAATTCTGCGGCAACCAAGTTGCTGCCCAAGGGAGTTTTCACCCCACTTTTTCAACCAAAACCTGTACAAAAACATATCCGAAGCCATTCAAGCATTTATATACCATTATAAATCATTTTGGCCCGGTTTCGGCCCCAATTCCAAGCAAAAAGCTGCCAGAGGCTCGAGATAATATGCAAATTTAAAAAGCATAAATTAGGAAAGTAAATAAAGCATTAATACAATGTCTTCGCCCCATCGGCGCCCAAATAAAGCAAAAAATAAACAAAGTGTGCATAAATCATGTTCATTGTTTGTTTTTGTTCCTAATTCCACTCTAGAGACCTCCTAGGCCTCCGATTCTTCTTCATCTTCATCACTGCTCAGCTCATAGACGCTAGCCTCCCTCATCAAGTCCTCTTGGTCGCTCACGTCAGACAAATGGACATTATCGTGCCCGTACTCGGCCAGTTTGCTCCCGAGAATGTCGGCGTTGGGTCCCCGCCCGAGGCATGGCCTTTGGAAGAGTACTCCGAGGCCGATGAGGTAGGCGTGTGCCCCGACATGCCGTCTCTTGCGCCGGGCTCTGTGCGTCCGCTTGCCTTTGAAGCGCGAGCCGGCTTCCTCGAAGGGACCGGCACATGTCCTTCCGGCCCCTATTGCTGATCGGCCTATCATAAGTGCGAGCTGGAACACGAGAAAAAGAAGAAAAATCTCGAGAAAAATCTCGAGAAAATCTCGAGAAAATTGCAAAAAGCGAAAAAATCGAAAATTTGAAAAGGAATAAGACCCTAAAAGTATACTTACAGTCTTTGTCGGGCGGCGGGGTATCTTGGGGCTCCCTAGTGTCGGGGACGGGAATCCTCATCCTCCTCGGAACTCCATGGACCACATAGGACGGATGCGCGGGAGGGATCGGCGGGTCGGTAGGCTCATCCTCCCCATATCCACGAGTGACCGCCGGCTTCACTAGCTTTTGTGGCGTCCTCGGTGTTGCTCCACAAACACGGCGTAGGGGTACCCATGTCAAAATACTCCTCTGCGGCTATACCTCCTGGTATCTCTCAATCTCATCTGCGGCCAATCCACAGGCTGCGGCATCCGTCTTGGAGGATCTGAGGAGTAATGGCGTCAATGGAGGGACATGGCCATCTTTGCCTCGAGAAAGCGGTCCCCCAAATATATGACATCACATGTCGGCCCGGTGAGCCATCTCCTCTGCCTAGTCGCCTCAATGGCCTCTCCCGGCAAAATCTCAGGATACTGCCCCAGGGTAGAAGTCCGCTCCATCGTGCCCGTCCTTGTTGATGATCGGCTTCACCATTTTGTAGTCGAAGGTGATCGGGTCTTCCCGTGAACTTATCCCTCGCATCTCCCCTCCCGGAACCATAGCGGGGAAAATGGTGATATCGCTCTGCTTGGTTCCAAGGAAAGAACCCGATCACCTCGCGAGAACCGGGCTGCATGTTCAAAACATCAAAAGGTCATTCTCTCTCTCATAAAAGTCTCAAGACAAGAAAAGAAAGAGAAAAGAAAGAGAGACTACCTCGAGGGCAAATGAGAAGCGAGTCCATCGAAGCGGCCTTGTTACGGTGTACATGTCCAAGGAGAAGTAGAGCTCCGCCAATCCGGCCTCTCCCCAAGAGACCGTCCCTATCCCATCCACATCAACCAAAGAATCAAGGAGACAAGTCATGGCCAGTGTCCCAGAATTAGCAAAAATGGTGACTGATAGCATCAACCACACAAAAGCTCTAGCCGGTCTGGGCGGTCACATCATTAGCGGCAAAGTTACGCATGCGGTTACGGCTGCCACCTCGACATTAGTGTCTCCATACCCGGCCCCTTGGGAATCGGCTCAAATCCAACTAAAGCTGAAACTCCTCGGCGGTAATATGGTCTCTCCAAGTCACGGGCCTCTGGTGAGCTGTAGGCCGGTAATAGGCTGTGAAATCGGCGGGAGTCCTGTCGGCTCTCCCCGGCTCGGATGGAAGCTATGAGTAGAGTCCCACGGAACTCGAAAGGGCTGGATCGAAGCCCTTGCTCTTAGAGGTGATATGAACACCCCTGTAGATAGCCTCGACGAACGAATCCGGGCCGGTAGCCCTCACCAAATCCTTGGGGTTCACCCCATTCTTCTCGAAATCCGGCATCCTCTGCCCAAAGCTTGGCTGCAATCTACGATGGTCCTCTAGACTTGTTCTCCTGTAGACAAGCACAACAAAGAAATGTGTCAGTCCTTCATCTCATTTCAAAAGCATGCATATATTCACAAAAGTGCACATATTTTCAAAAGAAAATCATTCACAAAAGTTTTTCTAGCATCATTTGCATGAAAAAAAAACACGTCTTTCATCACTTGAAATGCGTCATGTCAAGTCCCATTGCTTTCCTAAAGCACAAAATCACAATTTTCACAATTCTTTGCACAATAAGCATTATTCTTTCAAAAATGGCATGCATGAATCCTTTTCATCTTCCAAAAATCTTGATAATCAAAATTTTGACCTAGTTCTAGCACATGCAAGAACTCCGTCTCACTTTAGGCAATTATCATTCTTATTTTATTTTCGAGAAAAAAGTGGGTCATTCCCATTATTTTTGTCAAACAAATTGCACATTGCATGTTCTTAGCCTCATAGGTTATTCATCAATATCTAAAAATCATTCAAAAAATCCTAGGAAAATCCTAGAAAATTCCTAAGTTCGGGTCAAGCCCTAAGTCATTCAAAACTCAATCAAAATCGACGGAATTGAGCCAAATAAGAACGCTTACCCCAATCGGACGCGGGTTCGTCGATTTGTGCTCTCTTCTCCCCGGGTAAAGCTCCGACGGAGGCGTAAGAAAGTCATACTTTCTTTCCGTTCGAACGAGTTCTTTCCTCCTCCTCCGAGCGGCCGCGGAGATATTTCTTCTTGCTTGCCTCGGTATAGGATTGCCCTCCGGATCCATTCCAATCGATAGAAGCAAAGAAAATTGAAGAATTTTGCAAAAATTCTCTCCTTTCTCCCTCTCTTCCTCGGCAGCTCTTGGGCGGCAGTAATGCCCAATGGCCCGTTCAAATCTGGTTTTAAATAATCTGGAAAAATCAAGCTTCTAGCCGTACGACTTCTTTTTCTCCATCTCATGCCGGGCGGCCTCATTCGCTCTGAGCAGAAAATTACAATCCTGCCCCTGGACCTTCCACTTGGGCATGCAATTCCCGTTATCTTTTAACTAAGATAACATCTTTTTCAGAAGATATCCCTTATCTCCTAAGCAATTGAGCTTTCTTCCCAGTCTCCTCCGTTAGTTCCGTTATAACGGGATAATGCTAGGTGACAACCTCCGAATTGTCAAGAACTCTAAACTTAGCTTACCTCTATCACGAATAGTGAAGTATGCTAAAGTTTTTCTAAACTTAAGCTACCTCTATCCCGAATAGTGACGTATGCTCAAGTTTCTCTAAACTTAAGCTACCTCTATCCCGGATAGTGACGTATGCTCGAGTTCCTCTTAGCTTAAGCTACCTCTATCCCGAATAGTGAAGTATACTTAAGTTCTTCTAGCTTTAGCTACCTCTATCTCTGTCAAAAAGAGATAGCGCCGTAAGCTTTAGTCTCCGTTATTTCCGTCATAAAGAAATAACGCCATCTAGCTTTAGCTCCCTCTATCTCTGTCAAAAAGAGATAGCGCCGTAAGCTTTAGTCTTCGTTATTTCCGTCATATAGAAATAACGTCATCCAGCTTTAGCTCTCTCTATCTTTGTCAAGAAGAGATAGCGCCGTAAGCTTTAGCTTTCGTTGGAATGAAATAATCTCAGGTGACAACCTCCATTAATTGTCAAAACCTCAAGGATCCTAGACATCGTTCCTAACTATCTAGTGATGCTTGAACTACGATCAAGGCTTGATTTCTCCGGGATACGTAGGTAGACTTTTATAAAAGGTCCAGCCATCCGACCACTTTGGTCACCCTGTTCCTCCGTCACTCCTCAGTGATGAAGTAGTCCCTCATAAGAGACTTTGTTATCCGACCACCTTAGTCACTTCTAGCATATCCCCAGTAGGATCAATTGCTTGACCTCCTAGGTCATTCTCTCTTCTATTTCCCCAGCAAGAGACCAGTTTTCTCTTCCATTCCTCAGCGGATCCTATTCCGAACTACGGCCTGGCTTGATTCCTCCGGGATACGTAGGTAGCCTTCCAGAGGTTCAGCCACTCGACCACCTTGGTCACCCAATCCGTCTCAGCATTCGCCAGATCGGATCCTTTTCTATCGACAACCCCACTCGCCTTGCAAGTGACGTTGCCGAGGGGCTTCTGTAAGTACCCAAATCTGGCTCATGCCTTCCGGTTAAATTTCCCGGCAATTTCGGTAAGTTTTCCGGTAATTCCCCAGACCTTCCTAGTGTTCCGAAAACATTCCGGAACTGTTTTTAATTAATTAAGGGTTGAAGGGAATCCTTCCTAATTAAGAAACACGTTTTTATTAATTAGGAGGAGCCTTCTAGAATTTGCCACCTTGCATGGTTCTAGAAGTGCTGAGTCATTGTGGATAATGCCACACGGCTGCATTAGCTCGCGACCTCTGGCCGCACGGCTTCATTCGCTCTCTCCAGATTACCTATAAATAGAGGTCCCCTCTACCCATTTCAAGAAAAACATATAAGAACATATAACAAAAAACACACCCATAATACGTGAAGAATACTCTCAAGGGCTGCTGAAAGTTCAAGAAGGTGAAGAAGAAGGCCAAGAAGCTACCTCCCTCCTCCTTGAAGATCCAAGATCAACCTCTCCTCCTAGCTCCATCCAAAGAAGAAGGAAGCCATTGGTAACCTCGCACGCCCTAACCTTGCATCCTAATTGCTTTATAAATTGCTCATTGCATTGCCTTTATATTGCTTGGGACTTGGTAGATTAAAGATCATATCTTTATATTCCCCCTTCCCCTTTTGCATGCATTAGACATCATTTGTCATAAAAATGTAGTCTTTCCCCATAAAGGTGCATCCTTTGCACCTAAAACCCCCATTTTCCAATAAAGATGTCATCTTTATGCATCCTTTGCATATAAAATCAAATCTTTTTAATCAAAATGCATCCTTTGCATTCAAAATACCTTTTCCAAGCATCATTTGCTTTAAAGATCATGTCTTTACCATAAACTAGCATCATATGCTTTTCAAAATGCAATATTTATGCATCATTTGCATAATGAATTCCAATTTCTTCATAAAAATGCATCATTTGCATAAAAATCATATCTTTATGCATCATTTGCAATAAAGATCATTTCTTTGAATCAAATGCATCATTTGCAACCCAAAAATGTCATCTTTTCACTAAAGTGTCATTTTTATCATGCATTTCCCCCATTCCCCCATTAGTAACCTCGGAACGGACCGATGTAAAAGATCCTATCTTTACATCGTTCCTTCCATAAAGGTTTCATAATCTCTTTAGAAAGGGACACCTTTGAACCCTATATCTCCGATTATCACTTAAGATGAGTATGAAGCATCTATATGAGCTCGACCATCTTAAAGTGTAGGATTGATGGGCTAAGGACCCTCCTTTTCTAAGGAACCTCATCTTTGACTATAAAGAGAGTCATTCTCTCGATCACGCAAGTCCCAAGGTCCAAAAAATGCGATGATCACAAGTCCAAGATGAGGGCGGGATCATAATCCCGAATACATAAAATCCAAGAAATCTCGAGCGACAACCAATAAATGGTTTGTACGTCCGGAAGACGACTTGGGACATTCCCTCCTTATTTTCAAACACATGCACACAAGAAAGCACGCAAGCAAGCACGATTAATGGGATCTTGGGAGACTTGCTCCGGCAAGGCACCTTGGGTGAACGACGATCCGTTCTTCCCAAGGGGTAACTTAACCTCCGAACCCATAAAACCTTTTTTCCAAAGTTTTGAGGTAATCAAAATGGCGTGGCGACTCCGTTTTTCAAATTAAATCGGATGTCTTCAAACTCGCGTGAATCCAACAAACACAAAATTTGGGGCACACATTCACAACATAGTGTTTAAATACGTGTTGCACTACTTGAATTGTGGAGCATGAGTATTATACCATGTTATTGGTTTGGCATTATTCAACAGTGTTTACAAGGTAAGTTACACTGTGGAAATGGTTTGACATGATTAATATTAACATGTTATATACTGATATCCCTATGTGTGGATGTAATGTCAAGTAATTGTTACGTACTTGAATATGATTATATGAATTGCTGTTATGGGTATAGTGGGATACAATAAAGTATAGATTTGTTCTATAAGTGATTGAATTGCATTATACCTATGAATTGGCCTGTCTGTTGGCCACAGACATGGGAATAGCCACTGCTGTATCGTGTCAAAAGCCTTACAGATAGCTGGGAATGTTACATGATATTGTGACATGGCATGTCTGTGGTTACAGACATGGGATTGGCCACTTGATGTGGGATTGGCCACTTTATGTGGGACTGTATTGTGCCATAAGCCTTACAGATAAATGAGAGTTGTTCTATTATAATTGGCCACTTCTGTATTGTGCCACCTGCCTTACAGATAGTTGGGAGACTTATATGTTCTATATGATTGACTATTCAGGTGGAAAGGTAACGTAAAGCGTTTACTGTTTTCCCAATTGTGAGCAACCTAATTATGTGTTGCATATTTGATTGAGCAACCTATTTATGTGTTGCACGTTATATTGCATATTGTTGCATGCATAATAACTTATTGAGATTTATTCTCACCCCTTCTCCCTTTATTGTTTTAGATCCCGCTGAGACAGGAGGACCGGACCGGTGAGGCCGGGGAGGAGTTTGGACATCTTTTGGGTTGTTAGGGTATGTTGTGGTCTGGGAGTTGGGGTTGTTGTGGAGGTTATTCTTTTGGGAAATGTTGTATTTAAAACTGTTATAACAATGTTTCCAGTATGTTGTTTTGTAATTAAACCTGGGAGTTGATTTGTGTTAAAGTAGGCTTGTGTAAGCCTGTATATTTGTACTGTTTACGTTTAAACAGGTTTTGGTTTGAAAGCAGGTTTATATATTACCTCCGAGTAGAGGGGTTATTTTGAAATTGATTTGAAAAAGGGTTATTATACTTTTCAAGTTATCAAAGAAATTTTTTTTTTTAAAAGGTGTATTTTGAGGACCCTCCAGCTTATGACACGAGTTATAGGTCCTGGAGTTGGGGAGAGCCCTCACATATTACCTCTACAGAGGTCTCACCTACTTCTACGACAGACACCTCTCCATCTGAGCAAGATGCTTTAGGGAGGGACATGCGTACGAAAGTACCCTCCGTTCTTCTTCGGGACTACATTGCTGCTACTGTCACTCCTGCTAGTCCATCCCCCTAGCACTCCACTCCAGTCGGCTCCTCAAGTACTCCTTATCCTATAGCTCAATATATAAATTATGACAGTTTTTCTGTGAAATATCGTAACTTCCTTGCAGCTATTATCTTGGCTAAAGAGCCTAGGACTTTTCGTGAGGCTATGTCACAAGATGGGTGGAAGGAATCTATGCAAGCTGAAAATCGTGCATTGGAAGATAATGGCACATGGACTATGGTTTCTCTACCGCATGGTAAGCGTGCTCTGGGTAGCCAGTGGGTTTATCGGATTAAGTATAAGTCTGATGGTACTGTTGAACGACTTAAATCTTGATTGGTGGTTCTTGGTAATCATCAGAAGGAAGGGATTGATTACACGGAAACTTTTGCTCCTGTGGCCAAAATGGTCACCGTTCGAGCCTTTCTTACCATTACTGCCTCAAAGAATTGGAAACTGCATCAAATGGATGTGCATAACGTTTCCTGCATGGTGATCTTCAGGAAGAGATCTACATAAAACCTCCTCCGGGTTTTCATTCCTATCAGCCTAATATGGTTTGTCGCCTTCGAAAATCTGTTTATGGCCTGAAATAGGCCCGTTGTTGGTTCGCTAAGCTGGTGGCTTCCTTGAAGCACTATGGATTCACGCAGTCTTATTCTGATTATTCCCTGTTCACGTTCACAAAAGGTCCGATTCATATGAATATACTTGTGTATGTTGACGATCTTATTATAGCTGGGAACGATTCCGCTGCCTTACAGTCTTTCAAAAAGTATCTGAGTGAATGTTTCAAGATGAAGGACCTTGGCTCCTTGAAGTATTTCTTGGGCATTGAAGTTGCTTGTAGCTCCTCCGGTCTATTTCTGTGTCAACGCAAGTATACTTTGGACATTATATCTAAGGTTGGGCTATTGGGAGCAAAGCCATCCGGCTTTCCTATTGAACCGAAACATAAACTTGGCCTTGCCACTGGTGATCTTCTGGATGATCCAGAATGTTATAGACGATTGGTTGATCATCTCATTTACTTAGCAGTCACCCGTCCAGATTTGGCATATTCGTTTCATATTCTGTCGCAATTTATGAAGGAACCTCGCAAGGATCATTGGGATGCGGCATTGCGAGTTGTTCGTTTTCTCAAAAGCACACCTGATTAGGGTATTCTTCTTCGTGCTTATAGTGAACTCACGCTACAAGGATGGTGTGATTCAGATTGGGCCGCTTGCCCTATTACTCGACGTTCTCTTTCTGGATGACTTGTGTTTCTTGGTCATTCTCCTATATCTTGGAAGACGAAGAAACAAACTACTGTGTCTCGTTCGTCTGCCGAGGCCGAATACCGTTCTATGGCGGCCCTTACCTGCGAATTGAAATGGTTGAAGGGATTACTGTTGAGCCTTGGTGTTCATCATCCGAAGGCAATCAATATCTTCTGCGATAGCCAACCGGTTCTAGATATCGCAAAGAACCCCGTATTTCATGTACGGATAAAGCACATTGAGATAGATTGCTACTTTGTTTGTGACGCCATTTCGGATGGTTTTATTTCTCCTTCCTATGTTTCTACTAAAACGCAGCTGACGGATATTTTTACTAAAACTCTTGGAAAACAACAGTTTGATTTACTAGTTAGCAAATTGGGCATTCTTAATCTCCATGCTCAACTTGAGGGAGGGTGTGAAGGTGACGCTGAAGCTCCTGTACAAGTGGGCGACCGCCCAGTCCCAAATTCCAACGATGCTAAAATGTCTGTACAAGTGGACGACCGCCCAGTCCCAAATTCAAACAACGCCAAAACTTCTGTACAAGTGGGCGACCGCCCAGGAACGTAAAACTGGCGTATCTAGTTTCCTTATTTTGTTTGGTTTTTGTTTAGAAACAAATCTCCTAGTTAGAACAGAATTTCTTTTTCCCTTTTTCAGATGTAACTCATATATATTCTTGGTTCATCAATAAGAATTTCAAGTTTTGGAAAATCCTAAATTGTTTTTCTACACAAGACTCGTAAAATTTAGAATTCAATGTAGTGTCTAACTATTTAAAATTGTTAAAACCTAAGAAAATAGGTGCCTCCGAGAGAAAAATAATGACTATAAAGAGAAAGATTGAGGGGAAATGCCACACCAACTGGATCCGTAAGAAAATGAAATGGCTTCAATTGAATAGTTTGTTTAGGGTCTCAAAATGAAATGTAAAGGACCGCCCGTCTATAAGCTCCTTTTCGGGGTACCTACACTGTCCTTTAGCTTACCACATTAATTGCAAAATTGCTCCTACGAAATGTCCAAAATAGCATCAATGCCCCTAACTTGACTTTTGCTGCAAGAAAAGCACCAATATTTATTGCATTATTACATTTAGGAAAACTATCTCAGTCGTATATTGCCAAATTATTTGGTTTATATTGCTTATTTATTTAATTATAATATATACTCCCTCCGTCTCGGATCTAGGTGCACACTTTGACTTTTACACGTAAATTAAGGAGGAAGTATTATATTGAAAGTGTTGTGAGTGTGAAAATAAAATACTCCCTCCGTCCCAGCCCACTTAGAAAATTTTAAAATGACACGAGAATTAAGGAATATCATTATAGTATTAGGAGAGAGAATGAGTGAAAAAAGTGTTGTGAGTGTGAAAAATTAATTAGGAGAGAGAATGAGTGGAGGGAATAGTAATTATAATGGTGTTGTGAGTATTAAAATAATGTAGGAGAGAGAATGAGTGAAGAGAATAGTGATTTAAGGTTTCCATTTTGAGTATTCTTAAGTGAAGTGGGACGCCCAAAATGGAAAGTTTTCTTAAGTGAGGTGGGACGGAGGGAGTATGAGAGAGAATGAGTGGAGGGAATAGTAAATTATAATGGTGTTGTGAGTATTAAAATAATGTAGGAGAGAGAATGAGTGGAGAAAATAGTAAAGATTCTTTTCTATTTTAGGAAATGTGCACGTAGATTTGGAACACCCAAAATGACAAAATGTGCACGTAGGTGTGGGACGGAGGGAATATATATATTTTATATATTTATATGTATTAGAATAATACATAATAAATATCAAAATTTCAGTTAATCTCAAAATAGGTATTATATGCTTATAAAAATTATAATTTAATATAATATAAGTATGTCAAAAAAATAATATATATATATATATATATATATATATATATATATATATATATATATATATATATATATACAATGAGGGGCCTATTCGTAGTTATATCATACTCACTCGAATGCATAGTTATGATATTTTCAAAAGTCTACCTATAACATTTTGCCCAAATCAAAATTTCATATTGAACAGTATAAACCGAGATACGAATATGGGTTTGCTCAAGCTGAGCCTAATTGAATTGGGCCATGAATATTATCTAAATAACCAAGTACCAGGGCCGAGTAGGGTCTTCTTCATATGACAAGGAGCGTTTATCTCAGCCTTATAACAACATGTTTTGGGCCTAAGATAAAGAAGAGACGAGGAAACTAAAGTTCTTACCTCGGCATTCTCCACCATGACGAGGAAACTAAATCATTTACCTCGGCATATCTCCGTGTCGGCCATTCACCAAATGACGAGGAAGCAGAATCATTCTCCTCGGCCTATTTGCCAAAGGCCGAGGAAAAACATTTGCCTTCCTCGGCGTTCGGCTTAGCAATTTACAATCCTTATTCAACAAGGATTATACGGCCATGATCCAATCGGGATTATACTTATCAAACATCAATTCAAGTCAAACATTGACTCCTTAATGAGATATAATTCTATTAGAATTATATCTTATCTCTTTACAAGTTCATTCCAACATGGATTCTATCTATCCATTCCTATAAATACAAGCCCTACGGCTCATTATTCTAAGACGTTACTTTTTACATTGGAGAAACTCTCGTCAATTTGATTTCTCTAATATCAACCGTGAACTTACTCTCACGCCGGAGGGCCTTTAGCGGATCCGCCCCGGCTTAGTTTACGTGTTTTCTCTTATTTTCGGGCCTGCAATCGCCGGAGCATTCAACGCTTGGATTCGGGGCATTTTGACGATTTTGGCATCATCAATTGGTTCCATTGCCGGGAAGTCGATTCAAACACCCATTGTTTGGCACGGAAAACGCTCGCTTAAAGCCAATTTTCTTGCCGAATTTGTTCTTTCTTGGAACGGAATTTACGGATCGCTGCTCTGTTCTTGACACCGGAATCATCAAGTTCACCGGAATTTGCCCAGATTCCGTCAAAGGCGTTTTTAACGTTCGGTTTGATCCCAATTTTGGCTTGAGTTCTTTGCGTTAGAAAAAGTCACAATTGGCCGATTGTTTTTGGTTAAAATTTGCCCTAATTTTAGCCATAAATTCGGTTCTGGTGAAATCGTGATTTTTGGAAAATTTTGCACTTAATAATCTGTTTGTGATTCATAATGGACGGACAATTCACAAGTGTTACAGCTGAGGATCCCACCCAAGTGAATGGGGGAAACACTGGACCCGAGGAGCCACTGCCTCCTCCTCCTCCTCTACCTCGATCGATGCCATTCCTCCCTTGCCATGACTCTTCGTTCCATGGGTCGTGCAAATGCCGAGGAGAGGGCAATGACCTTCCTCGTCCTACTCGTGCTCGTGGGAAGCAAGCAGTGAAGGAAGAAAACAAAGAATGCCGACGCCGGGCAAGCAGGAGGATCTCAACCCGTTGACCGACGCTCTTTGTTACACAAACAAATGGAGACTTTGCAAAGGATGTATGAAACACAAGTTGCTCTTTTGCAAATGGACCCAGATCATTCCATGGCTCCATTCATTGTGCCATCAATGGGCCCACCTTTGAGAAAGGAACAGGGAGAGCATCGGGCTCCTCCCCGAAGACCGCCGAACTACCAATGCCAGGCCCCTGTGGATTCTCCTCGTCCTCGGCATACCAAGAAGCGTAGGATCCTGTGGTCGACCTGAGAAGCCAATTAACTCCTAGGGAAGAGGAAGTGAACTCCAGGGACCTAAGGACAAGACTCAGCTTGAATAGGCGCCTATCCCCTGCTCGTCTTGTCATGACACCTAGGCGTCCCACGTCTCCTCGAGCTCGTCGACCGATTCTCCTCGTCCTCGTCGTTCGATTCTCATCGTCCTCGTCGACCGGACTCTCCTCGTCCTCGGCATCGAGAATTTGCTAGGCCAAGGACCCCAGAGCCCTACAGATGATACTTGGCGCACAAGACCGGAACCAAGACGTGATAAGGCCCTCCAAACGTGATGGCCACCGACATGAAGCGGAACATAGTAGGGTGAATGATCGCCCCAAAGACAAGCCGCCGAAGCTCCCAACGAAGCACTCGCTCAAGCGGTGAGAAGGGAATAGAAACAAAGCAATGGGAGCCGTTGAAGCAAAGGCCGGATGATATGGAGATGGGAAAGAAATATAAGGACGACGATTATGATTGGGCCACCCGTCCGTTTTCCTTGAGGATAACCGCCGCACCTCCCCATCCTAACCTCAAACTCCCAAATTTCGAGAAATACAACGGAACCACCGACGCCAAGGACCATGTGCAAAGTTTCGAACAAACCATGAATCTCCTCACCACCGCCGATGACTTGCTCCGCAAAGCTTTCGCGAGCACCTTCTCCGAATGCCTTGACTGGTTCCGTGAGCTCAAGAAAGGTTGCATCGATTGCTGGAGGGGCATGAGGAGAATGTTCTTAGATCATTTTGCCACTACTGGGAAGAGGAAGATGAGATTAACCGACTTGGCCAACATTGAGCAAGGGAAGGGAGAGACCACCCTCGCCTACTACAATAGGTTCCGAAAATGGCGGACCAAGTTGAAGAAAGCCTCACCGATAGGGAGGTCATAGTTTGCTTCAACTCGGGTTAAAATCGGGCCCTCATTTATGAACTCTCACCAGGGAACCTAATTCCAAGGCCGAATTGTACAAGGTGGCTTATGCCATTTCCATGGCCGAAGACAAGACAAAGAAAAGGAGAGCCGACAAGACGGAACCCGAAGCAACTAACCCCGACGTAATGACAACGGGAACGGCAAGGGTTCCAAAGGAAAGAATAGAACGAGAAGCACCGAGAAGCCGGAGTTCACCCTCTTACAAAGCCCATCTCCGAAATCATGCGGCCTAGTAAACCTTCCTCCACCTCGTCCGCCGATCGATCACCCAAAATATCCCCGCAACAAGAACAAATACTGTGATTTTCACAAGGACAACGGGCACACCACTGATGGTTGCTGGGCCCTTAAGAAGATAATCCAACAATGGGTTGACGAGGGAAAGTTAGACCGTTATGTCATGAAGAAAGATAGCAAGCGAAAGCGGAAGCAAGAGGAGAGTGAAGACGACTCCAAGAGTGAGGATGAAGATCGAAGGCCTCCTAGGGCTAAACTACATGTGATCCGTGAAGAGGTGACCTCCACCAGAAAGCTAAGGGACCAGATCCACGAGCTAAGCAAAGTATACCATGTCCCTGCTTGGATCCATAAAGCGGAAGAAGTCATTAGTTTTTCTCCAAATGAGTTGGCGGGAAGTCGAGCGGCTCGTGAGCACCCTTGGTCATCAAGGGTCGAATTGACAATGTTGAATCCGAAAGACTTCTTGTTGACACGGGGGCCTCCCGTGACATCCTATACTATTCAGCCTTCCAACAAATGGGGTTGAAAGACACTGTGCTAGAACCATATCATGGAAGGCTTGAAGGATTCACCAACCATAAGGTTGGAGCAAAGGGAACCGTAGAACTAGAACTCGAAGTCGGCGATCATCCCTTCCGAGCCAAAGCTACTGTCACTTTTATAGTCATGGACTTGACTAGTGACTATCATGCGATTATAGGCATTCCAAGTCAAGCCAAACTTGGGATGGTGGCCTCCCTTCCTCACCAACGAGTTAAATTTCCCACTCGGGCTGGCATTGGATGCGTGAGGGCAACCCCCAAAGATTTCTTGGAACATGTTGTCAAGAGCCGGAAAAAGTCAAAAAGCGTGGAGATAGATACGCCCGAGGAGAACATCAAGATCTCCAAATCACAGAAGACCACCGAAACTAGCTCTAGAATGAGCTATATCCGTGAAGTATGGGAAAGTGAGGAAGAGGAACCTATGGTCCTAGAAATTGTGGATGACCAAGGCGTAACTCTACCCACACTGGAAGAGGAACCTATGGTCCTAGAAATTGTGGATGACCAAGGCGTAACTCTACCCACACTGGAAGAAGAGCCTATGGTCCTAGAAACTGTGGATGACCAAAGCATAGTTCTACCCATCTCCGAGGAAGACCCCATTCTCGTCAATGACCAGAACTCGGGGCCAACCATGACTCGGGAAGAACGATCTTCCAGCACATTGATAAACTTATGGAGGAAGAAGGCCTCAATGTAAACGACAATGAAGGGAGGAGAATCAGAGAGATCATCATCGAATCCTGGAATTTCGAGACGGACCAGAAATGAAGCCTCGTAGATGAGCTAGAAGAGGTAGTCATTAACCCCGACTATCCCGAACAAAAAATCAAGCTAGGAGGCCAGCTATCACAGAAGAGAAAGAAAGAATCATATCCCTCTTGAAAACAGTCTCGACGTCTTTGCTTGGAGAGTCGAAGACATGAGGGGGATCAATGAAGAAGTAGCCCTCCACCGCTTAGAAGTTGATCCTTTAGCAAAGACCATCTCCCAGACGAGGAGAAATTTTGCAAGGGACAAGGAGGAAGCTATAAAAGAAGAGGTGCAGAAGTTACTCGCCGGAATAATTCGCGAAGTCAAATACCCCGTTTGGTTGGCTAATGTCGTTATGGTGAAGAAGCAAAATGGGAAATGGCGTATGTGCATAGACTTTACCGATCTAAACAAAGCCTCGCCCTAAGGACATCTATCCTCTCCCCGTAATCGACAAGTTGGTTGACTCCATTTCTCGGACACCAAACTCTCGCCTTCTTAGATGCCTACTCGTGCTATCATCGATAAAAATGGCGAAAGAGGACATCGAGAAGACTCGCCTTCCAAACACTGTGGGGAATTTCTCGCTACATCATGATGCCTTTGGGCTCAAGAATGCCGGTGCCACTTACCAACGGATGGTAAATCAAGTTTTTGCAAGTCAGATAGGTAGAAACATGGAAGCTTATATTGATGACATGGTCATAAAGACCAAGGAAGGCAGCCACGTTCCTGACCTAGAAGAGACCATTCACAACCTCCGAGCAAACAACATGAAGCTGAATCCAAGCAAGTGCGTGTTCGGAGTTACTGCAGGGAAATTCCTAGGCTTCATGGTTTCCCAAAGGGGGATTGAAGCAAACCCAGAGAAAATCAAGGCGCTCGTTGACATGAAGGAACCTACCAACATCAAGGAGGTCCAAAGACTTAATGGAAGAATTGCGGCCCTTGGAAGATTCATCGCCAAATCCGCCGAAAAGTCACTGCCTTTCTTCAAGATATCAAGGGTGCCAAGAGCTTCTCTGGACTCTTGAATGCTCGGAAGCATTCCTCCGGTTGAAGGAGTACTTGGGTTCCCCTCCCTTGCTTAGCAGTCCGACTACCGGTGAGATGCTATACGTCTTCCTAGCTGCCACTGATCATGCCGTCGCACTGCCTTAGTTCGAAAGGATGAAGGAATTCGAAGCCCGTCTACTATGTCTCTAAAAGGCACTTTGTCCGATGTAGAAAGCAGATATTTCAATGTGGAGAAGATAGCATACGCACTAGTCATTGCTTCAAGGAAGCCGCGTGCATATTTTTCTCGCACATCCTATCACCGTCTACACCAACGAACCATCAAGAAAATCCTTCACAAGTTGGACGGCTCAGACGCCTCCTTAATTGGTCAATCGCTCTAACGGAGTTTGATATCACTTACCAACTAAGGAAGACCCTCTTAGCACAGCCTTTGGTTGACTTCATGGTCGAGACCGCCTTTATGGGTGAGCATCTCCCCACCTCCCGAAGCAAAACGCGCCGGAGGAAAAGACTCTCCCATTGAACTCCCATCCAACTGTTGGATCCGTATACGGACGGATCGGCTACCAAGGAAAGAAGCGGAGCCGGAGTTGTACTAGCAAGCCTTAAGGAGAATATACTATACAAGATGCCATCCGCTTCAAGTTTCTGCCTCTAACAACCAAGCCGAATACGAGGCTCTCATATTTGGCATTGAGTTGGACTCCTTCTATGGAGCAACTAAGGTGGCTGCTTTCGTGACTCCCAGCTTGTTGTCAAACAAGTAAAGGGAGAATATAACACTCAAGATGTCACCCTTGCCAAGTATAGAGACCTGGTCCTAGATATGACGAAGAAAATGGAATTTTTCGAGCTCAAGCAGATAGGAAGGGAAGACAACCAAGTCGCAGACGTTCTCTCCAAACTAGCCACCATGGACGTGTCTCCTTCGGAGACCAACCCATATGTAGTTTATGCCGAGGAACCCGCGTATGAAAGATTACAAGTCATGCTTCCGGACGAGGAAGAGAGATGCTGGATCGATGACTACATCGAATACATTGAGAAGGAGAAACTCCCAGAAGATGATGCTCGAGCCAAGCTTATCAAGAAGAGGTCTCCAAGATTCGTGGTGATGAACGGAGTCCTCTACCGAAGATCTTTCACGAAGCCCCTGCTAAGGTGTGTCTATCCCAAGGACACTGAGAACCTCCCGGCGTAAGTACATGAAGGTGTTTGCGGCGGACACCGGGGCCGTAACCTTAGCCGACAAAATCATATCGCTAGGTTACTACCGGCCAAACCTAAGGGAAGACGCGCACGCCTATGTTCGAAAATGTGACAAATGCCAAAGGTTCTTCTCGACATTCCAAGACTACCCGCAGCCGAGCAAACACTAGTAATACCTACGTGGCCATTTGATATGTGGGGGATCGACCTCATTGGACCCTTCCCACCCGCCCGTGGTAATTGCAAGTACGTGATAGTAGTTGTTGATTACTTCTCCAAGTGGATAGAAGCCAAGGCATTGGCCAAGATAACGGAAGAGAACGCGATCAACTTTGTCCATGACAACATCTGGTGCAGATTTGGCCTTCCACATACAATTGTTTCTGACCATGGACTCCAATTCTCCACGGCATTTACAAATGCACTGGGGAGAGTCAATGTACGCCATGCAAAATCTTCGCCAGCAGACCCCAAGGCAACGGTCAAGCAGAAGCTGCCAACAAACTGGTCCTAACCGCCCTCACCAAGAATCTTGAAGGTCGCGAGGGTAGATGGTTGGACGAACTTCCCCTAGCTTTATGGGCTGTTCGCACAACCACCCGGGGGCCAACCGGGGAAACCCCATTCGCACTAACCTTCGGTTCTGAGGCTATGGCACTAGCAGAGATGGCCATCCCTACAGTAAGGAACTCCCATTATGACGAGCAAGTCAACAAGGTCAATAGGTTCCTAGACCTGGACCTGATAGATGAAAAACGACTAGCTGCGCAGATGAGGATGGTGAATTACAAGCAAAGGACCAAGGCATATCACGACAAGAGGGTCATCAAAAGAGTATTCCAAGTTGGCGATTGGGTACTTAGAAAGATCGAAGCCACTGGTCGGAAGGCAGAACAGAACAAGCTCTCCCCAAATTGGGAAGGTCCCTATATCATCACTCATGTCATCCGAGAAGGGACCTACAGATTGAGGACCAAGGAGGGAAAGGATCTCAAGCATCCGTGGCATTCCGACAACCTTAGAAAATATTATCACTAGTCTAGTTTATTTTGCAATAGATTAGCTCTTTATTTTCTGTCTTTTATTTTCGGTCTTTTGTTTTCTTCTTGTCTTTTTAGTTGATAGGATTGCAGTTCTATGTAATCGCATTTCGCTCTACGAAAGCAGCTTTCTTCCAACATGTAAAGCAACTATCAACTCTTCACCCCAAAGACCTAAGATGAGGACATTACTTCCGACTCTCCGATACACAATGCCCAAGACCAAGGATCCCCTCGTCTCGATGGCTTACATCAGCCCAAGACCAAGGATCCTCCTGGCCTCGACGGCTTACACAACCGCCAAGACCAAGGATCCTCCTTGGCCTCGATGGCTTACCAATGCCCAAGACCAAGGATCCTCCTTGGCCTGATGGCTTACCAACAGCCAAGACCAAGGGTCTCCCTTGGCCTGATGGCTTACCAACAGCCAAGACCAAGGGTCCCCCTTGGCCTGATGGCTTACACAACTGCCAAGACCAAGGATCTTCCTTGGCCTGATGGCTTAACACCTGCCAAGACCAAGGGACCACCTCGCCTCGACGGCTTACAACACATCCCCGTCAAGGGTCCACCTTGACTCAGGATACCGAGCAGCCAAGACCAAGGAACCTCCTTGGCCTGATGGCTTACAACACTTCCAGTCAAGGGTCCACCTTGACTTAGGAGACTAACAGCCAAGACCGAGGACTTTCCTCGGCCTAATGGCTTGACAAACCTCCTACCACGAGTCTACTCTAATTCAGGATTACAACACTTTACAGCCAAGGAGACCCTCCTCGGCCTAAATAACTAAAGAGCATAGTTAAAGCCGAGGAGTATTTCCTCGGTCTAACCACTTTGCCCAACATCTGGGAGCAAGGAACCTTCCTTGGATCCTGACTTCTTAAGTCTAGTACCTCGGCCTAGCATACAAAAATATGAACAATGGAAATAACACGAATCATAACAAGGATTTTCATTGATATTCAAAAAAAATTACAAAAGCCCTACCATCTATTACAAAAAACAAATGAAAAAAGCTATCCTAAGATTGGTGCACGTCATCAAAAGGCTTGTCCAGCCAGTCTCCAGTGATAGTGCCGGGGGGAGGAAGGACCGTTTGTTCAGTGGAGGCATTAGTTTCCTCAGTCCCTCCTTCCACCTCGGCTTCTATGTCCTCGGGTTCTTCGGCGTCTTGGATCGCCTCCACCAGATCTTTAATATTGCCGGGGACAACAGAGGCCGGCCTCCACTCTTCCCTGCAAGCATGAGCATCCTTGGCAGCCATCAGCTCCAAGTTACTTTCAGAATAGGGGACCAAGTGGTGGAGAGCCCTGACTTCCTCGGCATATTGATCCCTGCAAATTAGCTGGGCAATCTTATTAATGTCTAGACCGGTGGAAGGATCGGCCAAAATGCTCCAGGCCAAATGGAGATAGCCATCTTCAAACATGGTGGTCGTTTGCTCGTCCACGGCCTCTCTGAAGGCCGAGCTGGCCATCATCAGTTCCTTGAAAGCCGAGCTCTCCTTAAACCGAGCTACGGCCTCTTCCTCCCTAGCTGGGAGGGTAGCTTCCAATCCCCGGCATTTGGCCTCAGCTTCATCGGCCTTGGTCTGAAGCTCGGCCTTATCAGCCTTTGCCTGGGCAAGCTCTTCATTTTTAAGACGGAGATGTTCCTCGGCCTTTGCCTCTTCTTCCTCGGCTCTTTTTACCTCGGCCTCAACCTTGGCCTTGGCCGCAGCAAGCTCAGCATCCTTGGCCTCTAAAAGCTTAGCCGAGGAAGACTTGTCTTTTTCGCTCTTTGCTTGAGCTGCCTTAGCCTCATTCAGACGCCTTGTCTTCTTCTTGGCTAGAACATTCTCGTACGCCGTGACAGAAGCCAACTGAAAGATAAATCATTATTAGAAAGGCAAAACCAATATCAAAGACAATAACCCAGAAAGGGATTAACATTTACCTCGGCGATCAAGAGTCCCTTGTGGCAGAGCAAGGTGTCCTCGTTGGGAGCCTCTTTACAGAATGCCTCGTAGGCATCCTCATCCATAGCCCTTTGAATAGGAGCTCGGCCCAATCTCACTAAGGGTCCCTCCCTTGCCAACAGGGGGAGTCCCCTAAGACGGGGAATGCCGAGGGACATACCCTTGGCCAGCTCGTCGGCCTCCTCAACGATCTTGATGGATTGAACGGTTAAGGGAGGGGAGCATCAACATCGGGGGCTACACCGACGCTGCCCGTTTAGCCGCCGCTCCTCGGCGCTAACAGTTGGAGTCCTTTGGAGCCCGATCTCCTTTGGACGAGGCTAGCTTCCTCGGTCGCTTCTTCCTCGGCAAGATCAACATGGAGGCTATGCCCTCTCCGCTTGATGGATTGGTTTGATTGTCACCCGCCGGTTCCTCGGCATTCACTTCCCGTGTAATTTAAGGGGAAGGGGTTGGTCATTTTGAACATTGAGGATGAGGTTACGAGCATTGGCATCCTCCCTCCTTTCTACCAAGGCAGCCTTTCTTGCTCGCCTTCCTCTTCCTCTTCACTAGCTCTTGGGGACTAAGTCTCTCCATGGCTAAAGCTTCTTCTTCCTACTGTTAGATCCGCAAGGACGAGGAAAGAGTAAAATATGGGCAGAGGTAACAAGCATTTGAAAAGTACAAGTAAAAAAGAAACATTTACGTCCAACTATGTCGATGGCTTTCAAACATTGGTCCCGGACGCCCGTCTTGCACGTAATGCAATCCTCGTGGAAAACTAAACCGGGGTGAATGGTCCACTATTGAAGCGTCTCCCCTCTTTACGGTGACAAGGGGAGTTACCCCATCCTTCTTCCCGCATTAGACCCGCTTGAATGTAATAATGGTCCGAGGACTCAATCATCGACCAATCGAGGACTCCCACCTCGGCAAATTCTTCTAGGCGTTTAATCAAGTCCTTGGTCCATTCATATTGTTGGACGGGGAACGGAGAAGTTGGACCTTTACAAGGGACCGGAACTCCCATCCTCGCGGCTCTCCACCCTAATAACGTGGTTATCCCAACCAAAGAACTTTGCTAGACATTGGGAGGAGCAACTTTGGTTTCTTAGACGCACTCTTAATGACGAGGAGCCAGCTCTCCTTGACAAATTGGACATGGTAGAAATGCCTAAAGGCTCCCATGGTTGGCTCATACCCTAAGCTACGGCAAAGGATGATGAAGCTGACAAGAACCCGGGTACCGTTGGCTCCTAGCATGGCCGGCACCGCCCTCACGTCGTCTAGAAATTCGCAGATGAAAGGATCCAGTGGAAGACGAAGTCCTTGTTGGAATTGTTTGAAGTAGAAGTGGACAAAGTCTTGGTTATAGTAAAAGTTATCCTCTTCCTTCTTTGTTTTCAGCTCCATGAAGCCCATATAAGTTAGCCTGTACTCAGCTTTGTCTACCCCGTACTTGGAGTATAGCTTTTCCAGTATGGGATCCCCGGCTCTTGGGGTCCTCTCTTGCCTTGGTCCTAATCCTTGGCCTCCTCGTCCTCGGCCTCCTCTTCTTCTGGCCAAACGGCCATCAGTTTGTGCTTCATCCATGAAAGCATCAACTATCTGAGTAGACGAGGAGGGTTCTCCTTCTCTTCCCGTCATATCTGCATAAAGACGAGGAGACAAAATTAGTGACCTCGTCCATGACCGATTTAGGACGGGAAGGGAGATTCCCTCCTCATCATTTAATAAGGCCGAGGAGGGAGCCGTACCTCTCAGCGCTCACGCATTTCGCGATCGTAGGCCGGGTAGAACAGATCGACGTGCTCCATCATCTCAGCTCTATCCTCAAAAACTATAATGTTGGGTGAACCAGACTCAATCCTATCTATTCTTGTGGAGTCGTGGTATTGGAGGAATAGACGAGTTCGACCATAACCTCTTAACCGCTTGCTTACATCATCCGTGAGCGAGCATCAACCATGGACCTCTCTCTACGATAGACCCTCAAATTTCCAAGATGATATCCATAACGGAATCGGGGAGAATGGTCCCAAGATCGAGCCATTTATAAGGGGAAGCAAAAATAAAAGGGGGAGGTCATTCAATATTCAAGAAAGTCCATATAAAATACAATGAAAATCAAAAAGTTTGAAGTTTTTTGAATTGATGAAGAAAAGCTTCATTCTTTAACAATGGAGGTTTGCCAGTTCTTGGTGTGTTCAAGATTCTTCCCAACAAACCCTAAGAAGATGGAAATCAGATTCAAAATGCACAAAAGGGGATAAATTTCATACCCGAGTTTGAAGAGGTTGATGGAATCACAACAGTAAAGCTAGCTCACGGAAACTGGGTTGAACAAGATCAAGGTTAACGGAATTTCTGTCGCCTGAACCTTGGTAGTTGCTCTCGAGTATTTGGGGTTTGTAAAGAGTAAAATGATAAGGATTTAGATTTTTATACCCCTCAATCGGGTTAAACCCATGGGTAAAGTAAACATTCCGGTCGGGCGCCCAAGAATTAAATGCGAATTGACGGTTTCAAGGCGTGACAAGATCGGGGGGCCCTGAATGGCAACCGTCGCTATATGAAGCGACGCCGAGGACACGTGTCAAAACCGTTCGTATTCCA
The DNA here is from genome assembly GCA_022495995.1 of Adenophora triphylla var. japonica. NCBI lineage: Eukaryota > Viridiplantae > Streptophyta > Magnoliopsida > Asterales > Campanulaceae > Adenophora > Adenophora triphylla. Next base: position 108,390 of record JAFEMH010002009.1, on the reverse strand, counting down.
TCCATATGACGAGGACGAGATGACTTTATACTCGTCCTAATCCGAGCTAGAAAGTCTGGGGCCACCGAACAAGCATAAACCGAGATACGAATATGGGTTTGCTCAAGCTGGGCCTAATTGAATTGGGCCATGAATATTATCTAAATAACCAAGTACCAGGGCCGAGTAGGGTCTTCTTCATATGACAAGGAGCGTTTATCTCAGCCTTATAACAACATGTTTTGGGCCGGTATGCAGCAAGAGACGAGGAAACTAAAGTTCTTACCTCGGCATTCTCCACCATGACGAGGAAACTAAATCATTTACCTCGGCATATCTCCGTGTCGGCCATTCACCAAATGACGAGGAAGCAGAATCATTCTCCTCGGCCTATTTGCCAAAGGCCGAGGAAAAACATTTGCCTTCCTCGGCGTTCCGGCTAGCAATTTACAATCCTTATTCAACAAGGATTATACAGCCATGATCCAATCAGAATTATACTTATCAAACATCAATTCAAGTCAAACATTGACTCCTTAACAGATATAATTCTATTAGAATTATATCTTATCTCTTTACAAGTTCATTCCAACATGGATTCTATCTATCCATTCCTATAAATACAAGCCCTATGGCTCATTATTCGGTACGTTACTTTTTACATTGGAGAAACTCTGTCAATTTGATTTCTCTAATATCAACCGTGAACTTACTCTCACGCCGGAGGGCCTTTAGCCGGATCCGCCCCGGCTTAGCTTACGTGTTTTCTCTTATTTTCAGGCCTTGCAATCGCCGGAGCATTCAACGCTTGGATTTGGGCTGTTTTGACGATTTTGGCATCATCACATATATTCTGAAATTTCTTTTTATCTCATCTCTCTCCGAAACACGTACGCACCCCCTGTTTCTCTCTCTACAGTCAATCTCTTATTTTCTCCGACCAATCTCTCATTTATTACCGGCCAATCTGGCGACCTACCCTCCGACGACCTAATTTGAAAATATGATTGGGAGAACCCTAATTTTACTACTGATAATCTGTTGTAAAAGTCGAAATCTTTCTTATTAGCGGGTTAACCGGTACTTGTGTGAAATTGAAAGTGTGATTGGAATAACCCTAATTTTACATTTGTTGTACAAGTTGAAATGAAGAACTGGTACTTTCTGTTTTGGAAAATTTTGTCGAACTGATAGTGAATCTAATTGTTAGAATTACTCTTATACCTCAAGGTATAAGAGTAATTCTATTCTTATATTGTATGTATATGAGTGGACTGTGTAATAAAATATGTAACTTTTTATTTTTTTGAAGAAAATGTGAGAAAATACTCTTATACCTAGATATAAGAGTAATTATATTCTTATACCTCAAGGTATAAAAGCAGACTGTTTAATAAAATATGATATTTTATTATTATTTTTTTAAAAAAGTGAAAAATTGTGGAAATAAATTACTCTTGTACATATGTATAAGAATAATTGCAGTCTCAGACCTTTGGTAGGGGTAGTATTGATCGTAAGTTTCTGTGAAATTTTAAATCTGATTGGGGTATTATTAGTTTGTTATGTCGCCCAAAGGATCATAGGATCCATGACCCTATTTTACTTCATAATTAATATTTCTTTCTTCTCAAAAAAATAAATGTTCTTTTTTTTAAAAAAAAAGTGGTATTTTTAGTGCTTTTCTTTTAAAAAAAGGTCTTGTGTCCAATACAATAAACACATCATTTAAATAACACCTAATTAATTTTTAGTTCTTGTATTTTAAATACAAGTATCTTTTGAAAATAAAATTAAACTTTTATAGTATAATTTAATTTAGCACATTTCAGTTTTGGTACTTGTGTGACAATGCAGGCTATAATGAATGCTCTGGCTGACATGCCCAACAATAAATAAAGGCCACAATAATTAGAAAGCATCCTAATTATTTAAATTACATATTTGTCCTCTGCTTTAGTACTACTCCTTTGACTTTGAGGTGCTTTTGGGTTTTGGGGAGGGGTAAACAAATCGAATTTTTGATTCGTATTCTTGAAAATATTCGATGTTCGTATTCACATTCGTTTTGTATTTGAATATAAAAATTAATTTGTATTTGATTTGAAATTGATTTTTGAATTATTCAATTCGATATATTAAATATCTATAGTATAAATGCAACCCCCTATGAACAGTTCTTTGAACAGTTCCAATGGAGGAATTCCCCATTTTGCCCTCACTTTTTTGTTCCTTTCCCATTTTGCCCTTAAAAAAAAAAATTAAATTAAAAAAAAAAAAAACACAAAAAACGTGGCCTTGGACACGGGCTTAGGCTAGTATACATATATATACTCCCTCCGTCCCACAATAATCCGTAAAAAGATTCATTTTAGGCGTCCCACAATAGTCTGCACTTTCCCAAAATGAAAATGGTGTTGAAATTTTGATATATGTGGTATATAAGTTCATAGTCATATGACCTTGGAGGGTAATTGGCTTGAATTGAATTTGGCAAAGGGGAATTTCACGTCGGAGACACTGCCAAGGAGAGCGGCCGCGCCAAGCCCAAGAGCGGCCGCGCTGGTCTACCGTGACTCCTCCCAAAATGCCTGGCCTCTAGCGCGGTCGCGCAAGCCTCGAGGGCGGCTGCGCTGGCGTCGGGTAAGTGAAATTCCTGGGCCGAATTGGAGCGGGTTTTTAGGTTTAATTAAGCCTAAAACCTAATTTGACCACATGTATATATATTCCTCTTCCTCCAGCCGAAAATTACATGAGAGATTGAAGAGAAACTCAATTCTCTTGCTTCTTTTCATTGTTTCGATTACTCCCGTTCATAGAGATTCGTTCGTGAGATTCAAGGCGACTGAGATAGGACCGCCGGTGATTACATACCTGTGTGCTGCTTTGTATACGTAATCCGTGATCGTTTTATCCTCGGAGAAATTTGCCTGTACCTGAGTTGCACCAATTGGGGGCAATATTTTCTCTTAGGACAGTCTTCCTAAGGCGACTCGATCAAATCACGATAAGTTGTTCTAATCATTTGTTTACTTGTTTCTGTTCTGTTTTCCTGATCATGTTCCTTGCTTTCGGTTTTGCTATTGGCTTAATTGGTACGTTCTTGACTTGATCAATAAATTCCCAACTGTTGATTAAATTGTCTGTTTAATCTGTGGTGCTATAATTTAATTTCCAACAGTCTAAGAGAAAATAGTTTTTATTTGATCATGTCTGGTAGTTCCTCTAGCTCTCCCTTTAAGTCCCTAGTTGACACCTCCGATCTTCCGGAGAAGTTCGGTGGCAAGAACTTCAAGCGTTGGTCTGAACGCATGAAGATCTGGCTGTCAATTAAGGGCATGACGGTATGCCGACATCCAAATGTCCCGCTCACGAATGGCGATGATCCAGTTAGTGTGGCTGCTGTTAAACTGTGGAAGGAGCAGGATGATGTTGTTCGAGGATGCATTCTGTCAGCTTTGTCGAATGCACTCTTTGATGTTTATTGCTCTGCTCCTCTCACTGCTGCGTCACTGTGGGAATCGCTTTCCACGAAGTATAGCACCGATGACTCCGGTGTGGAAAAGTACCAAGTGGGAAAGTTCCTGAATTATCACATGAGTGAGGGAAAGTCGGTTACCGATCAAGTGCACGAACTCCAAATCATTTTGCAATCACTCAAGGATGCTGACATGGGACTTCCTGACAAGTTCGCTGTCATGGCTATTATTGAGAAGTTTCCTCGATCTTGGGGAGGAATTCGGTATGACCCTCAAGCATCGTACTGGAAGCTTGACACTCAATGAGTTGATGAATGCAATTGCGATTCAGGAGGTGCATAGGTAACCAACCGAGCGTACCTGTGGAGGCTGCTGCTAATTTAATAACCGGTAAAAGCAAGTTTAAAGGAAAGGGTGTGAAAACACACTCTAAGGATAAAGAAAACCATGATAAACTTAAAGTTAAGAAAAATAACTTTAGAAAGCCAAAAGCAAAACTGTAACCGGCCGTGGAATTGTGGAGAAGGTGGACACTTTTCTAGGGACTCGCCCGTCCAAGAAAGGAAAAGGACCACAAGCCTCTGCGATGACCATCCCTGCCGTCAACATGGTGTTGGGTCCGAAGGATTATGATGATCCCGACTCGACGCACCCGGAGTTGACGATCCGACCCGCAATGTTACAAAGTATGTAACTTCTTATCCCGAAATCTTTACCGTCTATGAACCCAACGAGTGGCTAGTTGACACCGGGGCAAATGTGCACGTTTGGCCGATAAATTGCTATTTGTGTCTTACCACTCGAGCGTGGTAGATCGCTGACGATGGGAAACTCTAGTGCTGCAAAGGTGCTTGGGACTGGACGCGTAGACCTGAGGTTTCCTAATGGGCGCATTCTTACCTTGCATCAAGTGTATCACGTTCCTGATATTCGTCGCAACATTATTAGTGGTTCTAGTCTAGTTAGGGAAGGATTTGAGATTTCATTTAAGTGTAATAAGGTCATAATTTTGGATTCTGGTAGTTTTGTGGGGAAAGGTTATTCCTCGGATGGTTTATTTAAAATTAGAGTTGAAACTGATGTTTGTTCGCACAATAATTTTAGTTCTATTGATTATCCTGTTTCTTATTCCATTGAATCTTCAAATGTTTGGCATGGTCGTTTAGGACATATTAATTATGATTCTGTGAAAAGAATGATGAATTTAGATATTATTCCTAAACATGCTATTGATAAGAATTCTAAATGTCATGTATGTGTTGAAGCTAAATCTACAAAAGGTCCGTTTAAGTCGGTTGTGAGAAATTATGAAATTCTAGATTTAGTTCATACTGATATTTGTGAATTTAATGGCGTGTTGACCAAAGACAAAAAGAAATACTTTCTCACCTTTATTGATGATGCTAGTAGATACTGTTATGTCTATCTGCTTAGTTCTAAGGATGAAGCATTAGATAAATTAATTATATTTAAGAATGAAGCAGAAACACAAACCGACAAGAAACTTAAACGGTTAAGGTCTGATAGAGGAGGTGAATATGAGTCTAACCCCTTCATGTATTATTGCCAAGAAAATGGAATAGTACATGAAGAGACTCCTCCCTACACCCCTCAATCAAATGGTGTTGCTGAACGTAAGAATAGAACCCTTACTGATATGATTAACAGTTTACTCATAAGTTCTGGAGTGCCCAAATATATGTGGGGAGAGGCTTTGAATACGGCTTGCTATATTCTGAATAGAGTACCTCCTAAACATAGAAAGGAAAGTCCGTTTGAACTTTGGAGAGGTCGACAGGCTAGCCTGAAACACTTAAAAGTGTGGGGGTGTCTTGCAAAGGTACTTGTACCCGCATATAAAAGGAAAAAGCTTGGACCTAAAACTGTTGATGCTATCTTTATAGGTTATTCTGAAACTAGTTATGCATTGAGATTTCTTATTATAAAATCTGAAATTTCTGGCATAGATGTGAACTCTATAGTTGAGTTACGTGATGCAACATTTTTTGAGGATGTGTTTCCTATGAAGGACGGACTTCCTAAGGAATCTAACCCAACCACTAATTCCATTCCTGCTCAAGTAGAGGAGCTGACAAATGTGGGGGTTGATTCCAGTGTAACTCATTCTGACGATGAGATTGAACCAAGAAGGAGTAAACGGGCAAGGACCACCAAGGATTTTGGAAGTGATTTCATCACTTACAATGTCGAGGGTGATCCTTTAACCTTCAAAGCTGCTATGGCTACTTCTGATGCCAAGCAGTGGAAGGATGCTGTTAAGAGTGAGATGGATTCTATTATCTCTAATGGGACATGGGAATTGGTCGATCTCCCTCCTGGTTGTAGCACGATAGGATGTAAGTGGGTCTTCAAAAGGAAACTGAAACCGGATGGAATCGTTGACAAGTTTAAGGCTAGGTTAGTGGCTAATGGATTCAAGCAAATGGAGGGAATAGACTATTTCGATACCTATTCACCAGTTGCTAGAATGACTACAATCCGAATGCTTATCGCATTGGCCTCTGTATATGATCTTCCTATCCATCAGATGGATGTTAAGACCGCTTTCTTGAATGGCGATCTAGAGGAAGAAATTTATATGGATCAACCTGAAGGTTTTGAGGCCCCTGGCAATGAGAGAAAGGTTTGTAAACTTGTTAAGTCCTTGTATGGACTCAAACAAGCCCCTAAGCAGTGGCATGAGAAATTTGATAAAATTGTTTCATCGTTTGGCTTTGTTACTAATGAGTTTGATAAGTGTGTTTATAGCAAGAGTATTGGTGATAGTAGTATTGTCTTATGTCTGTATGTCGATGATATTCTGTTGTTTGAAACGGATATGAGGATAATTGATACTACTAAGGAATTCTTGAAAAGTAAGTTTGAGATGAAGGATATGGGAGTAGCTAGTGTGATTCTTGGCCTTAAGTTGACTCGTTCAACTAGTGGCATAACCATATCGCAATCTCATTATACTGAAAGTATAATTGAGAAATTTGGTTATAAGAATTGCAAAGTAGCTAAGACTCCATATGATCCTTCAGCTGCACTTACTAAGAATGAAAGTGGAGTACCGATGGCTCAGTTGAGATATTCTCAAATTATTGGAAGTTTGATGTATCTTGCCAATTGTACTAGATCGGATATATCCTACTCGATTACTAGGTTGACTAGATATACTCAATGTCCAAGCAAAACACATTGGGAAGCTCTTGATAGAGTTCTCAAGTACTTGAAGGGAACGATTTCCCTTGGGTTACATTACGGAAAATATCCTTCTGTTCTTGAAGGATATAGTGATGCAAGCTGGATTGCCTATAACTCCGGAAGTTATGGCTGTACGGGGTATGTTTTCACCTTAAAGTGAGTCGGAGCCGGTCGCTGGAGGTCGACCAAACAAACTCGTTGTCTAGGTCTACATTTGAGGCCGAATTAGTTGCCCTTGACACTACCGGATTGGAAGCCGAATGGCTTCGAGGACTTATGTCCGAGTTGCCCATGGTCGCAAGCCCACGCTGTTATCTCGTACATTGTGACAACACCGCCACACCGAGAAACCGAAAAGTGTCAAGTACAATCTGTAAAACTAGGAGACACATCCAAATTAGGTTAAAATCTATAAGGGATCTAGTGTCTCGGAAGGTGATAGCTGTTGATTATGTTGGTACTAAGGCTAACACAGCTGATCCTTTAACTAAAGGGCTAGAATTTGCTCTAGTTCAAAAATCTAGGTTGGGGATGGGTGCGAACCCCGTCGATTCAAACGCAGTGGCAACCCAATCTACTCGAGTGGAGATCCCACAAAGGAGATTCAATGTGGTAATAACAAGCTGTGGGGTGAGTCGGAGCACCTAATAATAGATTGACATGTTACGTGTCTGAGTCTATCCCCTGAATAGCCTAGAGGTGCTCGTTGCTGCTAATAAAGTAAAAGTTTGGAACTTTGAATGGGATCAAGTCTTTTAGACAAGATGTTAGCGTACATCTTACGAGATGCCCAGCTAATTGAGTGTTGTTGTTGGCCGCAACTAGAGGAATTTGGGTTATTCCTTGAAAGCACTCATGATAGAGGATCGGGATGTATGGCTTATAAGCGTCAAGTGTTCGATAGAGGGCCTATCATAGCTTTTGTCGTGTTTGTTACCAGCAAAGGCCTCTACATCCAAAGGCATCATATTCAAGACACCCGTTCATCTGATCCTGTGGAGGTTTATGTTGGATAACATAGGTAGTGGTTCAAGCCGGAAGGTACCATTATTGAAAGCATGGCAATGGACAATCTGTACACGTCATATTTCTATGAACTTGTGGGAGATTGTTGGAATTTTGATATATGTGGTATATAAGTTCATAGTCATATGACCTTGGAGGGTAATTGGCTTGAATTGAATTTGGCAAAGGGGAATTTCACGTCGGAGACACTGCCAAGGAGAGCGGCCGCGCCAAGCCCAAGAGCGGCCGCGCTGGTCTACCGTGACTCCTCCCAAAATGCCTGGCCTCTAGCGCGGTCGCGCAAGCCTCGAGGGCGGCCGCGCTGGCGTCAGGTAAGTGAAATTCCTGGGCCGAATTGGAGCGGGTTTTTAGGTTTAATTAAGCCTAAAACCTAATTTGACCACATGTATATATATTCCTCTTCCTCCATCCGAAAATTACATGAGAGATTGAAGAGAAAATCAATTCTCTTGCTTCCTTTCATTGTTTCCATTACTCCCGTTCATAGAGATTTGTTCGTGAGATTCAAGGCGACTGAGATAGAACCGCCGGTGATTACATACCTGTGTGCTGCTTTGTGGTACGTAATCCGTGATCGTTTTATCCTCAGAGAAATTTGCCTGTACCTGAGTTGCACCAATTGGGGGCAATATTTTCTCTTAGGACAGTCTTCCTAAGGCGACTCGATCAAATCACGATAAGTTGTTCTAATCATTTGTTTACTTGTTTCTGTTCTGTTTTTCTGATCATGTTCCTTGCTTTCGGTTTTGCTATTGGCTTAATTGGTACGTTCTTGACTTGATCAATAAATCCCCTACTGTTGATTAAATTGTCTGTTTAATCTGTGGTGCTATAATTTAATTTCCAACAAATGGGATCCACTTCTCTCTACTCACAACACTTTTTAAATTTACTATTCTCTCCACTCATTCTCTCTCCTATTTTACTTTTACACTCACAACACATTACCTTTATCACTTTTTACCTTAATCTCCGTGCCGGACCAAAAAGTGTATACAAGTGTGGGACGGAGGGAGTAAATATATATACTCCCTCCGTCCAGTTACATACTTCACACTTTCTATTTTGGGCGTCTAATTACATACTTCACACTTTGTCTCCTACATTATTTTAATACTCACAACACCATTATAATTTACTATTCCCTCCACTCATTCTCTCTCCTATTTTATTTTTACACTCACAACATTATATCATTATTTTTTTCCTTAATCCACGCGTGAAAATTAACCGTGAAATATGTACTTGGACGGAGGGAGTATACTAATAAAAGTCCGTGTCCGAGAACACGTTTTTTTTTTAATTAAAAAAAAATTATTTATTTATTTTTTTAAGGGCAAAATGGTCTGTCTCAGCACAATGGAGACTGCCCAAAATGAAAGGAAATTTTTACTATTTTCCTCATTCATTCTCTCTCCTATTTTACTTTTACACTCACAACACCAATCAAATCACTATTCCTCCCACTCATTCTCTCTTCTATTTTTTTTTTCATACTCACAACATTTTCTTCAATTTTTTATCTCTCTTACTTTTTCTTAATCTGTGTGCCCAAATTTTTGATATACACTCGGCTAGGACGGAGGGAGTATATATATATATATATATATATATATATATATATATATATTATTCGAATAATATTCGCGAATACTTGAATCGAATATCATTAGATATTATTCGAATTCGAATACTTATCGAATCAAAATAAAAATTTGAATTCGAATTTTTCGAATACGAATATCGAATATCGAATTCGAATACCAAATCGAATAAAAAGATTCGATTCGTTTACAACCCTACTTTTGGGCAGGTATAGTATTAATTCTTGTTTGCCTATAAATACATAAATATTTGCTTTCAAAAAAATAAATACATAATATTTTTTTGTTTCAAATAAAATAAAATAATAGATACTTATTTTTTGAAAAATACACACTTAAGCAAGATTATTTTTTCGTTTGAAAGGAGTGAGTATAAGATATGAATTAAAAGTAAAGACCAAATTATATAATCCATATGTCATACTCCCTCCGTTCCATTCTCGAAAGATACTAATTTTCATTTTGGGTGTCCAATTTAAAAGGCACACTCCCAAAATGATTTTTTTAATACTTCTTTATTCGTGTGACCCACTTACAATACTCACAATACTACTTCTCCGTCTCACTTTAAATTGCAAAATAACAATACAAAAATTATGTCTTAATTAATGAAGGAAACTAAAAGAGAATGTTATTTCTTCCGTCTCAGTAAATGCTTGAAAAATGTACTTCTATAAAAAAATATTTCCTTCATTTCAAAGATGAATATTACTTTCGAATTAAAATGAATAACCAAAAAATATATTTTCTATCCAAAAAAATGAACATTACTTCCTTTATCCCAATGAATATTTTAAAAAATAATACTACTTCATAGCCTAAAAAAATAATGTTTGTAATGTTAGTGCCCTCGTATCAAAACATGACATTAATTTTTGATACAAATGAAGTAGTATTATTTTCTAAAATATTCATTAGAACGAATGAAGTAATGTTTATTTTTTTTAGACGAAGTAGTATTCCTTTCTAAAAATTAATGTTTATAATGTTAGTGTATTCGTCTTAAAAAAGATGAATATTGATTTTTTAGACAAATAAATTAGCATTCTTTTTTAAAATGTTCGTTGAGACGAAGACACTATTATTATAAACATTAATTTTTAGAAAAGATTACTAATTCGTCTAAAAAAAATAAACATTACTTCCTTCAATTCGTCCAATGAATATTTTAGAAAATAATAATACTTCATTCGTCTAAAAAGTTAATGTCATATTTTGAGACGAAGGCACTAACATTACAAACATTAATTTTTGAGGCGAATGAAGTAGTATTATTTTTTAAAATATTCATTGGGATGAAGGAAGTAATGTTCATTTTTTTGAATAAAAATGTAGTATTATGTTTTGGAATTATTCATTTTGAGTCGAAAGTAATATTCATTTTTGAAGTAAATGAAATAATATTTTTTATAGAAGTACATTTTTTAAAGTATTTATTTGAGAAGAAAAAAATAAAATTCCTTTAGTCTTCTTTATTAAAATATAATTTTTATATTATCTATAGTATAAATAAGAATTGTACACCTCACCATGTGAACACTACTATGAATAGTGTCAACTGTCAAATTTTCCATTTTGTCCTTAAAAAAAAAATGTGTCCTCGAACACAAGCTTTTACTAGTTATTTTACAATTTAAAGTGAAACGGAAAAGTAGTATTGTATGTGTGTGTGTGTGTGTGTGTGGGGGGTGGGGTGGGGGGTTGTGTGCGGGTTGAAATTGGAAGATTTGAAGTATCTACTTCAAGTTCAACTAGAGAGTTTAAATTTTAGTGTTTTTTTTTAATTATAAATATTAAAATAAAATTGAGCAAATTTAAATTTGCTACACCGTGTAACGAGTTTAAATGGACAAAATTATAAACTCGTTACACCGTGTAGCGAGTTTCAAAAATAAGGTCATTCTGGACAATAGTTTGAAAGGTTTGTTATTTTGTTATTTATTAATTTTAAAAAGAATTATTTGAGAAAAGTTTCTAGTTTTGACACTATCTGTCTGTCTGCTATAACACGATGATTTATATAATGTTCTTATTGATATTTATATTAAATTTTCGTTAAATTATTAATGATAATATTTATATTTTCTTATTTTTAATTAAATGTTCAAATGTAATTTAGAAAATATTTTAAAGATGTTTATATTTCATATGAATAAATATTCTCGTTATCGATTATATTTAGAGACAAAATATCTTACAAAAAGAACAATTATTTTGAAATTAAATTTTTGAAAAAATTCAAATTTATTTAAGAGTTGGGTCTTATAAAAAACTAGTTTTTCCTGTCACTTAGGAAAAACGTGTTTTGTTTTTCCCGTTTGTGCCAGTGTCAGTTTAACAAAATGCCAGTGTGACAAAGTGTCAGTACATGTGTAACAAAGTGCCAGTATAAAAAAAGTGTCAGTGCATGTGTAACAAAGTGGCAGTGTAAACAAAGTGCCAGTGCATGTGTAACAAAGTGCCAGTGTAAAAAGTGTCAGTGCCAATTTAACAAAGTGCCAGTGTAAAAAAGTGTCAGTGCATGTATATTAAGTGTCTGTTTATAAACTAACACTGGCACTTGGTTACACTAACACTGGCACTTTGTTACACTAACACTGGCACTTTGTTAAACTAACACTGGCACTTGTTTTACACTAACACCGGCACTTTGATACACTAACACTGGCACTCTTTTACACTAACACTGGCACTTTGTTGCACACGCACTGACACTTTGTTACACATGCACTGGTATTGAGTTTCTGGATAAAGAGATGTTTTAATTGGCACTTTTTTAAATGTATACTGATACCTTTTTACCTTAAACCTGGCAATTATGAAAGTCACTTACCTCGATCAATGCCTCCATCGCCGATCCAAAACGTTGAATCAATTGAAAAAAAATAAATAAATACAACAATTCTACAACAATCAATTACGCATACATAGTCCTATAAAGCTCAATTAGAGCCACGAAGAAGGCAACGAGAGATAAACTTAGTGAATTTAGAGAGAGAAAATGGGTGCATGAATGTGTGTGTAGAATTTGGGGGAACGAACATGTAGGGAATTTTAGGGTTTAGAGTGACGATCTTGGAGATTCGACTGTCGAAAGGCTGGAAGCCATCTCCGTCCGGTCGTTGTTGTTCCGAATTGCCGGTCCTTTTTATGTACCGTTAGCTCTCACTTGTCTCTTTCGACCAGCCATGGACGGAGCTCCATTAAATCAAATTTAATTTTGTGATTTAGCCCTTCAACGGAGAAGAAACCTTTACATGTCGACATCTTCTAAAAACACGTTTTTTTTAAGCTTGAGAAAAAACGCGTTTTTTGTGAGATTTTGGCTTTATTTAAGGATGTGAGAAATTAAATGTTTTACAGAAAAGCCAAAAATATTACAAAAAACACGTTTTTTCTTAAGCTTAGAAAAAACGAGTTTTGTTTCTTCCGCTAGTGCCAGTGTTAGTGTAACAAAGTGCCAGTGTAAAAAAGTGTCAGTGTTAGTGTAACAAAGTGCCTGTATAAAGAGTGTCAGTGCATGTATATTAAGTGTCAGTGTAAAAAAGTGTCAGTGTTAGTGTAACAAAGTGTCAGTGTTAGTCTAACAACATGCCAGTATAAAGAGTGTCAGTGCATGTATATTAAGTGTCATTATAAAGAGTGTCAGTGTAGGGTAAAAAAGTGTCAGTATTAGTTTAAAAAAGTGTCAGTGTGAAGAGTGTCAGTGCATGTATTATTAAGTGCCAATGTAAAAATTATTTTTCTTTAAGTTAAAAAAAAAATACATTTTTTATAAGACTAACTCTACCGGAAATGCTGAAGTAAATGAGAGAATTAATAAAGGGCAACCTATTAATATAGTAAGGTTGACAATAGTGTCGGTTACTCTAAACCCCGTATGAGAGCACGCACTGGAAAATTTAATCAGGTGCTTTGGCGGGTACCTAAACTAACAGCTATCTGCCGACGACAACGTTCTTCTACTTTCATTTTTTAGAGAGAGAAACGGAGAAAGAGAGAGAGAGAGAGAGAGAAAGTGTGTGTATGAAAGAGACAGCAAAGTGAATTGAAAACCAGAGCCCAAAAGAAACTCGTACGGACTGTCTTTAGAGAGAGAGAGAGAGAGAGAAAACTCTCACTCCTCCTCTCATTCTTCACGATTTCGGAATTTCTCTCCCGGCGATCGACTTCTCCGATCACCTCAGAACTCTGTATATATTCATTCCTCCCGTTTTACCCCTCCCTCCTCTTTCATCATTCTCTAAGCTCGGAGGTAAAAAATGGAACTGTACGGTCGGAGCATGAACTACTCGCCGGCGGATCAGCCGGTGGAATGGATTCCCGTCGAGACTGAAACCGGCATTGACGGTCTGACATTATTTCTTACTTACTGTCTAACGTTTTGTTGAATTAGTTAATTTTGTTTTTTAGTATTTTTTTTTTTATTTTCAACTTTTAGGCAGCTGTGAAATTTCTAGGGTTTAATGGAAATGTTGGTAATGCAGAGTCAATGAGGCGGTTAGGGTTGTTTGGGGGTGAATTGTACCCGCAGCGGCCTGGTACTGCCGACTGCACCTACTATATGAGAACTGGATCCTGTGGATATGGTAGTAAATGCCGTTACAATCACCCTCGAGACCGCGGCGGCGACTCATCGGTAAAGCCTTTCATTGTTTTGTTTTTGTCCAGTTGGTTGAAATTTTATGAAAATCTAGCTATCTCTGTGCAATTTTGAAAATTGTTAGCGATTCACCATTATGAATATTATTAATAACATTTTTTTTTAAACTTTCGGGAATCTCCGGATCTCTGCTTAGTTTCAACTCCCCGAAGCATTTCGTCGCTTACTACGCCCTTCCTCGTCTCTGGATGCCTAGGTATCCACCGTAAGCCTTTCCTCGTTTGAACCTCGCCCTTAAAAGGCTATGCCATCCTAAGGTGCTGCTAAATGGATGGATCTTATCAACGTCCATGAATGAGAAATCATAATCGAACCGCCGAATCGGAAAAATTAGGTGCAATCATATCGCTTTGTACGGGGATAATTAGGTTTTCATAAAATTATTGTCAAAGCTTGATTGAGTTGACCATATTGAAGTTAAAGTGGTCAAATTTTCTAGGACGGAGGGAGTAGAGAATTTCCACCGAGATTATAGTGTTTGTATTTGTGCAATCTGTTATGTTTAGTTAAGTAATTTCACGAATGGTTCGCAAAACCGAGAGAAGAACATGTTATGCATCCGTTTCATTCCTTGCCTATGTCCCCTGCAATTGTACTACTATGAGTGCCACATTTTTCAATACTACTTTCCTTGTTTCCTCTGATTAAAATATTTTTTAGCTTTATATTATATGTAAGAGGAATGACATTTTGGGAAATTTTATGTTTGAAAGGTTTTTTTTTTTTTTTTTGAATCGAGACTCTCTTACTGAGACAAACTAAGAACATAATGCAATTTTATGTTGTGGGATGAAGACGTTTTGAGTGTTCTATGCGTTATGTTGTTCTTATTTGATTGAGTGTTTTCTAACATTTGATATAATGTTGGCAAGGTTGTGGCACCTATAAAGATTGGAGGAGGGGAGTATCCCGAGCGGGCGGGGGAGCCAGTATGCCAGGTACTCTGTTCTGGATGTTATTCTGTTTCATTGAAATGATGGCGTTTCAACAAATTTGGATATAATTATCCGCTTTTCTAGAATGTGGTAGGTGGTTTATCTGTCTAATAATCTGAATCTTTCATTGTTATTTCTTATTGTGCAGTATTATTTGAGGACTGGCACCTGCAAATTTGGTGCATCCTGCAAGTTCCATCATCCTAGACATGCTGGTGGATCCTTGATTAATGTGTCATTAAATATTAATGGATATCCATTACGACCAGTAATTATATCTTGCTTTGCCTTCTATATTCTGGTTCCGGTATATAACATGCTTGTTTTTTAGCTAAATTTCAAAATTTCACCACTTGTTTATGACAACACAGGACGAGAAAGAATGCTCCTATTATTTGAAAACGGGGCAGTGCAAATTTGGTATAACTTGTAAATTCCATCATCCTCAACCGACTGGCACATCTGTGCCAGCTGCTGCACAACCATTTTATCCAACTGTGCAGTCTCCTTCTGTCCCTTCACCTGAACATTATGGTGGGGCATCAGCAAGCTACAGGGTTGCTAGGCCTCCATTATTACCTGGCTCATATATGCCGAGTGCTTATGGTCCTGTAATATTTCCTCCGGGCATGGTTCCCATTCCAAATTGGAGTACTTACTCGGTAAGTAGGCTTTACATTGTGAATTCTTAATTCCTCCCTCTGTCCCAAAGTACAATGATATATTTGCATCAAGTCACTTTCCTTATTTGGAACGGGACAAACCAAAATGGAAAGTGCGACATTGGTTCTGGGACGAAGGGAGTATGTGAATACCCTTTTAACATTGCTGACTTTTCACATGGACAGGGACCTGTAAGCCCTGCATTGTCTGCTGGTGCTCAACACTCCATAGGATCTGCTTCTCTATATGGAGTGACTTCTTCGCCACCTGCCTTTACAGGACCTTATTCCCCTTTGCCACCTTCAGTTGGCCCTTCAAGAAGTAACCAAACGGAAAGAATATTTCCGGAGAGGCCAGGCCAACCCGAGTGTCAATACTACATGAAAACAGGGGATTGTAAATTCAGATCGTCGTGTAAGTATCATCATCCACCAGACTGGGCGGTATCAAATATAAATTGTGTTCTCAGTTCAGTTGGTCTTCCTTTACGCCCGGTAAGCATATTCCATTTTTTGAATCTTCATTACTTGTGTTGGATATTTAGCTACTAATTTCAAATTTCAACTTTTTGAGATACAAAACCAAAATAAACCAGACTGCTTCATGAATTGTCCGTATGGATTGCTTTAGTTTACATGTTCTAACGTTAGTACATGTTTATATGAATCGATGAGATGCTATTCGGTGACTAAGCCTTAGAGAGGTTTTGGAACTTTTTGAGTTTTCGAGTAACTTTCTATCCTTCCCGACAAGAAAATGTGCAATTGTTACTCCCTATTAAGCTTGAGATCTCTATATTAATTTTTTTCAACACGTTTATTTCATTCGAAAATGTGATGTTTTCTGCAATTTAAGTGAAAGTTTAATGAAATATAGAGAATGAAAAAATAAAGTAATAAAAACTTGGGTGAGTGATCACCCAAGAACCCATCATGCTGTATTATAGATGCAATATTATTTTCACATACGAGTGAATATTATAATACTGCATGCATTATTATATACTACTGCATAAGAACTTTCGGGTCATTTCGATTTAATGAGGAATTTGAGGGAAAGTGATTTGTTGCTAAAGAAACTTCCCGGTCAAATTCCCTAAAAACTGACTTGGCATGTGCGAGTTTTTTTTTCTTGTGACACTCGGGACGAATGCTTAGGTTTTCTTACTTTCTCACACATTTTTACTATACTGAAATTCCATTTAATTTTATTCTTCATCAACAGGGAATGCAACCATGCAACTTTTATCTGCAAAACGGACACTGCAAATTCGGTCCCACTTGCAAATTCGACCATCCAATCACCACCGTCAGATACAATCCATCATCAGCTTCATCTCTCACTGATATACCAATTGCTCCCAACCTGCTAGGATCTTCTTCTCTCAGTACTTCAGCTCCTTCAACCTCATTCCCAGAATGGCGACCTGAGTTAGTTTTACGGCCTAAAGTGGGCCCCAACTAGTCTGTTTTACCTACTAATACTTCTAGCGGTTCAGTTGGTTTGATCTTTACTCAAACAGGGTCGTCAGTTGTCAGTACCACCATACTCTGACGATCAGCTCTCAAATAAAAGCTCTTCTTCTCTAAGTATCAGTAGAAGCACGAGACAAAAAGGCGGCGAAGCTCATCATACAAACTAAGTTTAAAACGATGGGATCGATCTCGCATCTTCAATTTCCGAGACCATTTTATTAGATACTCCCTCCGTCCCGCCCGAAAAAGCACTTTCGGTCAATTTCAGTTAGATTTGACCAAAACATTAGTGCAAATCTAACCATCTGATTGAAATTTTAAATGTTGTTATTGATAAATCAGTAAATGATTTATCAATAACAATATTTAAAATTTCAATCGAATGGTTAGATTAGCACTAATGTTTTGGTCAAACCTAACTGAAATTGACCAAAACTGTCTTTTCTAGCGGGACTGAGGTAGTATATGTTTTGTTGTATGAAGTTTCAGAGGTTAAGGATAAATCAGAAGAAATCTCTGAGACGGACCATTTTATTTTTTATCAAGTTACCAATTCCTCCCTTGTTAATTATCATTATCATGTAATTCACCCTTGAATAATACACTTTGTCACAGTCCACACAATATTTGATCCAAGAAGTCTTTTGTGTACAATGTTCGGTTGAGATAAATCGGTATCGAAAATTGGTCGTAGGCCGATCATTGTGAAAAAAAGAGAGCCATGTGGTCTAATCGTGATCGACCACCTGACCACTGCAACACAGTGACGGATTTACACCTAAGCTATTGGTGGTTGTGAGTACCCCAATCCAACTCGCGACCCATTAAAAGTGTTTTTTACCCAATTAAAGTGCGCTAGGGAGCGTTTTGGTAAATTTTCGGTTCATTTCGAGATTTCCGAAAACTTTTTATAAGTTTTTGTAGGGTTTCCGAGGGTCCATGCGCAGCGGAATAAGCAATAACTCGAAAAACCCCAAGCCCTAGAATCTGTTCTAGATGAATAATTAAGAAAGATGAAATAGAAATACCAACCTTGAATGCTTTTGCCTTTGATAAACTTGACCCAACTCCAGATTGAATGACCTTGTTAATCCTTGATGAACGAACGGGAATCACGAACCAAAGATCTTGACGAGCGAAGATCCTCTATGTGTATCCACGCGATGAACGAACCCTAGAACTCTTCTAGGAGGATTGCTAGATCCTATTGATTGAAACACCTTTCAATCAATGAAGAACAATGGAATTGGTAGTGTTTGATTCTCAATTCTCAATTGATATCTCTCACTTTTAGTGTTTCTCTCAAGCCAAAACGTTCTAATGACGGCTAGGGCAACCAGGGGCAACTATTTATACGTTACAAATAAAAGCCCTTTGCGAAAACCCTAAAATTAGGTCATTTACGTATCAGTCCAGGCCCGACGGGACGACTCGTCCCCCAGGGCACGAGTCGTCCCCTTGGGACCTTCCACTGATTCTGGCGTCCCCTCATAGGGCACGACTTGGCTTTGCTCACGGGACGAGTCGTCCCTTTGGGCACGACTCGTGCCCCAGAGCACGAGTCGTCCCTCAGGACACCCAGCTGATCTGGCGTCCCTTCATAAGGAACGACTTGGTTCGATCGTAGGGACGAGTCGTCCACGAGCACGAAAACCCATTTTCTTCATTTTTGACAATTCGTTCGATGCGTGTGACCCCATAGGACCATACTATGTTGGCAATGAGTCCGATCACATCGATCCTCATAAGACATGAGCGGACTCTAGCAAGCCATCATGCCTACCCAAATAGTATAATATCAAGTTCGATTTTCCTACATAGAACATATCACAATCCCATTGTCACACGATGTTATATTGAACATGAGTCATGGTCCACGTCAACTCATATTGTTCAATGCTTTCTCGTTACCAAGTAAATTGATTAATCGAATGATATTAATCACATTAATTCATTCGGGCATGGCCATGCACTACATCAATCTTACTTACGAGTGGCCTAGCAAACATCTCTCTTTACGAGGGACAATTTCCATCTTGACTTATCATTCTTCACAACAAGAATCATAATACCATGCCAATGATAGCCCTTATTGTCATCCGGTTAAAGACAACGTTAAACTATATCAAACATGATATTCATCGAGCGGAAGACGATGATAATCTCAGGTCAAAGGATATCAATGATATGACTATATGAGATTTAATTATGACATATGACCATGACATAAATCTCATAATGGGTCAAGTCCAGTACCTTGTTCTCTAACAAGTACCCATGAATCTAATGTGCATCTCCATGCATATAATCATCACATGATTATCCATTAGACTTCATACTAGTGCTTCATAAGTACTAGGGACACGATTATTATAACTAGACATGCAAACACATACAATAATCAAAGAAGCAATCTCATATATAAATAAACAATGACATTACATAAAGGTCTATCTCTATAGGCCTAGGGCACTAACACCTACAGTCTCCCACTTGCACTAGGCCCAATCATTCATGTATCTTATACCCATGGACCTAACATGACCATCATGTTTAGCTTGTGGTAAAGGCTTGGTGAGAGGGTCCGAGATGTTGTCATCCGTTGGTACCTTGCATATCTTGACGTCCTCCCTTTCACAGATTTCTCGAATGAGGTGGAAGCGTCTCAAAATGTGTTTGGATCGCTGATGTGACCTTGGTTCTTTTGCTTGGGCAATAGCACCATTGTTGTCACAGAACAGCTCTATCGGGTTAGTGATACTCGGAACGACTTCTAAGTCACTAACGAACTTCTTGATCCAAACCGCCTCCTTAGCCGCATCGATCTTTGCTATGTATTCGGCTTCTGTTGTAGAATCGGCAACGGTGCTGCACGCTTGGAACTCTTCCAACAAACAACACCTCCATTTAGCATAAACACAAAACCAGATCACGATCTATAGTCATCTTTGTCGGTTTGGAAGCTTGCATCTGTGTAACCCTTTACAACCGGATCATCTTCCATTCCTCCAAATACCAAGAATACATCCTTAGTCCTTCTCAAGTACTTAAGGATATTCTTGACAGCTATCCAATGGTTCTCACCAGGATCAGACTGGTATCTACTCGTTGCGCTTAGAGCGTACGAGACAATAGGTCTAGTACATAACATGGCATACATGACAAACCCAATTGCCGAAGCAAATGGTATATCACTCATCCTCTTTCGCTCATCATTTGTCTTAGGACAATGAGTCTTGCTAAGAGTAATGCCATGTCCCATTAGCAAGTATCCTCTCTTAGAATTTTCCATGCTGAATCTTCTAAGGACCTTGTCAATATATGTACTCTGACTCAAACCAATCATCCTTCTTGATCTATCTCTATAGATCTTGATACCAAGGATATAAGCCGCCTCACCCATATCTTTCATTGAGAAACATTTTCCTAACAAGGACTTTACAGTCTCAAGTGCAGGAACATTGTTTCCAATGAGCAAGATATCATCGACATACAATACCAAAAATAGCACTATGCTCCCACTTATCTTCTTGTATACACAAGGTTCATCTTCGTTTTTGATGAAGCCAAACTCTTTGACTGATTCATCAAAACGTAGATTTCAGCTCCGGGAAGCTTGCTTCAATCCATAAATGGATCTCTGCAACTTACACACTTTGTTAGAATCCTTTGGATCGACAAACCCTTCAGGCTGTATCATGTATACATCCTCAAGTAGGTTTCCATTAAGAAACGCTGTTTTGACGTCCATTTGCCATATCTCATAGTCGTAATATGCGGCTATGGCAATTAGGATTCTAATAGACTTAAGCATTGCTACGGGCGAAAAGGTTTCATCATAGTCAACGCCATGAATTTGCCTATACCCCTTAGCAACTAGCCTAGCCTTATAAGTATGTACCTTCCCATCCATGTCGGTTTTCTTTTTGAAAACCCACTTGCACCCTATGGTTTTTACACCTTCGGGTGGATCAATCAAGTTCCAAACTTGATTATCGTACATGGATTTGATTTCGGATTCCATGGCTCCTAGCCACTTGTCCGAATCAGGAGTGGACATCGCCTCTTGATAGGAAGTAGGTTCATCATTCTCAATGATTTCTACTTCATTACTTTCCGTCATCAGAAATCCATATCTCTCAAGTTCGGATCGTATCCTATCCGACTGCGAAGAACTTGTGTATCTTGAACCGGTTCCACAACAACTTGTGAATTTGGTTCCGTCTCTACTCTCGGCTCTATGTCATTTTCAGGTTCTTGAATTTCTTCAAGATCAATTTTACTCCCACTAGTTTCTTTAGAGAGAAACTCTTTCTCTAGAAAGACACCGTGTCGAGCAACAAACACTTTGTTCTCGGATTGGTTGTAAAATTGATATCCTTTCGTTTCCTTAGGATAACCAACGAAAATACATTTATCAGATCTAGGTGCAAGTTTATGTTCGAAACCAATTTCTTTACATAAGCCTCACATCCCCAAATCTTCATGAAAGATAAGCTAGGCTTTCTTCCATGCCACATCTCATGTGGGGTTTTAGGAGCCGATTTAGTAGGGACCTTGTTAAGTGTGAAAGCGGTTGTTTCCAGTGCATGTCCCCAAAAGGAAATAGGAAGGTTCACTTGACTCATCATCGATCGAACCATATCTAATAGAGTTCGATTTCTCCTCTCGGACACACCATTCCATTGTGGTGTTAGGGTGGAGTAAGTTACGAAACAATTCCACAACTTTTCAGATGATCGTCAAATTCTTGGCTCAAATATTCACCACCTCGATCGGATCGAAGTGTTTTAATAGTTTTGCCAAGTTGATTTTGTACTTCACTTTGAAATATTCTAAATATCTCAAATGCTTCACTTTTGTACTTCATCAGATAGACGTAGCCATATGCGGATAAGTCATCGGTGAACGTTATGAAATACCGAAATCCTCCCCTAGCAATGCTATTCATTGGTCCACATACATCGGTATGTACGAGCCAACAAATCACTAGCCCTTTCACTACTCTTAGTAAAGGTGCTTTAGTCATCTTGCCCAATAAACAAGACTCGCAAACATCATATGATTCATAATCATATGAGTCTAAATATCCATCTTTATGGAGTTTAGAGATGCGTTTCTCGTTTATGTGCCCAAGACGGCAATGCCATTTATATGTGTCATTCACATTATTTGGTTTGGATTTCTTACTAACATGATAGACATTATCAACATTATTCTCAACATCCAAGACATAAAGGCCATTAAAAGAATGAGCAACACAATAAAGCATGTCATTCAAATAAATTGAAAATTTCTTATTCGCAATAAGAAAATTGTAACCCTCATTGTCTAAACATGAAATAGAAATAATGTTTACGCTCAAATCCAGGAACATAATAACAGTTATTTAAAACTAAAATTAATCCGCTTGGTAAAGTGACTTCGTAAGTCCCTACGGCCAATGCAGCAACTCTTGCTCCATTTCCAACCCGTAGATCTACTTCACCCTCTTTGAGCAACCTTCTATTCTTTAGTTCCTGCACATTTAGGCAAATGTGAGATCCACATCCGGTATCTAATACCCAAGAACTAGAGGTAGAAAGTAAAATATCTATCACATAGATACCTGAAGTCATGGCAATCTCATTGCCCTTCTTCTTCAGTCCTTCTGATAAAGCTTGCGATTACGCCTCCAATGCCCAATTTCCTTGCAATGGTAGCACACCGCATCCTTTTGGGATTTGGGTTTAGGCTTCTCGGCCAACGGCAACCTTTGCCTCCGGTTTAGCAACTTTTGCTTTACCCTTGTTTTTGAACCCCTTTCCTTTATTCACCATCAACACTTGATTGGTTTTCTTGGTAATATTGTTCTCCGCATTCTTTAGCATCCTATGCAATTCAGACAGAGATTTATTCATCCCATTCATGTTATAATTCAGAACAAACTGATTATAACTCTCGGGAGTGAATGCAATATCATATCCGTAGCTTGACTCTAGCTGGATAGGATACCCAAGCCTCTCAAGGTGTTCGAGGTGACCCTTCATCTTGAACACATGAGGCCCAACGGGTTGTCCTTCAATCATCTTGCATGAATGAAGAGCCTTCATAGTGTCAAACCTTTCCGTACGTGCTTGCAATTGGAACATTTCCTTCAAATGATTTCCCAAATCATAGGCTTCCATGTGTACAAGGTCCTTGAAGAGCCTTACACATGGTAGCAAGCATCGAGCAACCAACATCAATAGAATCATCCATATGCTTCTTATGTTGGTCCCTTTCCGCTTTAGTTGCATTAGCGGCCGGCTCGGGTGGAACGGGTCCATCGAGAATGTACAACTTCCTTTCTGTTTGAGAACAATTCCCAAGCTGCGGATCCAATCCACATAGTTATTGCCATTCTCCTCTAACTTGTCCTTCTCAAGGAGCGATCGCGATGACATGTTTTGATTATTGTTTACAGCCATTGATCTACAAAGATATGCAACAAGATATGAACACATATAAGTACCAATTCATTTAAGAGATTAATTAACGTATTTCACAAATACTCCCACTAAATTATATAACCTTCTTATACAAACATGTATAATATAATTTAATAGGCTAAGACCCAACTTTAATTTAATTTCAAGTCGGCTATGGCACATTGCTCAAAATTAAACTAAAAGGTAGATAACATTTATCAATCATATCTATATATGACTCTTAGATCATTATGAGATTATAGACATCATATGTCACATGTTTCAATCTCATCTTATGCCTTAGGCCCAAAACTGTTTTGATAGCCTAATTGAGTTCAACCATGTTAAACGTATAGCAATCACTTTGTTTGCTCATCTTGATCATACAAAGATAGAATCAATGTACCTCATTTGTGGCGTAGCCTACATGAAACTATCCGTGTACTCACAAGTGTTTAAACATGGGTGGCATAAACAAACTCAAATTACAAAGAAGGTTCAATTTTTCATGCTTATCAATTACATCCCAAGGTTGATTCATGAAAACTATATGAGCATAATTATGAACATGGAATGATGCAACACATATCACATTTGATCGGTAATTACTAGTACGCGGCCACGTGTTCCAAGTTTATCCCACACTTCCATCGAAGTGCACGTGGGGAAAGGTTTTGGTGTCCGGCCAATATACCAAGTAATACTTCACAAACATCCTAGATTAATCACATTAATCATATTAATGAAATTGACATCCCATAATCTAGATTAATCATATTAATCATATATTACAATTTCATAATCATGGTATATCTATATATACAATTACTTCACAAGTAAAACTCATACAATTTCATATTCTAGATCATGCACATCATGAAAATTCATATAATCATATTACACAATTATCATGATTATCTAACTAAGCATCATGAACGGGGCTGCACGATACCATTTGTAGGGTTTTCGAGGGTCCATGCGCAGCGGAATAAGCAATAACTCGAAAAACCCCAAGCCCTAGAATCCGTTCTAGATGAATAATTAAGAAAGATGAAATAGAAATACCAACCTTGAATGCTTTTGCCTTTGATAAACTTGACCCAACTCCAGATTGAATAACCTTGTTAATCCTTGATGAACGAACGAGAATCACGAACCAAAGATCTTGACGAGCGAAGATCCTCTATGTGTATCCACGCGATGAACGAACCCTAGAACTCTTCTAGGAGGATTGCTAGATCCTATTGATTGAAACACCTTTCAATCAATGAAGAACAATGGAATTGGTAGTGTTTGATTCTCAATTCTCAATTGAAATCTCTCACTTTTAGTGTTTCTCTCAAGCCAAAACGTTCTAATGACGGCTAGGGCAACCAGGGGCAACTATTTATACGTTACAAATAAAAGCCCTTTGCGAAAACCCTAAAATTAGGTCATTTACGTATCAGTCCAGGCCCGACGGGAAGACTCGTTTCCCAGGGCACGAGTCGTCCCCTTGGGACCTTCCTCTGATCCTGGCGTCCTCTCATAGGGCACGACTTGGCTTTGCTCACGGGACGAGTCGTCCCTCAGGACACCCCCACTGATCCTGGCGTCCCTTCATAAGGCACGACTTGGTTCAGTCATGGGGACGAGTCGTCCCCTGAGCACAGAAAACCCATTTTCTTCATTTTTTGACAATTCGTTCGATGCGTGTGACCCCATAGGACCATACTATGTTGGCAATGAGTCCGATCACATTGATCCTCATAAGACATGAGCGGACTCTAGCAAGCCATCATGCCTACCCAAATAGTATAATATCAAGTTCGATTTTCCTACATAGAACATATCACAATCCCATTGTCACACAATGTTATATTCAACATGAGTCATGGTCCACGTCAACTCATATTGTTCAATGCTTTCTCGTTACCAAGTAAATTGATTAATCGAATGATATTAATCACATTAATTCATTCGGGAATGGCCATGCACTACATCAATCTTACTTACGAGTGGCCTAGCAAACATATCTCTTTACGAGGGACAATTTCCATCTTGACTTATCATTCTTCACAACAAGAATCATACCATGCCAATGATAGCCCTTATTGTCATCCGGTTAAAGACAACGTTAAACTATATCAAACATGATATTCATCGAGCGGAAGACGATGATAATCTCAGGTCAAAGGATATCAATGATATGACTATATGAGATTTAATTATGACATATGACCATGACATAAATCTCATAATGGATCAAGTCCAGTACCTTGTTCTCTAACAAGTACCCATGAATCTAATGTGCATCTCCATGCATATAATCATCACATGATTATCCATTAGACTTCATACTAGTGCTTTATAAGTACTAGGGACACGATTATTATAACTAAACATGCAAACACATACAATAATCAAAGAAGCAATCTCATATATAAATAAACAATGACATTACATAAAGGTCTATCTCTATAGGCCTAGGGCACTAACACCTACAGTTTTTTGCTAAGGAAGTACCTTTCGGTCTTTTTTCCATGCAGAAGGACCTATGGGGAATAATCCTGTTTGGACCTATAAGGAATTATCCAGGAAGGGTCCAGAATTCGCCACCTTGCATGTTTCTAGAAGGAAAATGGTTATGTCTCCTTCTGTCGTGTGACACAATCAGCCATGTCGATCCTTCCAGTCTGCCACCTTGCATGTTTCTAGAAGGAAGGCTGTTATGGCTCGTATAGTCGCGCGACATACCTTGCCACTTCCCATGCAACTATAAAACAGACCCTCCCCCTCTCATTTCGAAATCCCTTTTCCACTCCCTTAGCGTCACTCTGCCAAAATATGCCCAGAATACCATCCCTCTCCTCATACACACACAAAACACACACCAAATTCTCTCTTAGTTGACACATTCTCACAAACAACTCAAGCTCTTCTTCATACACTTACACACATATTGAGGATCCAATCCTCCATAGTTTTTGAGTTCGAATCCAGCTCCTGAAGCTGAATTGAAGGTCCTTATACCTAACTTGATATAAGGATTGAGGATCTACAAGGGTAACGACTCTCTCTCCCTACATCTCTCTATTCCATGCTCATTTATTCAATTTACATATAATTTCCATGCACAAGCTGCTAATGATGCTTAATCTGATATGATGAGTGTCGAATTCTGACCGCAATCTCTCTGTTTAAATCTCTAATTCTGTAGATCATTACGTGCTCCATGTTATTGCTTGGTTTATAAGATGATTTTGATGTAATTGTGCATGTTCATCAAGAGAGTGTGGATCTCTCATATCCACACCCTCTCGAATGTTGTTTGTTAACTTCTGTGCTCTCTGAGATCAATTCATGATGTAATTTGATATGTTGTTCTTTGGTTGATTCTGCAAATCCAGCTTTGTAAAACCTCTGCAGATGGCATGGTGTGTCACGCGACACACTTGGCCATGTTAGGTCCTGTGTCGTGCGACACATCTAGCCACCATGCAGCAGGTTCTGTTCAGTTGTAATCTGTTCCAACTCATGTAATCGGGATGTGGCCTCCGCACCAAGTGGCTCACAAGTTGTCTTTTCCTCAGTTTATCAATAAAAGCAAAGCATTAATACACATTTTTGTCTCACACATTTGCACACACATTTGAATGATTTGGATGTTATTTTATAGAAAGACTCGTTTACAAGGCGTGTTGGGTGAACTCTCGGTTCTTCCCAACACGTAACCTGACCCCCGAACCCTCTCTCTGATTTCAAAAGGTTTTTCAAAGTGTACCTCTTAAAACATGGCGTGTCGACTCCTTTTCATTCACTTTTACATATCTCCCGTCCCATTTTCCAAAAACATAAAACTTAATTTTCATATGGGGTATGTTCAGTGGTGCCCATTTCTCCCCGGCGGTCGCCCACTCGTACAACAACTTGTGGTTGTTTGAGATTCCTTTGCGGGCGGTCACCCAGTTGCTCACCGGCGGTCGCTCGCTTCTTCAGCGTTCCAAATTATCTATTAATCTTTTTTTTTCTAAGCAAAAACGACGTCGTTTTGTAAAAAAAAAATATTTTTTTTTGGTGGTGCCCGTGCACCATCAGACTCGCAGTGAGATCCGCACCTGCTGCAACATAGCAGCTAATCAAACGCTTTTAATGTACAAGTGTAATTGGTGTCTCGCAATATCTTACTTGTACATAAAAAAAAAAAAAAAAAAAAGATAACTTCCCAACTTTAAAGTCTAACAAACACAACTGTAAGCAATGCTGTTCAACTTAATTAACTCTTGGCAAAGACGAAAATTAGTCATCTAAGTATCTAAATACAGCAGGCTTGTAATGAAATTTCGGGAAGTTAGAGGATCAGTCTTAAAATCATGGCCAAGTAAAGGGGAGGCTTTTGTAGTTCACCAAAACAGAAAACTCTGCCGCCTCGCCCCTGTCGAGTTCCCGCCAAGAGAGACTCTCAACGCAAATAAATCAAGACGACATTGATATTGGATCACCGAAAAATAAAGGGGTTCGGAATCAAATCGTTCTACCGGCCGCCGATATGCCGATTTCTCTCCCCAGTATTGGCAAATCGCTTCCGTTCTCCAGGCTCTTCAGGTAATTCTCCCTCGATCATGCGTAAATTTGTGTGTGCGCGCCCTGTTTAAACTACATGATTGGAAATGGAGCGTGTGAGGAAAATTAGGTTATTAAATAAGTGATTAATTTTAGGAAATTATCTATATGTTTACCGCCATGATCAGAAACATCTTGAGAATGTAATCTGAAATCAGGTTATTTTATTCAATGTATATTAATATTCATGCATCTCTAGATTCCATCGGCGCTGGATGGATTGAGTTGAAATGCACTGAGAATGATATGCTTCATTGTTTGCTACTTGTTGATGGCATTTATATATAAACTAGAAACATAGAGAAAAAAAAACCCTGAATAGAGTTTCTCATAACCCTCAAATTGAGTATCTAGGTTAGAATGTAAGCACGAGCGATGGCCACGAGAGATCACAAAGTATTGGCTAATATTTGAGTGCTGCTATTCACAAACCCCTTGATTTCTAAGTACACCTACCTTAATGCTTGAAATGTTGTACAGTGCAACATTTTAAAACATGAAGGTGGGTGAACTTAGAGATTGGGGTTTGTGAATAGCAGCACTCTTGTATTTTTTGGGCTCGATGGAGAGATTCGAGATGACATAAGTGACATAATTGAATATTGTCTAGCCAAGTGAAGGGGTGATGCCTCTCAGTACTTGGTAATCCACACATACTGATGAAGTATTAACCATGAAGGTAGAAGAAGATCTGAAGGACATTTTGGAAATTGCTGTACATCTTGGTTCCCCATATTAGTGAATGGCGAGTGAGAAACAAGTCAACGCCACAGTTCTAGATGAATTTGGCTGATAGGAAGTAGGAGAGTGTTGAGATGGGTAATTGATAAAATGGAAAGAGCAGAAACTTGCACATATATGATCCACGAGGTAGTGGAAATCCGTACAGTCCCAGTTGGAGATAATTAATAGGAAAGTGCGGGTGGTGGTTTTAACACCTACAAGTGTAGAGTTAAAACTGAGGCATAAAATGGTCATTGTTAATGATATGGATGATCTGCTCTACATCAGATGGAGATAATGAAGAAATATTTGTGATTTCTGGCTGAACATAAGTATTTTACATTGTTACATCATAGTTATTGAGAAGATAGTAGTTGCCATAAAAGCTTTGTCAGCTATTTGAAGAAAGTTGCTTGAATTTCCATGAATAGAGAAAGTTTTTGGGGTTCCTTTGTGTATAACCGGCCTTATGTGTAGAGGTAGAAAGGTCATGTTCTTTACGTTGTGTGAAGGAGGCTACATATCCTGAAATAAGCTCATTGCTATTACATCCTATGCACTAGGTTAATCATTCTTGGCATTCTGTCATTACATCAGCTTTCAATTATTTTGTTAGAACTTCTGATTAAGATATTGTTTTCATTACACAACACGCGCTGTAACTAGTTCTGTTCAAAATATCACTAACATGCTTCCTTGCTAGGCAGCTGGAGCAGCAGGTGGAAACTGTGGTTAAGGTACTACAGCCTGGACCTTTTGGAATTGTAAAACACAATTATACTGCTGATGAAATACGTAATGCGAAAGCAACTGTTAGGAGAGCAGTTGCAAATTGGCGAAGGAATGCGGACATGGAGTAGAATAACCCCATCTTGAAAGATTCTGTTAATTAAGAGCATTGTTGTTTGTTCACAAATATTCGTATCAAAGAACCCCTCTTTACAATTTTGTAAGATCTCCCCATTCTTTTTAGTTTTGGATAACTGTAGTCCACTGTAGTCTACTATAGATCAGAAACATGATGATTTCTTTGTGCTTCTTTAGTTACCAGATTCGATTGTATCTTGCTGGATGAAATGCCATTTTGATTTAGCATTAAGGTATACAATCTTTCATTGTGAATTTCTATTAGAATGTGTCTGTATTGTGGGCCAAAGATTTGCGGCCGAAAAATCATAATCTCTGCTTTCATACATGCAACACATCATATATGTTGATGTGCCTTATCATAATGAACACCTGTAGTCTTGCTTCATTGTGCAGCTTT
Organism: Adenophora triphylla var. japonica; assembly: GCA_022495995.1. Taxonomy (NCBI): domain Eukaryota; kingdom Viridiplantae; phylum Streptophyta; class Magnoliopsida; order Asterales; family Campanulaceae; genus Adenophora; species Adenophora triphylla. Next base: position 78,318 of record JAFEMH010002009.1, on the reverse strand, counting down.
ATCTATTGTACATGTGTTTTTTTTTTTTTCTGCAATTCTGACTCTACCAGACATGAGGACTTTAGTATGAAAGCAGACAATGATTATGCACTGTGTCTGTTTGATTTTGATTGATAAATGTTTCTGTTGGAAGGATATGATGGATGTTATTACCATATGCACATTATCTGAAAGAATAACTCACAGATATTATAGCCATAAGCTTCCTCTATACAAGGGTGACAACTGAGAGTAAGATTCCTATGCACCGTGAAAAATATTTATGGTCCAGAAGTCTGAGCTTCACTTAAAGCTGTCATGCATGAAATTTGAAAACGAGAGGAAATATTTGGTTGGAGGATGTTGAAACTTTCTTTGAGATCAAATAGCAGCTTGAGTTTTTTTTTTTTTTTTTTTAAATGGCATGATTATTTTAATGATTCTGGTATGTGAATCAATTCCCTGTTTATTCTGCATTTCCTTGGGTTTAGTATTTTTGGTTAATTTGATTATTAGTATGAAGAAAGCTCTTCTATAAGAATGGTACATAAGGAAATTATTTATATGAGACATATCTTCAGCTATGGCTTACAAGAGTTTAATTTTGGAAAACTGATAATGATTAAAGCCTTACACAAGTATTGTTAACCATTACCCTTCAATTCATGAGCAGCGGTACTAGCTTGCCCTTGAGGTGGAGGCTCATGATCTCATTAGGACCGGCAACCAGCTCATGCCCTACGAACACTGTTGGTACAATTGGCTTACATCCTAGTTCCTTCAGTTCCTTCTCTATTTCTTTCCCATTTGGATGCTCATCTAGCTCGAAAACTGTAAGATTCACCCCAAAACTGTGTATCAGTTTCTTAATAGTATGGCACAGGCAGCAAGAGGATCTGCTAAATATCACCACCCGCTTTTCAGCACGCAACGTAGTAATTAGGGCCATGATATAGTAACTGCAGAGTGGAGAAACGGATGGGGAGGATTGGGATTTTCAAGAGTATAGACGTGAGGTATATAGACTTAGTTATGAGAACTAAGTCCTGTGCTTTGAGGAACTTGGACTCCCAATCAGACTATATATAGGGGCGTGTTTAAGCCTTAATGTGCAGATGATACATGCTAATTAATGTTGTTATTATATACTCCCTCCGTCCCTCTACAAATCGCACACTTTCCTCATTGGGCGTCCCGCTACAAATCACACACTTCCTAAAATGGCAAAGAATCTTTACTATTCCCTCCACTCATTCTCTCTCCTACATTATTTTAATACTCACAACACCATTATAATATACTATTCCCTCCACTCATTTTCTCTCCTATTTTACTTTTACACTCACAACATTTTCTCCATTATTTTTTTCCTTAATTTACGCGTAAACAGTAACCGTGTGATTTCTACCGGGACGGAGGGAGTATATTTTTTGTATTTTTTTTTGGTTATGCTTGTAATTGATAATTATGCATATTAGTACTTTTACTGCTAATAAAGTCATAATAGAGCATCTACTGAGTTGGAGAATAAAGTTTTTTTTTTGCCCACTTGATGATAGAAAAACCAAAAAGCTAATTATAAAGTGAGAACCTGGAAAAAGGTGAGATGCTCATTGAAGTTATTGGCTGTGGGAGATAATAAAAACACATGACATTTGTACAAGGAGAGACACTCTAATTCGCCATTTATTATGGTAGGAAATGTCAAGTACTAAGTTATTAGTGGCCAGATAAACCACATTATTATTATTAACTCTATGTGAAATCATATGGTATCCTTAAGAAATTGGGTTTGTTTAAGATGATGTGGTAGGTTTCTGGGTTGGAAAGTTTCAAATTATTGACTAATACATGCTCTGATATACTAGGCAGAACTCTTCTACAGAAAGTTCGTAAGGAGATGGGGCCCGGAATGTAATTACTCCCTCTGTCCCAGAATAAATGTCTCACTTTCTATTTTGTTTCGTCCCAAAATAAATGTCGCAATTCTAAATAAGGAAAGTGACAGTGCATTTTATCATTGTACAACTAATGTTCAAACAAGTAAAGCATCTTCCTTAAAAACATTGACAAGGCAGCTCCGACATTTATTCCGGACAGAGGGAGTATATATAAATAGATCTACTCGTTCTTAGAGTTTTATAAGGACATTCATTCCTATATTGGTGAATTTGTGCATGAAAGATAATAAAATTACATGCCATTAGTACACCAGAGGGAGAAGATAACTTACTGGCCTACCTTATTATCCACTTCCATGAATAGTCAGCATGAAAAATGCCACGTAATGAATATTTGTCTTGTCAATCACATTTGTATTTAATATCTGGCGATTCAAGGTGAGATATGCTTCTTCAGGCATCAAATGGGCGGTTTTAGTTTCAAAAGTTGCAAATATTGCTCATTAATCATTGCTATTGATGGAAAAGGGTTGAGTTTGTGGTTTGACTGTAGTGTATAGGATACAGCACCTCTGAAAAATACACTTGCTAATTATATGTATTTTAACTTTGTAGACGTTCTTTTAAGTAAACAAATTCATGTAATCCTTATGTTACATTTTCCAGCAACCTACCCTGACTCGAGCATAGTTATTAAAAGCGCGCCTAGGCGCGCGCCTAGGCTCCGGGCGCAGAGAGGCTCAGCTTTGGAGCCTGGATTGTGCTAGGCGAGGCTTTGTTTCATAGGCGAGGGATTAGGCGCGCCTAGGGCTGAAGCGCAAGCCTTGATGGTGTGCGCCTAGGCTCCGGGCACAATAATTGACCAACAATTAAATCGTAATTAAACCTAATACGCGACTAATACTCTTCTCTGCCACGACTCTCTCACGTACACGTGTCATAACTCTATATAAGAGTAGCGATCACTAGGAACTCCTTCAAACTAACAGCGACGACCTCCGGCGACCTGGGAAGAACTCCGACGATCTCCCTGATCACTTGATGTTGTATGTATACTATATTTTTAGTATAGTATACATACATTTATGACATATAACGTTATATCTCCCTCATCATAGATCTTTTTCTTCCTAAAATTACTTCAACATCCTCAAAATCTCTTATTTTGTTTTCCTCTGCATATGAAAGAAATAGTTAATGTAACTTATTCTTGGGGATTGTGTTTTTTTTTCTGTGGGGGGGGGGGGGAGAGGGTTTAGGTGCGAATGTTCTTACACCAATTGAAATCATATGGAGTAGTTGTAATGATTGTCTTCTCATTCCATATATATGTACAGTTCAATATATGTGTTTCCAGTGCTATATATCATCACGGCCCGCAGAGTGCAGAGCAAAACGAAAAGAAGATACCAAGCAGGTATGCTCTATGAGTTTCCAATCACTGAGAATATGTTTGACTTGATTAATTGTTTGTACATTTTTTCTTTCATTTACTTGGGTACATCTTGTTTGATATCTTCCTTAAGATATTGAATGCATGCCGGTATTGGTTATCTTGTTACATGTCATTCATTGCTCTTGATGAAGGAGGTGGGGGCTGGTGTTGGTGAGGATGTAAGGAGCGAGAAAATCTACTTTCATTGAAATCTTTCTACAAGACGAAACCCTGTCCTGGCATTCAAGAGGGTGCACCTCTGTTCAAGTTGTTTTCTTCTGCAAATTGTTCCACTTGTCATTCCTCAAATCTTATATTATAATTGACGTTCCGATGTGATAACTTTCAGGAAGCTACTACATTATCTCTACATTACCTTTTCACTTTGAAATCTCTCTTAATCATCCAAATCTGGTATTTAGTTCGAGAATAAGCTAAAAGCAGAGGTGCATTTACGCGTAATCACTTGTTGGTGATGCAGGCATCTTAGCTTGGTATTGTTTGCTTCTCTAATTGATCATGTAACTTTTAGTATCCTATTTTCCCTACACTTGTGTCCTGTATTGCATGCACTTGGGTACAGCTACAATGTTTACTTTGTTGATTGCTTTCTACTAGTTTTCTTGTAATTTTTTTAGGTGAATATTGAGAAAAGTTAATGTTCAAACGCAATTTGTATCTGTCACATTGTTTAATTAAACAAAAGAAGCAACGTGTGGAAGCTAATTCATGTGAAGTTCTCAGAGTCTTGATACAAAAAAGGCCGCTTAGGGTGTTACTCTATTGTATCATTTGTTGTGTACTACTACTATTATTAAAGCTTAAAAGCGCTCTTTGTAGTTACCATGATAACGTATATAAGATAGAACTATGCTAACATTCTTAGAGCCATATAGCATTAGCCTTTTTGAGTAGTGGAACTAGCTTTCCCTTGATATGGAGGCTCATGATCTCATTTGAACCGCCAATAAGTTCCTTCCCTATGAACACAGCTGGCACACTTGGCTTACATCCTAAAGCCTTAAGTTCCTTCTCCATTTGCTGTCCATTTGGATGCTCATCGAGCTCGTAAACCATGGGGTTGGCTCCAAAGCTGCATATCAGTGTCTTAATCGTGTGGCACATGCAGCAAGTGCTTTTGCTGAAGATCACCACTGCCCTTTCAGCCCCCAACCTTGTGACCAAAGCCATTGAATGGTTCAAGTTTGTACTTGGGTAAGTAGAGAGAGGAGAGAGAATGTAATGTTAGAGAGCGAGACCGAAGAGTTTGTTACGAGAATAAATAACTGCGGGTTTGCTTTGAGGAACTTGAACTCCCATGCAAACTATTTATAGAGGCCTTGTGAAACCTACAAGGAGCAGCCTTGGAGAACCTGTGGAGGTGGAGAAACTAGAGGCTTTTGCCCACTTGATTACACAAGCTAGTTGAATGGCGAGAAAAGTGAAAATTTGGATAAAACTAAGATGTGTATCAAATGCGATTACATGCCATTTGTAAAGGGAGTAAATACGGTATGCACAGACCGGTACTTAGGTAGTAATTTTATCTTTTTGATTGTTTTGACTTTGGGGCATCTGCTGAGCTGGGGTTTATCCACTAGGGCATCTTTTTCTTCTCATATCAAATTTATGTTTGGGAAAAGATTGGATGCTTATCAAAGTTTATTGTGTGGGAGATACATTATAACATTTATAGAAGATTCCATGTACTAAGATATTGTGTGATCAGATATGACACATGCTTAGGCTATTAACTAAATATGCAATCATATAATAATCAGGTAATTATTAGGAAAAAATTCTTGTTTGGGATCATATGGTCGGTTAGTGGGTCGGAAAGTTGCAAATTACGGGTTTTAATATCTCATCCACTTTAGACATCAGTCAGACTTACCATTTTTGCATCAGCTCCTTTACCCAATAGAAGTATGAAAAATTTCCCTTAGCGGCTCCATATGGGACACGTTTTGGCCTATAAACAAAGATTACATATTCTTTCTTCTACCAGACAAGTACTCCCTCCGGTTCAAAATAGATGTCGTTTTGAATCCTAAATTTTGGTTCAAAATAGATGTCGTTTTAGGTTAAATCTCCAATTTACCCCAACATTGGAACTTGTTACATTCCATTTATTATACTCATTGTTACATTCCATTTATTGAACCAGAGGGAGCAATATAAAAAGTGATTGTGTGCTTAAAAATGGATTCTGGTCTATATGTGTAAATAAGGATTAATTCCCTAAGCTCTGATGCATTCCTTTCGTGGAAAGAACTTCTAGTGACTTAAAAATTGACTTGACCAGGTCATGCTTCACTATATCATTGGTTATCCTCCTTTATGTAGAAATAGATAAGTGGTGGGGTTTTCTTTCTTTCTTTCTTTTTTTTTTTTTGAGAATATGAGTTACTTTGCATGGCAGATGGTTGAACCATCATTTTTTTCTCCATTCATCCTTTTGACTCTGTCAATCCAAGTTGTGGATATTGACGCGTCTCTTTCTCTTTTGTTGTCTGAAGAGTACGTCCCTGTAATAGGGTTGGTATTCTGTGTAACTGATGGTCGCCACGTACCTGAGTGGAAGAAGAAAGCAAAGATGATTTGAGAACTGTAATTGAAAAATTACTTCACTATCTTAATCCCATTTCACATTGCAATTCATGTAAACAAATACTAATTATCATAAATTTTGTTTTTATCTTTTATTTTGAGGTGTGTTTCAGGGGAGAATTGCATCATTATTCTCAATCTTATACAGCTTTCTGCCAATGAATGAAACATGGGTTCTCATTTTTTCTTATCGTAAATATAATTCTTTACAACTTTCTTGGATACCAGTTGCAAATGGTTTTAAGTAGTAACACATGCTTTTCTTCGTTTCATTATGTCTGAGGGAGTGGGCATTCCTTCTTCCTTTGAAAGGAGCGGTGCATGTGAGCTACTGAATTGTCATATACTTGCAGCTTCGAGATACGGAAAAACAGGTACATTCATATTGTGCCTCTTTCTGAACTTACACTTCACCTCCATGATTTTCAGACATTTTCTTTCATGATTTTTGGTGATTTTTTCCCCGATGTTCCCCATGATAATCACATTGACAAGCTTTAACTTAGCTTGGTTGATTAATGATGCATGTCACTCCTCTATTATGCATTTAACTATTTTCATTTTAATTTTGGTGTCTGGGTGAGTGGGAGGAGGTTTCTGTGGATGGGGATGAGGGGATTAAGATGGAACGAGTGAAGAATATTTCCTTTTATTGATATGTCTCTACAACTAGAATATTTGTTCATATCCATAGCAAAGCACAACCGAGTCCTGGCATCCAAGTGGTTCCTCTGCGTGTCTGCAAGTTGTTCTAACTTGTTATTCCTCAAATCTTATATTGAAATAGACTTGTTGATGTGACCCATCTTTCCATGAGGCTACTACCTCAAATGAGTGCCCTTTAGAGTATTTTTTTTTTTTGCTTGAAATCCTCTTTATTCTCCATATCTTGTATTAAGATTGAGAATAAGCTGAAAGCAAAGGTGATTTTCCGCGTATTTTCCTAGTGGTTGCATGGCATCTTAGTATTATGTAATACCTCCGTCCCATTATAACTTTTGCTCTTTCTTTCTTGTTCCGTCCCAAAATAACTCACACTTCTAAATAAGAAAATAGTTTTAGTGCAATTTTACCATGGTACAAGCAATGTACAAACAAGAAAATCACACTCCTTAAAAACATTGTCAAGTCAACTGCAACATTTATTATGGGATGGAGGAAGTAGTATTGTCTTAGATCACATGGTTCATAATTCTCTATTATGCATTATTGTTGTGTCTGATATTGCATGCATAGGTTTTCTGGTGCAACTTATGTTATTATTCACATCATCTTCTACTAATGTCCGTCTCATTTTTTTGCTTTCTAAGTTGATTTAAAATTTCTCTGTGATGGATCATCCTTGTCAATCAACTTTTCACAAAGGAAGCTTTCTCAAATCTCCGTTCTTACAAAGTAACAATAAAAGAAATTTACATAAGTCATTGAACTCGAGGATGCTAAGTAATGCCAGCTACATTTTTCTCCAATGGCAATATCTGCTTACTGAATGTTATTGACTGACTAGTGGAAATATTGAAGCAAGTTTTAGAACATCGAACTATGTTTACCATCATTAAACAAGTGCGGGTCCAAAATGCACGTATTAAAAAAGAAGAATAAAGCAGTAATAAAACTTGGACGCGATATGCAAGGTTAGATGGTGGTCTGTCGAGTTAAGAATCTCCCATTGAAATTGCTTTGGAGCGTAATGTCCAGTCTTTAAGATTAGCTTATATGGTACTGGAAGTTAATATGATTTATGGAATTGCTGAACTCTAGACTTATCTCAGAGATTACTAAATTGCAGAGCTGCAAAATTCTGCAGAGTTTGCAAGGCAGTCTGTTAATATGTCTGGGCTTTGTGGAAAATGAAATCTTGTTCTTTATAGAGGCAATTTCCTTGTACTGTTCAAAGACAATTTATCATAATGCATAGTTTATTTAGCACAAAATCTACTTATGGAAGCTAATTCATGTAAGTTCTTTCGGTCTTGATACAAAACGACCGCTCAGATACAACTCATTTCTTGTCTGTTTGTCGTGTAATACTACCAAAGCTTAAAAGCGCTAATGTAGTTACCACGATACATATAATGTAAGCATGTAACTATACTAGCGACCTTAAACCCATATAGCATTGGCCTTCTTGAGGAGCGGGACTAACTTTCCCTTGAGATGGAGGCTCATGATCTCATTAGGACCACCGATCAGTTCTTGCCCTATGAACACAGCCGGCACGCCTGGCTTATGTCCTAAAGCCTTTAGTTCCTTCTCCATCTGCTGTCCATTTGGATGCTCATCGAGCTCGTAAACCATAGGATTAGCCCCAAAGCTGCTTATCAGTGTCTTCACAGTGTGACACATGCAGCAAGTGCTTTTGCTGAAGATCACCACCGACCTTTCAGCTCCCAATCTCGTGACCAAAGTCATTGCTATTGGAGTAGTTGCTAAGAAGGTGATCAGAAAAGCTGAGAGAGAGAGAGAGAGAGAGAGAGAGAGAGAGAGGAGATGGAATGTAATTTGAAACAGAGGGGATTGCTATGAGAAGACTATGGATTTGCTGTGAGGAACTTGAACTCTCACGCGAACTATATATAGAGGCCTTGTAGTGCCGGAGGCCCAGAGCAATGTGAAAAGAGGGAAGATATTGTTCTAATAGCTATTTCTGGAAATTCCTTCACCATTCGGAATACCAATCTGCAACCAAGGAAATCCAAATCACCTTCCACAGTTTTTTTTGGACATAATTGCCCCTTGACATTCTTCCCCAGGACTCAATCAACTAAACATAGACCCATGCTTTAAAAGGATATTATAGTCATTATGCATATAACATATTTATGTATAAATAAACTTGCGTTTTTTTGTATGCATGTGGAGCATCTAACTGAGGTGGAGAAAGCTATTGGGGTTTATCTTTCTCTTCCCATATCAAGATTCCCACCCAATTTGGTTGAAGATGCTTATATAAGTTTTTCCGCATGGGTGAAAATAAAAACACATGGACATCCGTACATGTAGAAGATACCTTTATCTAGTGAATTCTAATGTCAAAAGAAAGCATCTCCGCATGATTAGTGATTAATTAATGAGCCAAATCACAACTACTCAGCTAATGACTTGAGTAGTTATATCGTTTACTGTAATTTTCTTGGAAGATTCTGTCAAATATTAGTTGCTGATTTATCTAATCTTTTTTAGTAGTCCCTTTAATTTTATCGAGAATTTGAGCTGTGTTGAGTAAACATATATCAACTTTCACTTGTCTTCTCATTGGGCTTTCTTTCATACCAAGTTGAGCCATGGGTATCGGCATCTATTTTGTAGATTTAGATAAAAATTGTGTTTTTGCGTGATAAAGTTATGTGAATCTTTTGCCAAGGTACTGTATGAGCCACGTACATGCTTCCTGTAAAGAGAAAAGAAGAAGAACAGGAAGAGAAAAGGTGGCCTGGAATCTGCATGTAAGGATTGATAATAACTGGTTCAAGACAGGGTTATCAGAAAGCATTACTGGCTCTAGGCAAACCGAAAAGTTGGTTATTTTGGGCTGATGAATATGTATGCTACCATCTTAACTCTGCCTATTATCCTTGTTATTCAGTTGGTTCTGAAAAATCTGTGCTTGCTTAGGATCATATGGTCCATTATTGAGCTTGAAAGCTGTAGATTATGTCCTCGTCTCTGGATTGATATGGTTCAGCTCTATCCATGAACATTACTTTGTTTACCCCACCAAGAGCTTTGTTGAGAAAAAGAAATATAACAAAATGATATACATTGTTTACCAACGTTTATAGATTTTTTCATCTAGTTAAGTCCAAGAAAAAAGTAGTGGAGAAAGTGATTAGAGTGCTATGAGATGTTTCTGGATCACTTATCTAGATCTTCACAGAAGGTTACCCTTGCTATGTTCTGATACCTTCCTTTTGAAATAGAAGCCAAGTCTTTAACCTTAAAGAAAAACAAGTTATAATTATATGAGTCACTTTCCAAGACCGTAGTACCATCATGCACCTGTTGAAATTGATACCATGATTTTCATTAATTTCTGTTTTCTTGAAATAGAAGTGAATGTTTTTTTTTTCTTTTAAAAATATTTCAATGGATATTGTAGGATTACGTAGTCTTAAAACACAACATCAACACAATGGTGGTGCATAGTATTTGTACCCTTTAAAGAGCTCTTCTGCAGAAGGTTCAGACCAGTATGGTAATTATGCTAACAGATGTACTCCCTCCGTCCCAAAATGAATGTCCAAAAAAAATTCAAATTTACTCATGATAAAGAGCAAATTTGATTCTTTTGGACATTCATTTTGGGACGGAGGGAGTACATATTTTGTTTCATTATAAGGGCTTTTGGTAGATTGATCTTTGAGAATCCATAAAGTGGAGAGATGTTTATCCTATTACGTAGCAAGATTCTCATGTTGGTGATAGGAAAAGTAGAAATTGTGCAAACACATACATATCCGTACAACAGATAGAGAAATACTCTATAGGAAGATAATTAATGGACCTACCACTGTACCACATTATCCACTTGTACAAATTGACATCGACATGAAGAAATGCCATGTAGCAACATATCCTTCTGCATGTCTGTTGATTAATCCATCAACAATCTGCTTAGTGTTAGAATACTATGGATGCTTATTCAGGCGTGAAATTGAGGGTTACAATCATGGAAAGTTGCAAGCTGTGCTCTGTGATCCTTGTTATTTTTTTTAAAAGCATTGGATTTGTGGGTTGATGTAATGTTTGGGAAACAACAGCACTGTAGGGACCGCGATCATCCTCACCACTCCACATTAGTATGATATTGTCCGCTTTGGGTTCAGCCCGCACGGATTTGCTCTTGGGAACTTCCCAAAAGGCCTCATACTAATGAAGTGGGTGTGTGCTCTTATAAACCTGACAATACTTTGTTCAATTGTCGATGTGGGATTGGGTTTGCACCCCAACAATCCTCCCCTCAAACCAAGACCATCCGCAAAGTCACACAAGAGGGAATCCCACCACCACTATAATCGCACACACACGGTCCACCCAGGCTGGAACATCCGAACCATGGCTCTGATACCATTTGTAGGGACCGCGATCATCCTCACCACTCCACATTAGTATGATATTGTCCGCTTTATGCTCAGCCCGCACGGATTTGCTCTTGGGAACTTCCCAAAAGGCCTCATACTAATGAAGTGGGTGTGTGCTCTTATAAACCTGACAATACTTTGTTCAATTGTCGATGTGGGATTGGGTTTGCACCCCAACAAGCACAAAATCTACTTGGCTCTCTTATAGTTGTCCAACATAACTTCGCTTATTTACTTGGGTTCACCTCATATAATTAAGTGGATTGATTACTACATGTCTTCTTTAATTTCTTGTAATTATTTGAAGTCTGTTTTGAATTTTGTCCCTCTTGGTTGTTATTGATGACCAGGTTATCTCATTCCATAAATTTGACTCATCAATCTACAAAAAAGAGTATTTTATAATTGTTTTCGTCTCTGAGCTATTTATTTGCTATCTGACCCGATCAAAGTACAGGTTACTGAATTTCCTTCTCATTGCATCTCTTTTGGTGGTCGGATGGGGCTCAAGATCGAATGAATGGAGAATATCTACTTTACTGAAACTGTCTAATGCATAATCGAGTCCTGACATTTAAGACGTTTTGTTGGTACTTGGTGCATTTCTTCAAGTTGCTGTCTTCTGCGAATTGTTCTGTATGTTTTACTCAACCCCCATGTTAAAATTAACTTGTCTGATTACTTTTCAGTTTTCTCTACATTGTCTTTTAAATCCATCTATGTTCCCCAAATCTTTTATTAAGATGAAAAATAATTATTATTCAGTAATTGATTTGTGTACCCGTTTGCGTTGTCTGATGTTGCATGTAGGGTTTGGGTGCAACCTGTGTTATCCTGTTGAATTGATTTCCAGTAAATTTCCATTCATTTATTCGTTATTAAGTTGATATCAAGAAAATTTTGTTTGAACACATTTTATATCAATCCATTGATTATTTAAAACATAAAAGATACATGTTAAACCTAACTCTTGTGAAGTTCTCACAGCATAAAATTACAGGCCGTTCAAGTAATACTTAAATCGTAGCTGTTTTCATGTATATCTACACAAGCTTAAAAATGCTTTTTGTAGTTACCACGACAACATGTAATACTATGACATACTACTATGAACACAGCTGGCACGCTCGGCTTGCATCCTTAAGCCTTCAGTTCCTTCTCCATTTTCTGTCCGTTCGGGTGTTCGTCAAGCTCATAGACTATAGGATTGGCCCCAAAACTGCTAATCAGTGTCTTGATGGTGTGGCACATGCAGCAAGTGATTTTGCTGAAGATCACCACCGACCTTTCAGCTCCCAATCTTTTCACCAATGCCATTGCTAGTCTTGAAAGAGTTACAGTGAAGGTATCTGTGGAAGTGGAGAAAGGAGAGATAGTGTAATGTTCTCGAGTGAACTAAGGATTTGCTTTGAGAAACTTGAACACCCAAGGGAACTATATATAGAGTTCAATCAGCATTGAGTTTCACTGCTTAGCAGGCAGACACGAGAGCAACGTAAAAGTAAGGAAGATTTTGTCCTGCAAAATATATCTGTAGATTCCATTACCATTTACTACAACATTCTGCTAATCACTATGGACGAGGCAGCCCAAAGCAGCGTCGGCATTGTTTGACATAAATACCCCTTGACATTACCCCCTCCACACTACTCGACCATCTAAATGTGGACCTTATGCTCAACAGTGAAGAGGGTATTATAGTAACTATGTACAGTTGCATTTGACATAATACCCCTTTCAATTGCCCCTCCACACCACTCGATCACCCAAAATAGACCTTATGTTCAACAGGTGAGAGGGTATTATTGTAATTATGTCCACTTGAGACATAGATATGTATGTACATATATTGTTCTTTTCTCTGGGTGACTTGGAGCATCTTCTGAGTTGGAGAAATCAAGTGGGGTTTATCCATTCAGGCAGCCTTTACTCTTTCCTTTTTAATATTCCCATCCAATTTCATTCAAGAGAACCGAAAGCCATATGCTTGACAAAAATATATTTGGACAAAGAAGATGCTTATCAAGTTTTTTTCTTCCTATAGCATGGGCTGGTAATAAATTCACATGTCCACCGTACAAGATGATACCTCTACCAATCACCTGCATTTTCCCTAGTACTTTCTACTCGTCCAAGCATTTCCACGTACTAAGATATGCCCCCGTCCTAGAATAAGTGTCGAAGCTGACGTGTCAATGTTTTTAAGAATATGGTTTACGTGTTTGTACATTGCTTGTATTATTATAATTACACCAAGGCTATTCTCTTATTTAGAAACGGACACTTAGAGATTGATGGTGACATATTGTAATATGATTTTTTGGGTGGTTTCCTTGCTCTTTGTTGTAACATTTTTTTTTGTTAGAAAATTGCTCTTTGTTATACCATAATTATAATATAATCTCATACTTAGAGATTGATCAGTTTCCGGATCCATTTGAGTTGTCGTATGGTTTCATACCAGTATTTTGCTTAAAAAAAATGCTCCGTTTAGTTGACTGCTGATCAAGACATCATTTTTTTTAAGAGAACCTGTTATTGACCATTCAATTAATGAAGGAACAAAATATCAACTTTCCCTATCTTTTCCTGAATATCTTTCGTACCAAGTTTAGACATGGATAATGATCTCCCTTTGTCATTGTTGTCAGAGAATAACACAAAAGATATGCTTATGTACAATAGGTCATTGTTGACAGAGAACAACACAAAAGATATGCTTATGTACAATAGGTCATTGTTGACAGAGAACAACACAAAAGATATGCTCATGTACGATAGATAGGATATCTACAGTCTTTTTTCAAGGTACACTACGTAGCCACGCCTCAGCTTCTCAAAAAGGGTAAAAAGAAAGAACAGCGAAAAGATTAAGGAATCAGGATGCCATAACTGGCTCAAAACAAAGCGAAAGGCCATTTAACTTTGGTAGCAGAATCTGCAGATGCAATTGTAACTTTTGTTTATTTATGGAATCATAGGTTTGTTAAGTTTTCCAGAAAATTAGGTTGACTCAGAGTGTTAATTGATCTTGTCTGGTCAATTTCTAGCATTCTAGTGATCTGTATTTGGAAGTCTTTCAATTGAAACACAATTTATCTGTCACGTTCTTTATCTAAACAAGAAAATTTGCATCCCAAAGCTAACTCATCTTATGTTCTAATGGTCTTGATACAAAAGAGACCGTTTCAAGTACTAGCTAGTTGCATCGTATCACTTTCTGTTTTACAACCAAAGCTTAAAAGCGCTATTTGCAGGTAACACGATAAATGTAATGTAACATACAAACTTAGCTAATATTCTTAAACCCGTATAGCATTTGCCTTCTTGAGCAGTGGAACTAGCTTTCCCTTGAGATGGAGGCTCATGATTTCATTTGAACCGCCAATCAGTTCCTGCCCTATGAACACAGCTGGCACACTTGGCTTACTTCCTAAAGCCTTAAGTTCCTTTTCCATTTGCTGTCCATTTGGATGTTCATCGAGCTCGTAAACCATAGGGTTGGCTCCAAAGCTGCATATCAGTGTCTTAATCGTGTGGCACATGCAGCAAGTGCTTTTGCTGAAGATCACCACTGCCCTTTCAGCTCCCAACCATTTGACCAAAGCCATTTCTACACTAGAGTTCTGAGTAGGTGTTTCAGAAAGAGGATAGTGTGAGATTGAAGAGATTGTTAAAGGAAGAACAATAGCTTTGCTTTGAAGAACTTGAACTCCCATCGGAACTATTTATAGAGGGTCAGTAGGGATGGGTTGAACTGCTTAGTAGATACAAGAGCAACGTAAAATTAGGGAAGATTTTGTCCTGAAAGATATATCAGAAGATTCATTATCATTTGGAATTACAATCACCAATTGGGGTTGAATTCTCATCCAACTTGATTCCATAAAACGGAAAGCCGAAGGTGTCACGCGAAAATAAATATTTGAATGTAGAAGATGCTTATCGATGTTTTTGAGTGTGTGCTGATCACAAAATCACATGTTCATCCATAGAAGAAGATTCCCGTTTACGAGTTGCCGCGTTCTCTTGTGAATTCTACACATTACACTCAAAAGCAAGATATTCCTTGCACTGAGATTTATTCTCTTGATTAAGACATCTACAATGAGCCGAATCATAATATAATCCTTATAATTGGGTTCTTTTTTCCTTTCTTATCTGAAAAATGCACCTAATTATAGATATTTTAAGTTTAGAAGTACTTAATTAATGTTAATTTTGAGATAATTTACTCCTTTTTGAGCCTATGTAGTGTTAGTATTCACCTCAATAGTCCCAAGTCGGAGAACCTTTTCCCCACTAAGAGAAAAGCTAGCTGTTAATATTGTTTTGTAGATTGATTCAGTAACAATATCCGAGTGTCCATTTCATTCTTGATCAACAAAAAATGGACATGATCATGAACAATAAGGGACACTCATCCTGGTGCGAAGTGAGTAATAGTTTGTTGACCGAGACTGAACAGTGTTGTAAAAAGAGAGAGGAGACTACAAATGCAGATTTCAGCTGATTTCCTTTAGCATACCGTACTAGTTTTATGGTTTCATAACAGTACTTTGCTTGCTTTCTCTGTTTGTTTGATTGCTGATCAAGAATTTCATCCTCTAGTTAGCACTTAGTTTAGCTCTAGAGATAAATCAACTTCACTCATCTTTTCTTGGACCTTTCGTAAAGGTCAACTGATGGATGTTGACTGTAACTAACAGGGAATAACCTAATGCATGCTAATGTATAATCAGGTATGTGATGCCCTTTTGCAAGGTACCATACATAGCCACGTACCCGAAAGAGTAAATAGGAAGAAAGATAGAAAGACAAGTTGATCTTAAGGAATCAATGTGCATAACTGGCAGGACACCCAGGAATCACTCTGCCGTAACTGGCTCAAGACATCGCCAAGAGCCGGTTATACTGGAAGTCATTGAATATGCATGATACTGCTTTAACTTTGTTGCCTTTTGATGAACTCAGCAATCACATACTAGTATTCATATTGTTCTTTCGAGTTCCTTTTCTCCCCGGGGTGTCTTTCATGTCTATTGAACTTTTTTCTTTCCTTGTTGTACTGATTGATAGTATGTAAGTGTGACTAGTAGTTATTCACTTTCTTGAACTATACTGCAAATGTATTGACTGTTCTTTGGTTTGCTAGGCAGAATACTCGTTAAGTTGAAAAGAAAGTTGTACAGGCAGGTACCTGACACGAGATACTCTGTGAAGTGGAATGTTGGACAAATAAGAAAGAGCATGCTAAAAGTGAGTGTAACTGAACAACGCTCTAAGATGGTTCTGTTACGTACTAAAACATATAAACTGCTGGAAAAATAAATTCGTCAGCCCAATGCATTAAGGCCTTTGTCTTATAAATCACTTCCTCGAACCTATCATGTTTGAACCTGTTCGTTTGCCTGAAGATTTGAAATTTAGACTAAACTGTTAGATAACTAATTGGTTACATGGGTTCTTATTCCATGCTCTCGTATCCTTATTATGTTGTGAGAGTTCAAGTAATCATGTCTGTAATCTTGTAACTCGGTTGTAGTTGATGTTTACATGCATATCTTATCTAGTTTCTTTGTATCGATGCCAATATTAGAAAAATGCTGCATCACTTTGAGCTTAATGGTACTCTGGTTGATTCTACTCGCTAAAGACCTCCTGTTTTAGAAACCAAGTCTGAATCTGTCTTGTGAAGGTCATGTGTGAGTGGATAATGTATGTTTGGTCAGCAGTTCATAAAATTATCCAAACTAGACTAAAGCTGCAGGTTTAAACAAATGATCTTAAATGCATAAGCGTTAGTAAAATCTTAGATTAAGGTCTGCTTTTCACATACTTACAAATAACAAAATCTTAGATTAAGTTGGGTTGTGGAATTTATGAGAAGCATGGGCAGCATTTCCATATGAAGTATAGTAAATTCTAGCTTAAGTAAATTTAGATTGAGAACTTTTCACTGGAATATGATCAAGCCTGAAAGTGAATTTACCATCATGTCAGCCTACTCATTTGATACAAATAAAGATACTAATCCTTTTGTCACATTTTCTCGGTAAATCTAGATTAATTGGCCAGTCAAATACTCATTTATCATTGTTTTGGTCTTGAGCTATTTATTTGCTATCTAACACGATGACGATACAGGTTACTAAATTTCCTTTGCATTAATTAATCCTATTTTGGTAGTCAAGTGGGGCTCAAGATCGAATGCATGTACAATATCTACTCGGCTGAAACTGTATAACGCATTAAGGAGTCCTGGCATTCAAGAGGTTTGTGGTACTTGGTGCATTTCTTAAAGTTGCTGTCTTCTGCAAATTGTTCAGTATGTTCTTCCTCAACTCCCATGTTAAAATTAACTTGTCCATTTACTTTTCAGTTTTCTCTACATTGTCTTTTGAAATGTATGTTTGTTCCCCAAATCTTGTATAAGATGAAGAATATGCAAGCTTGGTGGTCACCTTGGCATCTTCTTTGTTTGTGGTATAATATTCTCCCATAATTGATTTGTGTACCTTTTTTGCATCATGTGTTGTTGCATTTAGTATTATATGGTTCAATATATGTTATCCCGTCTAATCAAAATCCAGTGATTTTAAGTCATGTTTTCGTTATTAAGTCGATCCAAGAAAATTTGGTCTGAACATAGTTGAAATCAATATAATTATTTATTTAAACCATAAAAGTTACATGTTGAAGCTAACTCATGTGAAGTTCTCACAGAATAAAATCACCGGTCGTTCAAGTAATACTTGAATCATGTCTGTTGTCATGTATAACTAGTAGTTATACATGACAACAGCTCAAACACGCCTTTGTACTTACCACGACAGCATGATACTACGACATACTATATAGAACGATTCGAACCCTCTTAAACCCATATAGCATTAGCCTTCTTGAGCAGTGGGACTAGCTTTCCCTTGAGATGGAGGCTCATGATCTCATTAGGGCCACCGATCAATTCCTGCCCTATGAACACAGCTGGCACGCTCGGCTTGCATCCTAAGGCCTTCAGTTCCTTCTCCATTTTCTCTCCATTTGGATGTTCATCAAGCTCATAGACCATAGGATTGGCCCCGAAACTGCTTATCAGTGTCTTGATGGTGTGGCACATGCAGCAAGTGCTTTTGCTGTAGATCACCACTGCCCTTTCAGCTCCCAATCTTGTCACCAAAGCCATTGCTACTCTAGAAAGAGTTAGAGAGAAGGTATTTAGGAAGTGGGGAGGAGAAAATAGTGTAATGTTCTCGAGTGTGATTAAAGAGAAGTGATATTTGGAATACTAAGGATTTACTTTGAGAAACTCGAACTCCCAGAGGAACTATATATAGAGGTTACGTAGGGTTGAGTTGTACTGCTTAGCAGACAGACACAAGAGCAACGAAAAGTAAGGAAGATTTTGTCCTGCAAGATATATCTGTAGATTCCATTACCATTTGCTACAGCATTCTGCTAATCACTATGGGCGAGTCGGCCTAAAGCAGCGTCGACATCGTTTGACATTAATATCCGTTGGCATTGCGCCCTCCAGACTTCTCAATCATCTAAACATAGATTTTATGCTCAATAGTCAAGAGGGTATTTTAGTAATTTTGTACAGTTGCATTTGACATAATTGTACACTTGTATGTACATATATTTTTATTCTTTGCTCTGAGTGACTTTAGAGCATCTGCTGAGGTGGAGAAGCAATAGGGGTTTATCCATTAGGGCAGCCTTTTCTTTTTCCCCATTTAGATTCCCATCCAATTGATTCAAGAAAACCGAAAGCCAAAGGCCTGACAAGTTTTTTTTGACCATGGGCTGATAATAAAATCACGTGTCCACCGTACAAGATGATACCTTTGCCACTCACCTGCATTTTCTTTAGTACCTTCACCCTTCAAAGCATTTCCACATTCTATAAGATATAGTCCCTCGGTCCATATTAAGTGTCGTAGTTGCGCTTTACTTGTTTGTTCATTGCTTGTACCATGTCAAATTACACTAAAACTATTTCCTAATTTAGAAATATGACATTTATTTTGTGACGGAGGGAGTATCCTCTTGATTACGCCATCATCATGAAAAATTGTAATATAATTCTGATCATTGGTTGGTTTCTTGCTCTTTGTTGTAATATAATCATAATATAATCTCATAATTATAGATTGATCAGTTTTGGGAATTCAGGTGACTTAGTTGAGTTGTCATATGATTTCATACCAGATTGAGTCGTGGATTATAATCTATCTTTGTCGTTGTTGTCAGAGAACAACTCAAAGATATGCTCATGTACGATTGGTGGTGGATAATGAAATCTCTTAATTGTCATTGTTGACAGAGAACAACACAAAAGATATGCTCATGTACGATAGGATATCTAGCGTATTTTTCCAAGGTACACTTCATAGCCACGCCTCAGCTTCCCAAAAAGGGTAAAGAGAAAGAATAACAAAAAGATTAAGGAATCAGTGGGCATAAATGGCTCTGGACATAGGAATGGGGAATCAGTATGTCTTAGCTGGCTCAAAACAAAGCGAAAGGCCAGTTAACTTTGGTAAGTGAATATGCAGATGCAATTGTGACTTTTGTTTATGGGCAAACTCCGTTTTCATCCATTATACCTTCAAGCGTGTTTCACTTTTACCTTTTACCTTTTACCTTTATACTTTATTTCTTTCATAAAAACTATTGTACTTTGAAAAATATATCATTTTAGCCCCAAATCCATCCCTAAATCCGTGCTCCAATCCGCGATTTTGGGGTTAAAATGATACATTTTCCAAACTGCAATTGAATTTTTGAAAGAAAAAAGAATGTCAAAAGTGAAACACCCTTGAAAGTACAATGGATGAAGGTGACGTTTGCCCGTTGTTTATTGATGGAACCTGCGTGTCACTTGCTATTGCAAGTTGACAGTCTGTAAGTTTGTATCTTCTCCGTTGTACGTGTAATGGGAATTTGCTGTCCTTATGGTTGTTCATTGAGCTCATGAACCATAGGGAAGATTTTGTTCTGAAAGATATATCAGCAGATTCCCATTATCATTTGGAATAACAATCTCCAATTGGGGTTGAAATTCTCATCCAACTTGCGGAAAGCTAAAGGTGTCACTCGAAAATAAAATATTTGAATAAAGAGCTTATCGACACTTTTTTGAGAATGAGCTGATAAAAAAATCACACGTTCCTCCGTACAAGAAGATGCCCATTTACGGGTCGCTGCATTCTCCAGAGAATTCTACACATTACACTAAATTACAAGGATTTTCTTGCACTAAGATGTTTTCTTGATTAAGACATTGACAGTGTGTCCAATCATTATATAATCTTTAATGTTGTGTTCTTTTTTCCTTTTTTCCTTTTTAATTCAAAAAATGCACCTATTCATAGATATTTAATGTTTAGAAGTGCCAATATAATGTTGGTTATGAGATTATTTACCCCTTTTAGAGCTATTTAGTGTTGGAAATCATCTCAAAAGTCCCCAAACAAATATACTAATCTCTTTGTCTCTTTTACTCGGTTAATCTACATTGACTTGAAGGAATCATGGGTCACTATTTTCCCATTACGAGATCATTCCACATCGTCACTCATGCATATGAATAATTTTCATATACATCAATCAGGTGATTCCAGATTGATTGATCAGTCAAACCGTTGATAAACAAGTCCCTGTGGATTCGACCCTTGCTCGTGCATACTACTACTTCGATAGCTCGTGCACTTGCGAGGTATTTTATAACAAGTGGGGTTTTCCTCCTCCAATTTGTGTACCCCTTTTTTTTGCATCAACTGATATTGCATGTAGTATTTGGGTGCTACCTGTGTTATTATGTTGAATCAATTCCAGTAATGTTCCAGTCATATTTTTCATCAGTAAGCCGAAGAAAGTTTTGTTTAACACTTTATATATATCTCATTATTTATTTAAACCATAAAAGTTACATGTCAAAGCTAACTCATGTGAAGTTCTCACAGCATAACCACAGTCCGCGTATCTGTTGTCATGTATATCTACACAAGCTTAAAAACGCTTTTTGTAGTTACCACGACAGCACGTAATACTATGACACAATATTAAATAGAACTATGTGAATGCTCTTAAACCCATATAGCATTAGCCTTCTTGAGCAGAGGGATTAACTTTCCCTTGAGATGGAGGCTCATGATCTCATTAGGACCACCAATCAATTCCTGCCCTATGAACACAGCTGGCACGCTCGGTTTGCATCCTAAAGCCTTCAGTTCCTTCTCCATTTTCTGTCCATTTGGATGTTCATCTAGCTCATAGACCATAGGATTGGCCCCAAAGCTGCTTATCAGTGTCTTGATGGTGTGACACATGCAGCAAGTGCTTTTGCTGTAGATCACCACTGACCTTTCAGCTCCCAATCTTGTCACCAAAGCCATTGCTACTCAGAAAGAGTTACAAAGGTGTTTGAGGAAGTGGAGACAAGAAAATAGAGTAATGTTCTCGAGTGAACTAAGAATTTGCTTTGAGAAACTCGAACACACAAGGGAACTATTTATAGAGGTTTCATAGGATTGAGTTGCACTGCTTGGTACAATGTAAAAGTAAGGAAGAATCTGTTCTGCAAGATATCAGCAGATTCCATTCCCATTTGCCACAGCATTCTGCTAATCACTATGGATGAGGCCGCCTAAAGCAGGGTCGACATTGTTTGGCATCAACACCCCTTGCGTTGCGCCCTTCCACACTAGTAGATCATCTAAACGTAGACCTTATGTTTAACAATTACGTACAGTCATAATTGACATAAAGGCACCTTTACCTCGCCCCTTCACACTAGTCCATCACCCAATATAGACCTTATGTTCAACGGGTAAGAGGGTATTATTGTAATTATGTACACTTAAGACATAGATATGTATGTACATATATTGTTCTTTTTTTGGGTGACTTTGGAGCATCTGCTGAGTTGGAGAAAGCAAGTGGGTTTAATCCATTCACTATTCAGGCAGCCTTTTCTCTTTCCATTAAGACTCCCATCCAATTTCATTTAAGAAAAACGAAAGCCAAAGGCCTGACAAAAAAAGAAAATATTTGGACAATAAAGATGCTTATAAATTTATTTATTATTATTTATAATTTTTTTTAGCATGGGCTGGTAATAATTTCACATGTCCACTGTGCAAGATTATACCTTTGCCACTCAGCCTGGATTTTCTCTAGTACTTTCTTCTCATCCTAGCATCACACGCACAAGATATACTTCCTCTACCCCATAATACATGTCGCAATTGACTTTCTAACTTTTTAGGAATGTGCTTTACTTGTTTATACATTGCTTGTACCATGGTAAAATTGTACTAAAACCATTTCGTTTAAAAAAAAGCGGCATGTATTTTAGGACGGACCAAAAAGGACAACGCGTCACTTATTATAGGACGGAGGGAGTATAATATAATCTCATGATTATAGATTGATCAGTTTTAGGAATTTAGATGACTTAGTTTAGTTGTCATATGGTTTCATACTAGTATTTTGCTTAAAAAAAACTCTGTTATTTTATTGCTGATCAAGATTTCATCATTTTTTAAAGAGAACTTGTTATCGAGAATTCAAGTAATGAAGGAACCATATATACTTTCCCCATCTTTTCCTGAATATCATTCGTACCCAGTTGAGCCGTGGATAATGATCTCCCTTTGTCATTGTTGTCAGAGAACAACACAAAAGATATGCTTATGTACGATAGGTCATTGTTGACACAGAACAAGACAAAAGATATGCTCATGTACGATTGGATATCTAGCGTTTTTCTAAGGTACACTACGTAGCCACGCCTCAGTTTCCCAAAAAGGGTAAAGAGAAAGAACAACGAAAAGATTAAGGAACCAGTGTAGTGGCTCAAGACATAGGAAGAGGAATCAGTATGCCATAACTGGCTCAAAACAAAGCGAAAGGCCAGTTAACTTCCGCAGCTGGATATGCAGATGCAATCATAATTTTTTTTTATTGATGGAACCTTCATGAGGGCGAACCTTGGCGCAACGGTTAAGTTGCTCCTTTGGTGACCATAAGGTCACGGGTTCGAACCTTGGCGAACAGCCTCTTGACAATTGTCAGGGGAAGGCTCTAGCAAATGGTTCCCTCTCCCAACCCCCGCTTGGCGGGGAGCGCTTGGCGCACCGGGGTTTGCCCTTATTGATGGAACCTTCATGTTACTTGCTATGGCAAGTTGATAGTTTGTCAGTTTGTATCATCTCCCTTGTACAGTTGTACGTGAAATGTGGATAGACTTGTTAAGTTTTCCAGAAAACTACGTACATTGATCTTGTCTCATCAAATTTTACCAATCTTTTAGTGATCAGTATTAAGGAGTCTTTCTATAAAAACACAATTTATATCTCTAGTGTTCTTTATTTAAACAAAAAAAGTTACATCCCGAAGCTAACTCATCTGAAGTTCTCACGGTCTTGATACAAAAAAAGACCGTTCAAGTACTAGCTAGTTACGTTGTATCAGTTTGTGTTTTACTGCTACTAAAGCTTAGAACCGCTATATGTAGTTAACATGATAACTGTATTGTAACATACAAACTTAGCTAACATTCTTAAACCCATATAGCATTTGCCTTCTTGAGTAGGGGAACTAACTTTCCTTGTAGATGGAGACTCATGATCTCGTTAGCCCCTCCAATTAGTTCCTGCCCGATGAAAACAGCTGGTATGCTTGGTCTACATCCTAGAGCTTTCAATTCCCTCTCGATTTGCTGTCTGTGCGGGTGTTCATCGAGCTCATGAACCATAGGGTTGGCCCCAAAACTGCATATCAGTGTCTTGATGGTATGGCTCATGCAGCAAGTGCTTTTGCTGAAGATTACCACTGCCCTTTCAGTTCCCAACCTTGTGACCAAAGCCATTTCTAGAGAACTGAGAAGGTGTTTCAGAAAGAGGATAGTGACTGAAGAGATTGTTAAGGGGAGAACGATAGGTTTGCTTTGAGGAACTTGAATTCCCATCGGAACTATATATAGAGTTTCGTAGGGGTGGGTTGAACTTCTTAACATACATGAGAGCAACGTAGAAGGAGGGAAAAATTTGTTCTGAAAGATATATCAGCAGATTCCCATTATCATTTGGAATAACAATCTCAAATTGGGGTTAATCCAACTTGATTCCCGAAAATGTAAAGTCAAATCCTTTACACTTGAAGGAAGAAGATGCTTATCGAATTTTTTTGAGCACATGCTGATCACATGTTTATCTGTACAGGAAGATGCCCATTTACGAGTGGCCGCGTTCTCCAGTGAATTCTACACAGTACACTCTAAATCAAGATTTTCCTCCCACTACGAATTTTTCTCTTGATTAAGACATTGACAATGTCCCTAATCATAATATATTCCTTTATTATTGGGTTCTTTTTCATTTTCTTATTTGAAAAATACACCTAATTACATATGTTGAATGTTTAGAAGTACTTAATTAATGTTGATTTTGAGATTATTCATCCCTTTTAGAGCCTATGTAGTGTTAGAAATTATTTCACAAGTCCCCAAGTTGGAGAACCTTTTCCCCACTAAAAAAGCAAACTAGCTGATGATAATTCTTTGTAGATTGATTCAGTAGCATTATCTGAGTGTCCATTTTTGTTCTTGATCAACAAAAAATGGACATGATCATGAACAAAAAGGGACAATCATCTTGGTGCTAAGTGAGTAATTATTTTTTGACTGAGACTGAATAGTGTTATAATAAGAGAGAAAGAAGGTACTTATGCAGAAGGTTTAATTTCATTTTCAACCACTGTACTTTACTTTGACTTTCACTTCAACCACTACACTTTGTTTTTAGCACGAAAACCACAAAAGTTTTGGAAAACTGTCATTTTAGCCACAAATTTGCGAATTTAGGCACACATTAGACACGGATTAGGCACGAATTTGTGGCTAAAGTGATAGTTTTTTGAAACTTTTGTGATTTTTATGCTAAAAACAAAGTATAGTGGTTGAAGTGAAAGTTGAAGGAAAATACAATGGTTGAAAATGAAATTTAACTTATGCAGAATTCAGCTGATTTCCTTTGGCCAAAGCGTTCTAGCTTGCCATATTAATTTTATGGTTTCCTGAGAGTACTTTGCTTACATTCTCTGTTTATTTTGATCTACAACAACAACAACAACAAAGCCTTAGTCCCAAAATAATTTGGGGTCGGCTAACATGAATCCTCATATGTCATCGTGTGAAAAGGTTGTTGGAAAAAATAATTAAATAAATAAATAAATAAAATAAAAAATAATAATAAAAAGAAATAATAAAAATAATAATTAAAAAAAAAAATCAGCCCCCCA
Source organism: Adenophora triphylla var. japonica (assembly GCA_022495995.1). Taxonomy (NCBI): domain Eukaryota; kingdom Viridiplantae; phylum Streptophyta; class Magnoliopsida; order Asterales; family Campanulaceae; genus Adenophora; species Adenophora triphylla. The sequence goes on along the minus strand of JAFEMH010002009.1, from coordinate 53,002 downwards.
CATGGATTTTTGCCCTCCACTCCGGCCTCTTCAACATCATACTTTCATCCACTCCAAGTAAACTCATATCATTTTCAATCACTCTAATCCAAGTTTGTTTGGGTCTTCCCCTACCCCTCGCCATTTTATCATTTCTCCACTGTCTCGGCCTCCTAACCGGTGCATCACTCGGTCTCCTTCTCACATGTCCAAACCACCTCAGACGATTTTCCCTCATTTTATCCTCAATGGGCGCAACTTCTACTTTACCTCTGATCACCTCATTCCCCAATCGATCCTTTCTTGTATGACCGCACATCCATCGAAGCATACGCATCTCCGCCACATTCATCTTATGCACGTGACACTGTTTCACGGCCCAACATTCGGTGCCGTAAAGCAATGCCGACCTAATTGCCGTGCGATAGAATTTTCCCTTTAATCTATTGGGCATGCCGCGATCACATAGAAACCTTGTGGCACTCTTCCACTTCAACCAACCTGCTTTAATCCTATGAGCCACATCACCATCTAATTCTCCATCCTTTTGGATAATGGATCCAAGATAGCGAAAAAACTCTGAAGCTTGGACAATATTTCCATCAAATGTGACCGCCCCGCCTCCCTACTTCCAACTACGCTAAACTTACACTCCAAATATTCGTCTTGCTTCGCTTAGTCGAAAACCTCGAGATTCCAAAGTGTGTCTCCACAACTCCAATTTACTTTCAACACCCTCTCTTGTCTCATCAATCACACAATATCATCTCGCGAACAACATACACCTTGGTATATCATCTTGGACTGACCTCGTCAATTCGTCCATTATCAAAGCAAAGAGAAAGGGGCTAAGTGCGGAACCTTGATGCACTCCAATCTTTATAGGGAACTCTTCGCCTTTCCCAACACTAGTCTGTACACAAGTACTAACTCCATTATACATGTCCTTGAAAATATCAATATATTTCTTTGAAACACCCTTCTTTGTTAATGCCCACCAAAGTACCTCTCTTGGCACTTTATCATACGCCTTCTCCAGATCAATGAAAACCATATGCAAATCTTTCTTTTGATCCCGATATTTCTCCATGGTTTGTCTCATAAGATATATTGCCTCCATAGTCGATCTTCCCGGCATAAACCCAAATTGGTTATCCGAAATATCCACAATTTTTCTCAGCCTTTGTGCAATCACTCTTTCCCAAAGTTTCATAGTATGGCTCATTAGTTTGACCCCCCGATAGTTGGCACAATCTTGGACATCACCTTTGTTCTTATACAAAGGGATCAGAGTACTCTTCCGCCACTCCAATGGCATTGTGTTAATTCTCCATATCTTGTTAAATAGCGTTGTTAACCAATCTATTCCCCTCTCCCCGAAACATCTCCAAACCTCAATTGGTATACCATCCGGTCCTACAACTTTCTTCAATCTCATCTTTTTCATTGCCATTTCCACTTCACTCTTTTGAATTCTCCGCATAAAATCTCGATTAACCATACTCGAAGAGATATTTAAATCTCCAATATCCTGCTCTTGACCGCCATTGAACAAGGTATCAAAGTACGAACTCCATCTATCTTTTATCTCTTTATCCCCGACTAGAACTTTTTGATCTACATCTTTCACATATTTAACCGTCCCAATATCTCGTGTCCTCTTATCCCCCATACGAGCGATTCTGTAGATGTCCTTTTCCCCTTCTTTTGTATCCAACTTATCATAAATTTTTTGATTCACCTTTGCTCTTGCATCTCTTACTGCTTGCTTAGCATCTCTTCTAGCTTCTTTATACTTCTCATAGTTCTCGTCGCTCCTACATTTCCCCAATAATTTGTAGCATTCTCGCTTGCCCTTTATTGCTTGTTTTACTTCCTCGTTTCACCATGATGTGTCCTTACTTGGTGGCCCGTTTCCTCTAGATTCTCCAAGGACTTCTTTCGCCACCTCCTTTATGGTATGTTCCATCTTAGTCCAAGTCGAATCTATATCCATATCCTCCATATTATCCGACCAAATACCGGTATCGACCATCTTAGCTACAAATTTCTGTTGATTCACCCCTTGAAGTCTCCACCACTTGATTCTAGGGTCTACTTGTGGTTTTCTCTTCCTCGAAATTCTCTTACTTCGAAAATCAAGTACCACCAGTCTATGTTGAGTTGCTGTGCTCTCACCCGGAATAACGTTGCAATTTGTATAACTCTTTCTACAAGCACTTCTTACTAAGAAGAAGTCAATCTGACTCGCATTACCTCCACTCTTATAGGACACCAAGTGAGATTCTCTCTTCTTGAACCAAGTGTTCATTATACTCAAGTCATATGCCAACGCAAAGTCCAGGATACTATTTCCTGCTTCATTCCTCTCCCCAAAACCAAAACCTCCATGTATGCTCTCAAAGCCATGTCGACTAGACCCCACATGCCCGTTCAGATCACCACCAATCACTAATTTCTCACCACTAGGTACTCGTTGCACCACCTCCTCCAAATCTTCCCAGAACACTTGTTTAATAGATGCATCCAACCCTACTTGTGGTGCATAGGCAAAAATAATAGTTATAATCTCATCACGTATCACCAGTTTAATGCCCATAATTCGATAACTCTTCCTGTACACCTCCACCACATCATTAATATACTCCTTATCAATAATGATACCCACTCCATTTCTACCCTTATCCTTTCCTGAGTACCAAAGCTTAAAACCCCAAGGCGATATTTCTTTTGCTTTCTCTCCAACCCACTTAGTTTCCTGTAGACACATTATGTGAATCTTCCTCCTCCTCATAACTTCCACCACCTCTGCTGATCTGCCTGTCAAGGATCCAATGTTCCAAGTTCCAAAGCGCATCCCACTACCCTTACACCTACCATGGACTAGCTTCTTTACCCGTACTCGTCCGCAATGCGGGAACCCTTGCATATTTGACACCACCCCCGGGCGAAGAGATGGCGCGTCGCTTCCGGCCGACGACCTAGCAACCTTTGCATCCTTATCACTACACCCGGACCTATGAAGTGTAGCATGTCACTGTTGAGGAAACGCCCTAACGATATTCATATTCAAATTTAGGTCATGATAATGTAACAAAGTTTTTACGTTGGCTGTCACACGCCTACCGCAACCCTCATCCTTTATCTTGGCTTGGGACACGCAAGGATAAATCCTTGGTGGGTTTCTCTGTTTATTTTGATCTCTGAATAAGAATTTCATCCTCTACTTAGCATATAGTTTAGTTGTCGACACTTCGAGGAGTGTCTAGGAAGTAGGAACCATATAACAACTTCCAAATCTTTTCTTGGACCATTCGTCAAAGTCGACCGGTGGATATTGACTGTTACTAACAGGGAATAACCTAAAACATGATAATGTACGATCAGGTATGTGATGTCCTTTTGCAAGGTACCATACATAGCCACACTGGAAAGGGTAAATAGGAAGAAAAAGAGAAGTTGATATTAAGGAATCAATGTGCATAACTGGCTCGAGAACTAGGAGTCACTCTGCCATGACTGGCTCAAGATAGCCAAGGGACAGTTATTTTTGAAGTCACATGATACCGTTTTATCTTTTTTGCCTCTTGATGAACTTAGCCATCACATACTAGTGTTCATATTGTTCTTCCGTGTTCCTTTTGTCCTCGGGGTTGTCTTTCGTTGTCTGTAGAACCTTTTTCTTTCACCGTGGTACGAGACACAATTGCTAATTGATAGTATGTAAGATGTGACTATGTTATTCGCTTTGTTGAGCTCTTCTGCAAATGTATAGATTGTTCTTTGGGCTACTTTGTGAAGTGGAACATTGGATGAATAAAAAAGAGCATGCTATAAAACGTGTAACAGAACAGAGAGCTAAGATGGATGTGTAACATGCTAAAACATATAAACTTCCAGACCAACGCATTTGTCAGCCGAATGCATTACGGTCTTTGTCCTAGAAATCACTTCCTCAAACCAATCATGTGGGGACCCCGACCCGGAACCTTAGCTCGTGCCCCGAGCAGGAGGGTCCCCTTACTAGGAAAATCACCTAAATTTAAAAACTTTTGATACTTTGAAATATAAAAACAAACTTTCATAAGCCAAGATAAAACAACGTCACTTCTCCACTTGGAGATAGGTTTACAAAAGCAACTTTGAAAGAAAAGCAACAACCTGTTTAGTTACATCATATACACGAAAGAAAACGTGTTTTACAAAATAGTTCAATATACAAGTTTTTCCCAAAAGAGTAATATCTATATACTACTCCCAACCAACTAACTCTAAACATACCCTGACAATCCCAAAAGAAAGTTGTCCAAACTCCTTCCCCGTCCTCCTTTGGTTTGGTCCTTTGTCTCAACGCGATCTAAAACAAGAAAGGGAGAAGGGGTGAGAATAAATCTCGCAAGCTATTATGATGCAACAAGATGCCATATAAGATGCAACACATAACATGGTTGCTCCACTGACACATTGTTAAAATTTGTAAACACATTACGTTACCTCAGTTTACCTTTCCCGTCTGAACAATATGTCGTACAACGTGGGAGTAAAACTCCTTTCTTTTGTGAACTGCTTAGGCATATTCACATCTTATAAGACTCATTTTTCAGAGAACCATATAAGATTACTCGCTATCTGTAAATGCTTTTGGCTAAATACAGAAGCTATCACCCCAACTGTGGCCACAGAAGGGGACAGTCACAGGTATAATGTAATTCGATCACCTTATAGAACATTTTCCATAATTGATTGAATTCCATTATACCCCTAAACATCAGCTGATAAACACATTCAAGCACATAAATAGATACTTGAAAACAAATTCAGACTTGGGATATCAATCCAACAACATGGTATTAGTACTCATGTTCAAACCATCACAATAGTGAAACTTATAATTTCATACACTATTGAACAACAAACCATGAATATGTAACCAAGTATGGGCACAATGTATCACAAGCAAGCCCTACATATTCACATACAACATTGAGTACCCTTCATAAAAGGTTCAAGATTGATTTACCAAGTTTTGATCAACTTTGGTAAAGTTTCCATAATGCCTTTCAACCATTTTCAAGACAATATTTAATCATCTTCCTAATACTCTTTTTGACAAGTTAAGACATCTATGGATAGCTCATATGTTGTACTTTAATTAAGATCAAATTGTGTTAAAAGATGTATTAGATAGTTAGGCTTTAATTGGCTTGGAAACTGATACAGAGTAAACAGAGCAGGGCACGACTCGTGCCCCAGTCCAGCACGAGAACAATTTTTGTCACTCGTACCCTTCAGCAAAATGTCAGCCTGAAGTTACAACATCAGCTAGGCTTGGAACTTAACATTTTTATTCTATCCTTACACTTCAAACATGCAATACCACAACTAAACTTCATTTCAACTCCTACCATACCAATTCCATCCATTCCAACTCAAGGGAAAAATGTTCCAAAATGCCATTGAAGACTTATACTTCAATCCTTTTGCTTTAAACCATCAACACCAATCCAACCTTCAGTATAATACACCCTAAACCATTTCAAACCCAAGAAAATGTCCAAAATGACATGCAACATATATATATCAATCATTTCAACACCAAACCTTAAATGAACAAGATTAGAAGGAAAACATAACAACTTACCTCAAAATAAAATGAAAATGAGAAAAACTTTAATCGGATAGACGCGATCCCCTCGGCTTCCTCAACAATTAGACGCAGACGGATCGAGAAACGGACAAGGAATAAATTTAAGGGAATTTATGGAAGGAAATTCTAGGTTGAGGTATTTTCTTGGAACAGAGAGATTAACTTGACTGGGTTATGAATTATGAAGAAGCTTCCCATGCCAAGAAAGATAAACATTAACTCAAGTTACACTTTAGCTCCTCCAAGGCTTGAATTACTACCCTTAGATTTCCTAGGTTCCAACCTTGACAAGCACCTCAATAAAAGTTATATATTTTTACTTAAATTTCAACAATTAAAATATCAACTACACCACTTCTATTTATTCCATTTAGACATTAAATAATTTAAGTTAATTTATTAACATCCTAAAATATCAAATAAGTTATCAAGATATCAAAATGAACACATAAGACTAACAAATATCATGAAATGCATAAATTAAGATGCAACGCACCCCACCCCCACGTGCTCAACAAGTGATCAAACTAGTGCCTAGTTTTAGGGTCGTGACAAATCACGCGTGAACTTGTTCGTTTACCTAAAGACCTGACTGATTCTTGACATTTTGACTGAATTCTTGGATAACTAATTGGTTACGTGGGTTGTTATTCCATGCTCTCTTCTCCTTATTATGATGTGAAAGTTCACGTGATCATGTCTGCAACTTGTGTAACTCTGTTGTATTGATGTTTACGTGCATATTTTATCTAGTTTCTTAGTATCAATATCAGAAAAATGCAGCACCGTTTTGAGCTTAATGGTAATATGGTTGATTCTTCTTGGCAAGGACCCCTCATTTCAGAAACCAAGTCTGAATCTCTCTTATGAAAGTCGTTGTGTGAGCGGATAATGTATGTTTGGATCAGCAGTTCATTGAAAAAATAACCAAACTAGGCTAAACCTGCAGGCGTAAACAAATAATCTTGAAATGCATTAACATAAGCAAAATCAGAGATTAAGGTCTGCCTTTCATATACTAATAAAGCATAAAACTGCTTTTTAGTCATGATAAAATACTTTTGATATCTATAACATGCGACTAACACCAATTTGCTCTTCCTTATTTTTCTAAACCCATATAGCATTAGCCTTGAGGAGCAGTGCCACCAGCTTGCCCTTGAGATGAAGGCTCATAATCTCGTTAACACCACCTATGGGCTCCTTCCCTATGTACACAACTGGCACACTCGGCTTACATCCTAATGTCTTCAGCTCTCTTTCTATTTGCTGTCCATTGGGATTTTCAGCAAGCTGGTACACTGTAGGATTGACATGTAGAATATCATGCTATATGTAGTATGTTATGCAGTTACCAGTTCCAAGGTTATTTGGCCTTTGGGACTTCCTGTGTGGCCAATTTGCATTAGAAAGTGTGTGTGTGTGTGTGTGTGTGGTTATACGGTCTGGTATTTTCCAGTAATAAATTTTTCCACGTTGCTGCAGAACCCAAAAAGGAAAGGTGATATGTTATCAATTTGAGCTGCTAGAATCATCTGCATAACTGGCTCGAGACAAAGCAAAGGACCACTTAATACAACTTACATGTGGCTTCTGGCTAGGGAGAATTTCTACTTGGTTGAAAATTGTCCAGAAGTGTGTAAAGTGGATAGGCGATATCGAGTCCTGGCATCCACTACACTGTTTTTTGGAGTATCTATTTGTCTCTGCAACTTGTTATTCTTCTTTTGATCCTTGTGCATGCAGAAAGGACACAGTTGAAAAAGCAGTTGGGCATTCACTTAAAAGCTTCATCTTTCATCTCCTTTTCAAGATGCTCATGCACAGAATAAAAAGTGTTTCAGGAATCAAGTGATGCCTGCCGACTCTTGAACCATATCTTCTATGATCATCCTTCTTGAGGTCAGTTTGTTAGAAACTATCGTCTCTGACGTGTCTTCGATCTGACAATGTACGTGCATCAAAGTATAGTGTGGTACTATTGATTATTTACCTTCTACTCGTGTTACTGTGTCATATTAATATCCAGGCATAATACATCATGTTGCGTTTTTTCAAATGTTTAGATTATTAAATGTTTTAAGGTATTTATGCTAGTAAAATTGCTTGAAAGCAATTTTTTTGTTGTGTTGCGTATAGAAGTTTTACTGGGGATGGAATGGCTTCTCGATACAAAACTTCTTAAATGTCATAATTTGCCCAAATGGTCAGAGCCCGTGGCGAAGCCACGTTAAACCTTTGGGGGTCATTTGATTCCCTTAATTTTAGAGCTATGTCATTTCTTCATCTTTAAGTTTATGAAAAAGACATTTACTAATAAAAACAATACTCCCTCCGCAAAATTAATGTCCAAAAACTTACAAATTTGCTCTTGATCAAGAGTAGATTTGAAATTTTTTCGGACATTCATTTTGGGACAAAGGTAGTATTTTTTTTTTTTTTTTTGCAATTTGACCACCTAAAGTTTAGGAAAAAATATCAGTATATCATAATTTTAACCCACTTCCATTAAATTTTTGGCTTTGTCACTAATCAGAGCTTGAGCCCAACCTCACCTAATGTGTTCGTATGACAGGCACGAACCAGCCAAGGGTATGCATCTGTCAAGGTGGTTTATGAAGTAAGCACTCGAAAAAATTTGTAAGGATTCTTTCAGCTCTAAGTTGAACATGCATTATCCTGAAGAATCGTTTCGTGTGTCAGCATATTTGGCCATACATACATGTCTTTATGAACTGAGCATTCGTAAAAATTCCCTAACTTCACAAGGATTCATCTGTAGTAATCGTCATCCAGTTGAACATGCATTAGCTCCCCTAGTTTTAGTTTCCTTAACAATGTCAATCAATCTACAAGAATCAGGAACTTAAAATCCCACCTTATTCTAAAACTTGTGGTTCCAGTGACGAAAATGAAAGAATGGAACTCATCCCGAGCTTCATTTAAGTGAAAATGGCTTCATAGATAACTGTTGACATAATGATATCCTCGTTGGCTCGGAGCATTGGATTAATGTTTAGTGAAAGAAGCACAACTCCAAAAAAGTCTGGTATACTGCAGATTAAGATTTATGGTTTAGGTTTAGGATTTCTAAATGTATACACTGCAGATAGGAACCCTACCACGATACAAAAAAAAAAAAAAAAAAGTTCAAGATAAGGTTTTCTACCAAGAGAAGGGAAAATCTTTCTCAATCTTGTTTATGACTCAACTAATCTAAACAGTGAGATCAGAGAGAATTTTCTCAAGATACCATAGTTTTGCCTCTTAACGAATAAAATGCAGTGATAAAAGAATATATCCTCCACTTTCCCACCCCTCGTCACCTTTTATTGCTAGAGAGACAATGGCTTAAAGTTACTCTGATCCAACTATAAGTGTTGGGTTTGGTGTCATCTAAGTTGGGGACGCCTAAATTAGGGGATTAAAACAACGAAATTCGGAATTCTTGACAACAGCTAAAGGGGGAGCGACTGCGCGGTATGGGGCGCGCGATTGCGCTGGCCGTTGAGTTACTGGAAAGAGAGGGCGATCGCGCCCATTCTTGGGGCGATCGCGCGGTGCTGCTTTATGGAGATGAGGCGATCGCGCCCTGGGAAGGGGCGATCGCGCCCTATGGCGGTTTAGCCTGATTCAGCGGCAAATTCAGATTTAGGGTTGAAACCCTGCAGGGTTAGGAGTAGGGCATATAAATAGCCTACCCCCAACCACATACGTCTAGTCCCTTTGCTCATCTGTTTCTCTAGGTCTAGGGTTTGCACAGACAAGAATTCCTTGCAAGGATTCGTGCACTAGATTAGAGATTGTATTTGATTGATTTCCAGAAGATAATAATATTCTCTCCCTCTGCCCGTGGACGTAGCCAAGTTGGTGAACCACGTATATTCTTGTGTTGTGTGATTGCTGTTTGTTTCTATCTTCTATATAGATTCTGTTCTAACAATAAGCGAAGAGCTATTCAGATGTACAAAAATCTTGAAGTGGGATTCGGACGATATACCTTGTGTCAACTTGTTCATAGCACAATTAAGGAGTTGCCGTTATCTAGCAAATCATATATGGCATTTTCCTTATCCTTAGAAACGAACTTTCTCTTTTCGTTCCTATGGTCGTTTTCTTTAGTTACTTGTTGCGATTCTTGATACCCTCTATAAATACACGTCCATCAAATTAATCCTCACTTACAGTCTTACAAGCATATATCTTTCTGCTCTTGCAACACGGTTTTCTTGCTCGAAAATGGACAAAGTTAGAGATTTGGCATCAAGGCAAGCTGCAGTGATCTTCACAAAGGGTTCATGCTGCATGTGCCACAGCATCAAGGCATTGTTTTACGAGCTTGGTGCGAGTCCTGCAATTCATGAGGTTGATCACGATGCAGAAATGGAGCGGGCCCTACAACGACTCGGATGTAACCCTGCTGTACCAGCAGTTTTTGTAGGTGGTAAGTATATAGGCTCGGCAAGAGACGTAATATCCCTCCATGTTGATGGATCACTAAAGCGAAAGCTCATTGAGGCCAAAGCAATCTGGTTTTAGTAATTTTCGAAATTTTGCTGCTATGAGACTGTATAGAAAAGACAGCCCTTTAAGTTGATATTTAGAGTAACTTGAAGGGATGGAATTTCTCTATCTTTATATTGTACTAGTAATATTATGAAGGATATATTAGTTGATATTGGGACCCTGTGTGTTAATTTTAATCAATTCCCCTCAATGCCCCACTCGAGGGTCATTACGTGTTCGTTCTGCTAATGTGACATTTTTCAATCTCCTATTATATACTCCCTTTGTCCCATAATATTGGTTACTTATTTCCTTTTTGGATATCCCATAATAGATGGTACTATCCCAAAATGTCAATGGGACCCACTTGCCACACTCACAACAAAAATCTTCCTACCCCACTTTCTCTCTCTTATTTCACTTTTCATACTCACAACACTTAATTTTTTCTTAGTTCCCGCGCATTCAGTTTAAGTAACCAATATTACTGGATGGAGGGAGCACACTTCTTACTGATCTTTGCTATATGCATATTAACGTGTGCTTACATATACAAGTCAAGGATGAACTTGACACAATGATTATAAGTGAGTTTATTTTTATTTTTATTTTTTCTTTAATATTTATTTTCAAGATATTTCAATGGATTCCGATGTCACCCTTGATGTGCATGGTAGACATAGACAAATTAACCTCTATGCATCCCTTGTTCTAACATTATGTATCAAAATAAAGCTCCTCTTGTCAGGAGGTCAGTATCGTAATTCTGGTATACTAATCGAGCTTTTGGCTGCAGATATTTGTGATGTTTCCACTGAACATACGCTGAGGTGGAGAGAGACGTTTATCCAATTGGTTACCCTTTTCTGATTCCCATCTTTCTATATATCCTGCACTTAACGAATTATGAGAAAATAACGTACTAAGAATTCTCCACTTAAGTCTAATGATATTGCATGTGTAACAATGTGGGAAATCTTGCAGCTTGACCACATGATTTTTATCTCAAAGTATGCTTGTTTAAGCATCAACATAGTGGTTGGTGATGAATTGTAGAGTCACAAACTGTGATCGTGCCAGGATGAGATATTGCTAACTGGGAGATAGGGGCGTATCTAGGCTTATTTGAGGTGGGCTCCAGCCCACCTCAAACTTCAGAATTTTCAAAAAAAAATTTTTTTTACCGAAGTCACCGACTATAAGCCCACGCGGTTCCAAAATCCTGGATTCGCGCCTGGTGGGAGATCCTGAAGTTTCTGTTGTTTAGTCCAACAAAGTTGACATGTACGATATCATGCTACGTGTAGTACGGTATTCAGTTTCAAGTACCAAGATTCTTCGGCCTTTGCGACTTCCTGTGTGACCAATTTTCATAAATAATGTGTTTGTGGCTTTGTGGTTATACGGTTGGGTAATTTCCAGTAGTAGATTTTGCCACATTGCTGCAGATCCCAAAGAGGAAAAGGAGAAAAAGAAAGGTGATATATGATCGATTTGAACTACTAGAATCATCTGCATAACTGGCTCAAGACAAAGCAAAGGGCCACTTAAAACTTATATGTGCAGCCTTCTAGCCAGGGAGTATTTCAACCTGGTTGAATATTGCCCAGAAGTTTGTAAAGTAGATAGGCATTCACTTGAAAGCTTCATCTTTATCTCCTTTTCGATATGCTCATGCACAGAATAAAGAGTGCTTCAGGAATCAATTGATGTCCGCCGACTCTTGATCCATATCTACTATTATCATGCTTCTTGAGGTCAGTTTGTTAGATATTATGGTCTCTGATGTGTTTTTTTTCTCTCACAACTCTGTTTATCCTTAATACATTATATTTATTCTTTTTTTTTTGTGAAAATGCATCGTATTTAAGATTGACTATGAAGGTGCATAAGAGTATAATGCTGTATGGCTGATGATTTTCATTCTACAAGTTTAACCGTGTCATTAAGATCTAGACATAATACATCCTGTCGCGTTTTTTTCATATGTTTAGGCCATTAAAAGTGTTTTGGTATTTATGCTACTAAAAGTGCTTGAAAGCAAACTATTTTTGTGGGTTACATATAAGAGTTTTGTTGGGGATGGATTGGTTTCTCGATACATAACGTCTTAGTTGTCATAATTTGTACAAATGGTCAAAGCCCGTGGCGAAGCCACGTTAAGCTTATGGGGGTCATTTGACCCCCTTAATTTTGAAGCTATCTCATTTTTACCACCTTTAAATTTTGAAAAAACAACATTTTACCACTAAAAACAGTATTTTGCAATTTTGACCCCTTTAAGTTTATGAAAAAATCACTATATCAATATTTTGATCCCCTTCCTTTGTATTCCTGGCTTTGCCACTGAGAGCTTGAGCCCTAACTCACGTAATGAGTTCGCATGACTAGCATATACCAGCCAAGGGTATGCATCTGTCAAGGTGGCTTATGGAGTAAGCACTTGAAAAAATTCGTTAGGATTCTGTCAGCTCTAAGTTGAACATGCATCATCCTGAAGAATCGTTGCATTTGTCAGCATAGTTGGACAAGCATTCGTAAAAATTCCCTAACTTCATAGGGGTTCTTCTGCAGTAATCGTCATTCTGATGATCAAAGGAGACTTTAATGCCTGAGATTCTTTAGGATGGTGTACAATCAGGAACTTAATATCTCACCTTATCCTAAAACTTGTTGGTCCTGTGACGAAAATGAAAGATTGGAACTTATCTCAAGCTCCATAATGGTTTCAAACGTAATCATTGACGTAATGATAGACTCGTTGCCTTTGACCATTGGATTAATGTTTGATGAAAGAAGAGAACTCCATAGAAGTCTCGTTCTTATTGTTAGTTTCATCCTGTCATCAGATTAAGATTTATAGTTTAGGTTAAGGATTTCTCAAATGAATACTGCAGGTATGAACCCTACTAGGATAAAGAAACAGTTCAAGATAAGTCAACCAAGAAAATGTAAATCTTTCTCAATCTTGTTTATGACTTAACTAATCTAAACAGTGAGATCAATGAGAATTTTCTCAAGATACCTTCCAAATAATTTATCACCCCCCCCCCCTCGAAAGTCTCCCTCGTAATGAATAAAATGGAGTGATAAAAGAATATATCCTCTACTTTCCCGCCCCTCGTCACCCTTTATTGCTAGAGATACAATGGCTTAAAATTACTTTGATTCTACTATAACTCGAAGAACTATATCAAGATGTATAGATATCTTGAAGTGGGATTCGAAAGATATACCTCGTGTCAACTTGTTCATGACACAATTAAAGAGTCGTAGTTATCTGGCAGATCATATATGGAATTTCATTTCCCTTATCCATAGAAATATCCAAACGAACTTTCCCTTTTTGTTCCTATGGTCGTTTTATTTAGTTTTTTTATTGTGATTCTTGATAGCCAGCCTCTATAAATAAGTGTCTTAAATTCTTCTCAAGTCCACCAAGCTATCCTCACTTACAATCTTACAAGCATATAACTTTCTTCTCTTACAACACAATTTTTCTTGCTAAAAAATGGACAGAGTTAGAGATTTGGCATCAAGGCAAGCTGCAGTGATCTTTACAAAGGGTTCGTGCTGCATGTGCCACAGCATCAAGGCATTGTTTTACGAGCTTGGTGCAAGTCCTGCAATTCATGAGGTTGATCACGATGCAGAAATGGAGCGGGCCCTACAAAGACTTGGATGTAACCCTGCTGTACCAGCAGTTTTTGTAGGCGGTAAGTATATAGGCTCGGCCAGGGACGTAATATCCCTCCATGTTGATGGATCGCTCAAGCGAAAACTCATTGAGGCCAAAGCAATCTGGTTCTAGTAATCTTTAAGATTTTGCTGCTATCTGGGAAACTATGTATAGAAAAGATATCCCTCTAAGTTGATATTCAGAGTAACTTGAAGGGACGGAATTTCTCTATCTTGATGCTGTACTAGTAATATTACAAAGGATATATATTATTCGATTTTGGGATCAGGTGTGTTGGATGTTATGGCTCGATGTCCTGGCAAAGGCCTGACTGACGTGTAGACTGGTAACGGGCCTCAAAGAGGGGTGCGGGGGGCTACGCCCCCCTCGGTATGGATTGCGGAACATCAGCAAAACGTGGAGCTTCAGCAGCAGTGAGGCGGCCGCCTGGGAATGCGTGAGGCGTGCGCCTCAAAGGCAGTAGCTTGGCCTTGGCTCGAACAAGGTCCAGGCGGGCGCCTGGGCTCCAGAGGATGATTGGGTTGCTGAAGCACCGAGAGGCGGGCACCTGGAATGGGGCCAGGCGGGCGCCTGGCGGGCCGAGGCTGAAGACGTTTTGCGGGCTTTTTTATTCGTTTATCTTTTGGGCTAGGGTTTGTTTACTTAGTATATAAGGATTGTAACCCTATGTAACAAGAAGGATTATTGCACAGAATAATAAGAGCACAACCGAAATTCATAACCCAATTCGATCTCTTTCTCTTTCGATTTCCCAAATTGCTTTTATTGTTATTGTCAATTGCTTCCGCTGCATTGCACAACAAGGTGTGTTAATTTTAATCAATTCCCCTTAATGCAACACTGATGATCGTTACGTGTGCGTTCTGCTGATGTTGCAATTTTTGATCTCCTAATGTCTTACTGATCTTAGCTTTATGTACACAACTGGTCTTACAGCTCTTATGTTAAGTGGCTAGTATCATAATCTTGTTAGTTTGTGTATTTCGGATGTAGATCTTAATGATCTTAGATTTATGTAAATGACACACACACAGCTGGCACACTCGGCTTACATCCTAGTGCCTTCAGTTCTCTTTCAATTTGCTATCCATTGGGATTTTCATCAAGCTCGTAAACTGTAGGATTGGCCCCAAAACTCAATATCAATGTCTTGATGGTGTGGTTCATGCAGCAATTGCTTTTGCTGAATATCACCACCGGCTTTTGAGCTACCATGACTGTCGCCATCACTTGTCGCAAGAGAGGAATGCAGAAGATTGTGAGTAAGAGGGATTGTCAGAAGACGAAGAGATTTATTTTTTTTGAGTAACCTGAGCTCCCATGGAGACTACATATATAGTGCGTTAGCTCGTTAAGTTGTTGGCGCTACCTAATGTTAAAGGGAGTTTTTTCTTTAATCATTAATTTCAAGAAAGATTTTTCTATGGATTCCAATATCACCCTTGACGTGCATGGTAGGCTTTGGAAAATTAACCTCTATGCATCCCTATGTTCTTGCATTATGTATCAAAAGAAAGCTCGATCTTGTCAGGAGGTCAGTATCGTAATTCTTGTACACTAATCATGCTTTTGGCTGCAGATTTTTTTGATGTTTCCACTGAACATACGCTGAAGTGGAGCGAGACGTTTATCCAATCGGGTACCCTTTTCTGATTCCCATCTCTCAATATATCCTGCCCTTGACAAATTATGAAAAAGTCATGTATTAAGATATTCTCCACTTAAGTCTAATGATTTTGCATGTGTAACAATGTGGGCAAACTTGAAGCTTAACCACAGGCGTTTCTCTCGTAGTATACTTGTTTAGGCATCAACTTAGTGGTTGGTGTTGAAATTGCAGAGTCACAAACTATGATTGTGCCAGGATGAGATATTACTAGGACTTGCTAAGTACGAGATCTGAACTGTCTGTTGAGTAGTCCAACAAAGTTGTTGTACAATATCATGCTACGTGTAGTACGTTATGCAGTTTCCAGTACCAAGATTCTTCAGCTTTTGGGACATCCCGTAAAACCAATTTGCATAAAAGAGTGTGTGGATGCATGTGTGTGGCTTTGTGGTTATACAGTTGGTCTTGCGACGTTGCTGCAAAGCCCAATAAGGAAAGGGAGAAAAACAAAGGTGTTATGTGATCGGTTTGAGCTACTAGAATCATCTGCATAACTGGCTCGAGACAAATCAAAGGGCCACTTAATACAACTCATATGTGGCTTCTGGCTATGGAGAATTTCAACTTGGTTGAAAATTGTCCAGATGTGTTTAAGAAAGGTGAAATCAAGTCCTGGCATCCATTATACTGTTTTCTTGAAGTATCTATTTGTCTCTGCAACTTGTTATTCTTCATTAGGATTCTTGTGCATGCAGAGAGGACAATAGAGTTGACATGCAGATAGGCATTCACTTCAAAGCTTCGTCTTTTATTGCCTTTTCAAGATGCTTCATGCACAGAATAATAAGTGTTTCAGGATTCAAATGACGCCTGCCGACTCATGAACCACATCCACTATGATCCATCCTTCTTGAGGTCAGTTTGTTAGAAACTACCGCCTCTGATGCATCTTTTCGATCTGACAATTCTGTTTATTCTTAATACATACATCATATTTGAGATTGACAATGAATGTGCATCAGAATATGATGTGGTACAACTGATGGTTTTCCTTTTACACGTGTTACATGTCATATTAATATCTAGCTAGTCATAATACATCCTGTCGCATTTTTTCATATGTTTAGGTCATTAAGAATTTAGGTATTTATGCTGCTATAAATGCTTGAAAGCAAAACTTTTTAAAATGTCTCTCAAAATCAAAAAATGGATATTATTTTTGTGTTACATGAAGGAGTTTTGTTGGGGATGGATTGTCTTCTTGAGCTGAACCCCTTGAACTTTGCAAATGTATCATTTCAGCACCTTGAGATTTCAAAAGTATGACTTTCCATCACTAAATATAAGGACTCGTTTGGTAGCCTGTTAGGATTAGTTCATATTAATAGGGAGGAGGTTATTAATCCAGGGATTAATAATACAACCTTTTTTTTTAGGATAAATAAGAAGGGGATAAGAGGTGTTCAGATGCTTATCTGGGTTGTACTTTGAATAATTACTACAGTTGCATTTAATCTACCAAACATATTTTTATTGGACTAATAATCCTATCCGGTCATTTATCGACCTACCAAACGGCCCCTAAGTGTTTTCTGAATAATGACCCCCTTAATGTTAGGGAAAAAAAAGTACTACATGATTATTTTGGATCCCGTCAATCAAATTTCTGCCTTTGGCACTGCTTCTCGATACATGTTATAATTTGTACAAATGGTCAGGGCTTTAGTCCAAACACACCTAATGAGTTCGTATGGCAGGCACCACGAACCAGCCAAGGATATGCATCTGTCGACGTGGTTAATGGAGTACGCACTCGGAAAAAATAAATCATAAGGATTCTTCTCATCTGTAAGTTGAACATGCATTATTCAAAAGAATCGTTGCGTGTGCCAGCATAGTGGCCACATACACATGTCTTTGTGAACTGAGCATTCAAAAAAATCCCCCAACTTCTTAAGGATAATTCCTCTGCAGTAATCGCGCGTCATCCTGATGATCAAAGGAGACACTTTATGCTTGAGATTCTATAGGATTGTGTTAGTGAGATTAGCCTCCCTAGCTTTTGTTTCCTTAACAAAGTCAATCTATCTGCAAGAATCAGGAACTTAAAATCTCACTGTATCCTAAAACTTGTGGTTCCAGTGACGAAAATGAGAGAATGGAACTCATCTCGAGCCCCATTTAAGTGACATGGCTTCATAGATAACCGTTGACAGACCATCGGATTAATGTTTAACGAAAGAAGCAGAACTCCATAAAAGTCCTGTATATATTGTTAGTTTTATTCTGTGATCAGATTAAGATTTATGGTTTTGGTTTAGGATTTCTGAAATGAATACTGCAGATATGAACCCTACTAGGATAGAAAACAGTACAAGACAAGCTTTTCTACCAAGAAAAAGGTAAATCTTTCTCAATCTTGTTTATGACTTAGCTAATCTAAACAGTGAGATCATAGAGAATTTTCTCAAGATACCTTCCAAATAATTTATCGGTTTTTCTCCGAAAATCTACCTCTTAATATATAAAATTCAGTGATAAAAGAATATATCCTCCACTTTCCCGCCCCTCGTTACCCTTTATGCTAGAGAGGCAGGCTTAAAACTACGTCTGTTCCTACTATAACTCAAAATCATTCAGATGTACAGAAATCTTGAAGTGGGATTCTGAAGATATACCTCGTGTCAACTTGTTCATAGAACAATTAAAGAGTCGTCGTTATCTAGCAAATCATATATGGCATTTCTCTTATTCATAGAAATATCTAAAAGAACTTTCTCTATTCGTTCCTATGGTCGTTTTATTTAGTTATTTCTTGTGATTCCTGATAGCGTCTATAAATAAGCGTCTTGAATTCTTTTCAAGACCACCAAGATAACTCTCACTTACAGTCTTACAAGCACATATTTCTTCTCTTACAACACGATTTTTCTTGCTCGGAAATGGACAAAGTAAGAGATCTGGCATCAAGGCAAGCTGCAGTGATCTTCACCAAGGATTCATGCTGCATGTGCCACAGCATCAAGGCATTGTTTTACGAGCTTGGTGCAAGTCCTGCAATTCATGAGGTTGATCATGATGCAGAAATGGAGCGGGCCCTACAAAAACTCGGCTGTAACCCTGCTGTACCAGCAGTTTTTGTAGGTGGTAAATATATAGGCTCGGCCAGAGACGTAATATCCCTCCACCTTGATGGATCGCTCAAGCGAAAACTCATTGAGGCCAAAGCAATCTGGTTCTAGTAATCTTTAAGATTTTGCTGCTATCTAGGAAACTATGTACAAAAAAAAAAATCCCTTTAATGATGCAGGAGCTAGAAGGCCAAAACGTGAAGAGACGGAACATGCTGACTATCTAGAATTCAGCCAACTTCAGATGCAATTCTGTATTGATTGGGAAGTCCAAACGTTATGTGTGACCTATGGTTGGAAAGCTCTCTGAGTGTAGTTTCTGGAACAATTTTCGGTTCGTTGATTGCATTTTTCTACAAAGAGTTATGGCAGTTTTAGTGAAGGGTGGTCTCAAGGGAAGATTCATCCGAATTTTGTCTAAGTTTTGAAGTTTCATGAATCTTTTGATTCATTCCCTATCTTATCCCCAAATAATTAATGTTTAGTTCATTTCCCTAGTAATTTTGATGTTCCTAAGCTTGGAGGGTTGTTCCAAGTATCCTATAAATACCCTATATCATGTCTTTGTAAGGCAGTGAAGTTTTGAGTTAATTATAATAGAGTGAAGCTTGTATGCTTACTTTCTTGTTCTGTATCTCCTTGGTGGATGCCATTGAGTGGTGAACTCTTTTATAACTCTGTATCTCTTCGGTGGATTCCGTAGAGTGGTGAGTTAACTATCCAATTCCTTTCATTTTCAGTCACAAAGTAAACCCTTCGAGGTTTACCCCGTATCAAGTGGTATCAGAGCGGTAGATCCTGCTGTGTTTCCTCGGTGCAATAATATGTTGCATTTGGACGGAAGACAGAGGACCAACCCCAACAATGAGCAAGTTATTGATCGGACTGGTGAAAATGGGCAATTTATCCAAGGTACTTCGATGAATTTCGAACATATCTTTTCTTTTTCTTGCTTTTCTCATGTAAAAGAGGTAGATTGGAACGTACCTCCAATCTATGATGAGTACAATGAAGATGGATATTTAATAATGAACAAGTGCGACGATGGTGCTGATTTTACCATGCCTCAGAAAGATTATTGTGATCCATTTCTCTTGGATATTGCAGCAGATTGTCCGAATAGAAGAATTGTCTCTCTTGTGGAAGAAGAAAGCAAGGAGGAACATGGTGAATATGATGAAAATTCAGAGTATGAAGAAGTTATTCATGCGGATCAAGGAGAGCTTCTTGTTTGTCAAAACCTCAATGTGCAGTGTGTTGAGGATGATGATTGGTTGCGGCATAATATTTTTCATACAAGGTGCACTTCTCATGGAAAAGTTTGTGATGTCATTATTGATGGAGGAAGCTTTGAAAATGTGGTCTCATCAAATATGGTGAATAAGCTGCAACTCAAAATGGAGGACCATCCACAACCTTACAGGCTTTCTTGGCTTGACAAAAAGAAGGAGTTTAAGGTTAGTAAGCGATGCCTTGTGCAGTTTTCTATTGGTGAAAAATATCAGGATAAAGTTATGTGTGATGTTGCTCCTATGGATGTTTGTCATTTACTTCTTGGTAGACCATGGCAATATGATAGAAAAACTTTGCATGATGGTTACAAGAACACTTATACTTTTGTCAAGGATGGTGTTAAGATTGTGTTTGTTCCATTGAAGTTGGGTAGTGTTTCCCGACCATTGAAAGAGGAAGGAAATGTTTTTCTTTCTAAATCTGAAGTTTTGAAGGAGGTAGAAAGGGTGAAGAGTTGTTATGTTCTAGTGGTGTTTGAAGAAAATAAAGAAAATCATCATCATCCACCTATAGTGCAACAAATTCTTGTTGAGTTTGCTGATGTTTTTCCCGAGGAAATGCCACCTGGTCTTCCACCCACGAGAGATATTCAGTAGTGTATCGATTTCATTCCGGGAGCATCAATTCCTAACAAAGAAGCTTATAGAATGAGTCCGAAAGAGCATGAAGAATTGCAACGACAAGTTGAGGAGCTTTTGACTAAGGGTTTCTTGAGGGAAAGCAAAAGTTGTTGGAATATTGGGTGAATATTAGGGTGAATGGTAAAGTCAACCAAGAGTCTAAAATCCAAAAGACACGACAGTTCAATTTCTATGAACTGCTCGGCCGAGCAAGGCATAAGCCTCGGCCGAGCATGACTGTCCAGAAACATGACTCTTCTGTTAACCTCTGCTCGGGCGAGGCACTAAAGTGCTCGGCCGAGCAACTAGTCTATGCTCGGGCGAGGCACCAATAGTGCTCTGACGCAGTACGGAAGCAATATTCGTGAATAGCAAGTGCTAAACACAAGAGTTCACCAGCAATGAACCCTAGAAAATGATAAACTGGAATCCACCAGAGAAATAAGAGAAAACCCTCAAAATTATATCATCAAAACTGAGTTTAACCAAGCCATAAAGATGTTTAAATACTCCCTCAAAACCCTAAAACGAAATAACAAAACAAAGACTAAAATACCCCAACTTAAGTTCCAATTATTCAGCAAAAACGGAAAATAAAGAAACAGGCCCGTCAATGAGGCGCCCGCCTGGGAAGAGTCAGGCGCTCGCCTGGACGCCAGTAACTGGTGGGTTGTTGAGGCCACGGTGAGGCGCGCGCCTGGGCTGGCTTGAGGCTGCCGCCTGGCCGTCAGTAAGTTCTCGCCTGTTGAAGCTCCGTGGGGCGGCCGCCTGGTGGATGCTGAGGCGTGCGCCTGGATCCCAGCCTCCTACTGTAGGTGTTAGTGCCCTAGGCCTATAGAGATAGACCTTTATGTAATGTCATTGTTCATTTATATATGAGATTGTTTCTTTGATTATTATGTGTTTGCATGTTTACATTAATAATTGTGTCCCTAGTACTTATGAAGCACTAGTATGAAGTCTAATGGATAATCATGTGATGATTATATGCATAGAGATGCACATTAGATTCATGGGTACTTGCTAGAGAACAAGGTACTGGACTTGACCCATTATGAGATCTATGTCATGGTCAAATGTCATAATTAGATCTCATATAGTCATATCATTGATATCCTTTGACCTGAGATTATCATCGTCTTCCACTCGATGAATATCATGTTTGATATAGTTTAACGTTGTCTTTAACCGGATGACAATAAGGGCTATCATTGGCATGGTATGATTCTTGTTGGGAAGAATGATAAGTCAAGATGGAAATTGTCCCTCGTAAAGAGAGATGTTTGCTTGGCCACTCGTGAGTAAGATTGATGTAGTGCATGGCCATGCCCGAATGAATTAATATGATTAATGTCATTCGATTAATCAATTTACTTAGTAACGAGAAAGCATTGAACAATATGAGTTGACGTGGACCATGACTCATGTTCAATATAACATCGTGTGACAATGGGATTGTGATATGTTCTATGTAGGAAAAATCGAACTTAATATTATACTATTTGGGTAGGCATGATGGCTTGCTAGAGTCCGCTCATGTCTTATGAGGATCGATGTGATCGGACTCATTGCCAACATAGTATAGTCCTATGGGGTCACACGCATCGAACGAATTGCAAAAATGGAATTATGGATTCTGGTGTGATGGGCGACCGCCCAGGTGCTATGGGCGACCGCCCATGTTATATAGCCCAGGCATTGAAGGCTGTCCACGTGGGCGACCGCCCTTGCTCTTATGGGCGACCGCCCATGATGGTTTTCGTATAAGGAGGTTAGGCTACGGGACACATGGGCGACCGCCCATGTCACGATGGCGACCGCCCGTATGCCGAAAGGCTTATTTGAAACCGTTTTGCCAAGAGGTTTTTAATAGGGTATAATATTTATAGAGTATAAATAGTATCCTTGAACAACCCTAGCGGCCGGTTCGATTTTGAGCTTTGAGAAAGACAAAATAGAGAGATTTTTCAATTGTGAATTGAAAAACATCACACCAATTCCATAATTCATCATAGATTGAAAAGGTTTCAATCAAGGGGTCTAGCAATCCTCCTAGAAAGAGTTCTAGGGTTCGTTCATCGCGTGGATACTCGTAGAGGATCTTCGCCTCTCAAGATCTTTTGTTCGTGATTAAAGGATCATATATTGAAGACTTGCTAATTCTTCAATCTGGAGTTAGACTACGTATATCAACGACAAAGGCATTCAAGGTTGGTAACCCTAATTCATACTTCTTAATTATTCATCTAGAACGGATTCTAGGGCTTTGGGTATTCGAGTTATTTGCATTATTCATTTGCGTGGACCCTCGAAACCCAACAGTGGTATCAGAGCCCCGTTCATGATGTTTAGTTAGATAATCATGATTATTGTGTAATGTGATTATATGAATTTTCATGATAAATATGATTTGGAATGTGAAATTGTATGAGTATTGCTTGTGAAGTAATTGTATATAGTGATATACCATGATTATGAAATTGAAATATGTGATTAATATGATTAATCTAGGTTATGGGATGTCGATTTCATTAATATGATTAATGCGATTAACCTAGGATGTTTGTGAAGTGTTACTTGGTATATGGGCTGGACACCAAAACCTTCCCCACAGGCACTTCGATGGAAGTGTGGGATAACCTTGGAGCACGTGGCCGCGTACTAGTAATTACTGAACAAATGTGATTTATGTTGTATCATTCCATGTTCATAATTATGCTCATATAGTTTTTCATGAATCAACCATGCCATGTTAATTGATAAACATGAAAAATTGAACCTTCTTTGAAATTTTGAGTTTGTTTATGCTACCCACTTTAAACACTTGTGAGTACACGGGTAGTTTTATGTAGGCTCGCCATAGCGAGGTACATTAATTCTATCTTTGTATGATCAAGATGAGCAAATAGTGATTGCTATACGTTTAAAATGGTTGAACTCAATAAGGCTATCAAAACAGTTTTGGGCCTAAGGCATAAGATGAGATTGAAACATGTGACATATGATGTCTATAATCTCATAAAAGATCTAAGAGTCATATGTTGATATGATTGATAAATGTTATCTACCTTTTTAGTTTAATTTTGAGCAGTCGTGCCATAGCCGACTTGAAATTAAATTAAAGTTGGGTCTTAGCCTATTAAATTATATTATGCATGTTTGTATATGAAGGTTATATAATTTAGTGGGAGTATTTGTGAAATACATTATTTAATCTCTTAAATGAAATTGGTGCTTATATATGTTTATATCTTGTTGCATATCTTTGTAGATCAATGGCTGCTAACACTAATCAGAATTTGTCACTGCGATCAGTCCTTGAGAAGGACAAGTTAGAAGAGAATGGCAACAACTATGTGGATTGGATCCGCTGTTTGAGAATTGTTCTCAAACAGGAAAGGAAGTTGTACATTCTCGATGGACCCATTCCACCCGAGCCTGCTGCTAATGCACCTAAAGCTGAAAGGGACCAACATAAGAAACATGTTGATGATTCTATAGATGTTGGTTGCACGATCTTGGCTACTATGTGTAAGGCCCTTGAAGGACCTTGTACAAATGGAATCTTATGATTTGGGAAATCATTTAAAGGAAATGTTCCAGTTGCAAGCACGTCAGGAAAGGTTTGACACTATGAAGGCTCTTCATTCATGCAAGATGATTGAAGGACAACCTGTTGGGCCTCATGTGTTGAAAATGAAGGGTCACCTCGAGCACCTTGAGAGGCTTGGATATCCTATCCAGTTGGAGCTGGCTACGGATATGATATTGCATTCACTCCTGAAAGTTATAATCGGTTCGTTACCGAATTATAACATGAATGGGATGAATAAATCTCTGTCTGAATTGCATGGGATGCTAAAGAATGCGGAGAACAATATTACCAAGAAAACCAATCAAGTGTTGATGGTGAACAAAGGAAAAGGGTTCAAGAAAAACAAGGTTAAAGCAAAAGTTGCTAAACCGGAGGCAAAGGTTGTCGTTGTTGAGAAGCCTCGACCCAAATCCCAAAAGGATGCGGTATGCTACCATTGCAATGAAGCTGGGCATTGGAAGCGTAGCTGCAAAGCTTATCGGGAAGTGAAGAAGAAGGGCAATGTGATTGCCACGACTTGAGTATCTATATGATAGATGTTCTACTTTCTACTTCTAGTTCTTGGGTATTAGATACCGGATGTGGATCTCACATTTGTCTAAATGTGCAGGGACTTAAGAATAGAAGGTCGCTCAAAGAGGGTGAAGTAGATCTGCGGGTTGGAAATGGAGCAAGAGTTCTTTGCGTTGGCCGTAGGGACTTACGAAGTCACTTTACCTAGCGGATTAATTTTAGTTTTAAATAAGCTGTTATTATGTTCGGATTTGAGCAGAAACATTATTTCTATTTCATGTTTAGACAATGAGGGTTATAATTTTCTTATTGCGAATAAGAAATTTTCAATTTATTTGAATGACATGCTTTATTGTGTTGCTCATTCTTTTAATGGCCTTTATGTCTTGGATGTTGAAAGTAATGTTGAGAATGTTTATCATGTTAGTAAGAAATCTAAACCAAATGATGTGAACAACACATACAAATGGCATTGCCGTCTTGGTCACATAAACGAGAAACGCGTATCTAAACTCCATAAAGATGGATATTTAGACTCATATGATTATGAATCATATGATGTTTGCGAGTCTTGTTTATTGGGCAAGATGACTAAAGCTCCTTTTACTAAGAGTAGTGAAAGGGCTAGTGATTTATTGGCTCTCATACATACTGATGTGTGTGGACCAATGAATAGCATTGCTAGGGGAGGATTTCGGTACTTCATAACGTTCACTGATGACTTCTCCAGATATGGCTATGTCTATCTGATGAAGTACAAAAGTGAAGCATTTGAGATATTCAGAATATTTCAAAATGAGGTACAAAATCAACTTGGCAAAACTATTAAAACCATTCGATCCGATCGAGGTGGTGAATACTTAAGCCAAGAATTTGACGATCATCTGAAAAGTTGTGGAATTGTTTCAGAACTTACTCCACCAGGAACACCACAATGGAATGGTGTATCCGAGAGGAGAAATCGAACTCTATTAGATATGGTTCGATCGATGATGAGTCAAGTTAACCTTCCTATTTCTTTTTGGGGACATGCACTGGAAACAGCTGCTTTCACGCTTAATAAGGTCCCTACTAAATCGGCTCCTAAAACCCCACATGAGATGTGGTATGGAAGAAAGCCTAGCTTATCTTTCATGAAGATTTGGGGTTGTGAGGCTTATGTAAAGAAATTAGTTTCTGAACATAAACTTGCACCTAAATCGATAAATGCATTTTCGTTGGTTATCCTAAGGAAACGAAAGGATATCTATTTTACAACCAATCCGAGAACAAAGTGTTTGTTGCTCGAAATGGTGTCTTTCTAGAGAAAGAGTTTCTCTCTAAAGAAACTAGTGGGAGTAAAATTGATCTTGAAGAAATTCAAGAACCCGAAAATGACAAGGAACCGATAGTAGAGACGGAACCAAGTTCACAAGCTGTTGTGGAACCGGTTCAAGATACACAAGTTCTTCGCAGATCGGATAGGATACGATCCGAACACGAGAAGATATGGATTTCTCATGACGGAAAGTAATGAAGTAGAAATCATTGAGAATGATGAACCTACTTCCTATCAAGAGGCGATGTCCACTCTGATTCGGACAAGTGGCTAGGAGCCATGGAATCCGAGATCAAATCCATGTACGATAATCAAGTTTGGAACTTGATTGATCCACCCGAAAGGTGTAAAAATCATAGGGTGCAAGTGGGTTTTCAAAAAGAAAGCTGACATGGATGGGAAGGTACATACTTATAAGGCTAGGATAGTTGCTAAGGGGTATAGGCGAGATTCATGGCGTTGACTATGATGAAACCTTTTCGCCCGTAGCAATGCTTAAGTCTATTAGAATCTTAATTGCCATAGCCGCATATTACGACTATGAGATATGGCAAATGGACGTCAAACAGCGTTTCTTAACGGAAACCTACTTGAG
Organism: Adenophora triphylla var. japonica; assembly: GCA_022495995.1. Taxonomy (NCBI): domain Eukaryota; kingdom Viridiplantae; phylum Streptophyta; class Magnoliopsida; order Asterales; family Campanulaceae; genus Adenophora; species Adenophora triphylla. Next base: position 26,496 of record JAFEMH010002009.1, on the reverse strand, counting down.
GATGTATACATGATACGGCTGAAGGATTTGTCGATCCAAAGAATTCTAACAAAGTGTGTAAGTTGCGAGAGATCCATTTATGGATTGAAGCAAGCTTCCGGAGCTGAAATCTACGTTTTGATGAATCGGTCAAAGAGTTTGGCTTCATCAAAACGAAGATGAGCCTTGTGTATACAAGAAAATAAGTGGGAGCATAGTCCTATTTACGGTGCTATATGTCGATGACATCTTGCTCATTGGAAACAATGTTCTGCACTTGAGGCTGTTAAGTCTTGGTTAGGAAAATGTTTTTCAATGAAAGATATGGGTGAGGCGGCTTATATCCTTGGTATCAAGATCTATAGAGATAGATCAAGAAGGATGATTGGTTTGAGTCGAAGTACATATATTGACAAGGTCCTTAGAAGATTCCGCATGGAAAATTCTAAAAGAAGGAACTTGCCAATGGGACGTGGCATTACTCTTAGCAAGACTCATTGTCCTAAGACAAATGATGAGCGAAAGAGGATGAGTGATATTCCATATGCTTCGGCAATTGGATCTATCATGTATGCCATGTTGTGTACTAGACCCGATGTCTCGTATGCTCTAAGCGCAGCGAGTAGATACCCGATCGATCTGGTGAGAACCGTTGGATAGCTGTCAAGAATATCCTTAAGTACTTGAGAAGGACTAAGGATGTATTCTTGGTATTTGGAGGAATGGAAGATGATGCGGTTGTAAAGGGTTACACGGATGCAAGCTTCCAAACCGACAAAAATGACTTTAGATCGCTTGATCTGGTTTTGTTTTTATGCTAAATGGAGGTCTTTGTTTGTTGGAAGAGTTCCAAAGCGAGCAACATTGCGATTCTACAACGAAGCCGAATACATAGCGGCATCGGATGCGGCTAAGGAGGCGGTTTGGATCAAGAAGTTCGTTAGTGACTTAGAAGTCGTTCAGTATCACTAACCCGATAGAGCGTTACGTGACAATAATGGTGCTATTGCCCAAGCAAAAGAACCAAGGTCACATCGGCGATCCAAACACATTTTGAGACGCTTTCACCTCATACGAGAAATGCGTGAAAGGGAGGATGTCAAGATATGCAAGGTACCAACGGATGACAATATTTCGGACCCTCTCACCAAGCCTTTACCACAAGCTAAACATGATGGTCATGTTAGGTCCGTGGGTATAAGATACATGAATGATTGGGCCTAGTGCAAGTGGGAGGCTGTAGGTGTTAGTGCCACTAGGCCTATAGAGATAGACCTTTATGTAATGTCATTGTTCATTTATATATGAGATTGTTTCTTTGATTATTATATGTGTTTGCATGTTTACATTAATAATTGTGTCCCTAGTACTTATGAAGCACTAGTATGAAGTCTAATGGATAATCATGTGATGATTATATGCATAGAGATGCACATTAGATTCATGGGTACTTGTTAGAGAACAAGGTACTGGACTTGACCCATTATGAGATCTATGTCATGGTCAAATGTCATAATTAGATCTCATATAGTCATATCATTGATATCCTTTGACCTGAGATTATCATCGTCTTCCACTCGATGAATATCATGTTTGATATAGTTTAACGTTGTCTTTAACCGGATGACAATAAGGGCTATCATTGGCATGGTCAAATGTCATAATTAGATCTCATATAGTCATATCATTGATATCCTTTGACCTGAGATTATCATCGTCTTCCACTCGATGAATATCATGTTTGATATAGTTTAACGTTGTCTTTAACCGGATGATGACAATAAGGGCTATCATTGGCATGGTATGATTCTTGTTGGGAAGAATGATAAGTCAAGATGGAAATTGTCCCTCGTAAAGAGAGATGTTTGCTTGGCCACTCGTGAGTAAGATTGATGTAGTGCATGGCCATGCCCGAATGAATTAATATGATTAATGTCATTCGATTAATCAATTTACTTAGTAACGAGAAAGCATTGAACAATATGAGTTGACGTGGACCATGACTCATGTTCAATATAACATCGTGTGACAATGGGATTGTGATATGTTCTATGTAGGAAAAATCAAACTTAATATTATACTATTTGGGTAGGCATGATGGCTTGCAGAGTCCGCTCATGTCTTATGAGGATCGATGTGATCGGACTCATTACCAACAGCGTAGTATAGTCTATGGGAGTCACACGCGCATCGACGAATTGTCAAAAATGGAATTATGGATTACGGTGTGATGGGCGACCGCCCAAGGTGCTATGGGCGACCGCCATGTTATATGAAAAGCCCAGGCATTGGAGGCGTCACATGGGCGACCGCCGCACTTGCTCTTATGGGCGACCGCCCGTGATGGTTTTCGTATAAGGAGGTTAGGCTCTGACACATGGGCGACCGCCATGTCACGATGGCGACCGCCCCATGTACGGCCCGCTTATTTGAAACCGTTTTGCCAAGGGTTTTTAATAGGGTATAATATTTATAGAGTATAAATAGTATCCTTGAACAACCCTAGCGGCAGATTCCGATTTTGAGCTTTGAGAAAGACAAAAATAGAGAGATTTTTCAATTGTGAATTGAAAAACATCACACCAATTCCATAATTCATCATAGATTGAAAAGGTTTCAATCAAGGGGTCTAGCAATCCTCCTAGAAAGAGTTCTAGGGTTCGTTCATCGCGTGGATACTCGTAGAGGATCTTCGCCTCTCAAGATCTTTTGTTCGTGATTAAAGGATCATATATTGAAGACTTGCTAATTCTTGATACGGAGTTAGACTACGTATATCAACGACAAAGGCATTCAAGGTTGGTAACCCTAATTCATACTTCTTAATTATTCATCTAGAACGGATTCTAGGGCTTTGGGTATTCGAGTTATTTGCATTATTCCGCTGCGCATGGACCCTCGAAACCCAACACCTACATCGGTCTCCTTCACCTCTAAAGAACTCGACCTCGAGTTCTCATCGGGATAAAGAACCCCATCCGTGTGGTACTCATACATATCAGCAACATTGAACGTATTAGAAATGTTCAAATCATCGGGAAGAGCCACCACATAAGCATTGTCATTAATTTTTCTGGTCACTTTGAAAGGCCCATACTTGCGAGGTTGCAGCTTCTTGTAAGTACCTACAGGAAAACGCTCCTTCCGCAGGAACACCATGACATCATCCCCAACTGCGAAAATCTTCTCCCGCTTCTTTTTGTCAGCAGCAGTCTTATTTTTCAACCCTGTAGCCTCTAGCTTAGCTTTGACAGCTTCCTTGACGGCTTGCACATTCTTGGCCATATTTTCAGCAGCTTGACTTACACCACGACCGTTAGGTAACGGTACTAGATCCACCACATGCCTAGGAACAGATGTATAAACCAAGGAGAAAGGTGATTTCTCTGTAGCCGAATGCACTGCACTGTTATAAGCAAACTCTACCTGTGGCAAAGCTAAATCCCAGTGCTTCGGCCTGTCCCCACAAAAGTACTCTGCTTCTTCAATAGCTGCTGTCAGATCTTTCTCGTTCTGTATAAGCATCACGACCGACTTTTCCTTCTCAACCTGTTTCTCAAAACGTAGTACAGGAGCTATAGCAATTTTATGTTTACCCCTTGTGAACATCAGCACATTATCCTTTCCCCGATAAGTAATGTCATGGTCATACTGCCAAGGGCGACCAAGCAATATATGACAGACGTCCATATTCAGAACGTCACAAACAACCTCCTCCTTATAATGTTTGCCAATAGAAATAGGAACCCTGCAAGTCCGTGATACCCTGAGTTCTGAACCTTTATTCACCCATCCCAAACTATACGGTTTCTCATGAGGTTCAGTTTTTAACCAAACAAATTCAACCAATTTCTGCGAAACTAGATTTTCAGTACAACCATTATCAATAATCAAATTACATACCTTGTCAGAACAGTGTGCTCTCAACAGATTTTTTCGTTGGCCCTCGTCTTTGGAAGAAAGCAGCATTTGTTGAAGCACACACCCGACTCTCTCCTCAGACTCATCTTCAGCAAATTCGACCCTTTCATACTCATCAATTTCGGGTTCTTCCTCGTCTTCCTCATGCAGAATTGCAGCAGTTCGCCGGGTGGGGCAAACGTTCGACCTGTGACCCTGTCCAACACAATGAAAACACTTATCCCCTATTGGTTTGGCATACGGATTTGTTATTTTCTGTGTCGGAGTTTTGTTCTCTGTGGCGCTGCTAGTGCTGCCTGTACCCTTAGACTGCGGAGTTGGGTCCTTATCAGTTCCTGCTTCAGAACTACCCTGTTGTGGAAATCTGCGAAAAGGAGTAAAATTTTTCGAACTCGACTTCTCCATAAGTTCTGCTTTCAGGCCAGAGTGGAAGCGTCCGTCAAAGTTCAAACCTGATGCAAACCCATCTTTTCCTGTATCGAACCTTTCAAGCCATTAATATAACGAGCAACTTTCTGATCTTCGGTCTCCTCAACCCTAACCCGCGCTGTATACCTCTGAAACTCAGTCGTATATTCATCAACCATTCTCTTGCCCTGCACATAGTTGAGATACAACTTATATAGAGTCTGCTCATAATCTGCCGGTAGAAATCGCTCCGAAATCAACTGCTTCATACGCCTCCAGGTTTTAATTTGCCCCTTTCCTTGCCGTCGTCTCTGATCAATAAGTTTATCTCACCAGACCTCAGCAGTACTCTTCAATCGGATCGCCACCATCTTTACCTGTTTATTCGTAGGTACCTCCATAACCTCGAAAAATCGATCAACATTATTCTGCCAATCCAGAAAATCCTCAATCCCCATGGTCCCATAGAATAAAGGAATGTCAGCCTTAATCCTATAATCCTGGCGGTGTCGATTATCACCCTGACCCGGCTCTTCAGCGTCATCAACCTCGTCATCGGAACTGGCGCTGGAATCCTCTTCATCCCGATTTTCTGCCCTTCTAGGATGTCGAACCGGTTCAACCTCCCTGTCTCTCTCGCCACCACGGTTTCGATTAGCACGAGCGTTTTGAGCTTGTTGAGCAGCCACCAATGCTGCAACCTGTGTTGTCAAGGTAGCAATAGCGGTGGTTATGCCATCGATATTTGCCTTTGTTGCTTGATCCTCCATAATGATTCAGTAACGAAAAGACAGGATAAAGCCTGCTCTGATACCAACTGACGCAATACAGAAGCAATATTCGTGAATAGCAAGCGCTAAACACAAGAGTTCACCAGCAATGAACCCTAGAAAACGATAAACTGGAATCCATCAGAGAAATAAGAAAAAACCCTCAAAATTATGTCATCAAAACTGAGTTTAACAAAGCCATAAAAGTGTTTAAATACTTCCTTGAAACCCTAAAACGAAATAATAAAACAAAGACCAAAATACCCCAACTTAAGTTCCAACTATTCAGCAAAACGGAAAAATAAGGAAACAGGCCCGTCAATGAGGCGCCCGCCTGGGGAGAGTCAGGCGCTCGCCTGGACGCCAGTAACTGGTGTGTTATTGAGGCCACGGTGAGGCGTTCGCACAGGGCCTGGCTTGAGGCCGCCGCCCTGGCCGTCGATAAGTTCTACTTTGTTGAAGCTCAGTGGCGGCCACTTTGCACGGTGGAATCTTTGAGGCGTGCGCACGGATCCCGGCCTCCTACATCGATCTCGGTCGAGCGATTCTTTGTTTGGTCAGATTGATGTCCGAACAGGTGCTAGCTTGGAGGGTTGTGACTTTTGTGAAACAGTCACAACTGACTCAATCTACCCTATAAATAGACCCTTATTCCTTCATTCAGTCATCAAGTGATAAAACCAAGTTGTTATCAAGTCAAACACAAGAATCCAATTCTCTCTCTCCCTCATTCAAAGTGATTTAATTCATTCAAGGAGTTCGTTCATCATTCTTTCTTCAAAGTTCGAAGACTAAGAGCAAGTCTGAATTTGGTTCGCCCGTCAAGGTTAGTTAAAGTGCACACTAACTCTTGGTAAAAAGCGTTGTATCTTGGGAGACATTCGCCAATTGATCCGTTTGCACAATTACGGAGGCGAAATATTGTCTTAAGGAGATTTGCTTCGGCATACCTCGCTTTAATCTCCTTCGTATGATTTTCGTATTGAAGATATCTAAACATATACAAACAACAAAAGTCCTTGTGCCGTCCCTGCCCTTCTTGTGCCTAAAAAGGATGGGTCATGGCGGATGTGTATCGATAGTAGAGCTGTCAATAAAATTACTATCAATTATCGCTATCCTATTCCTCGTTTGGATGATCTTCTCGATCAACTTCATGGTGCCATTATTTTATCAAGAATTGATCTTCTTAGTGGCTATCATCAAATCTGTATGAGGTCGGGTGATGAATGGAAGATGGCTCATTTTGTGTCTTGTAACAAGACCATAGATGCTTCTCATGTTGCTGATTTGTATTTCCGTGAGATTGTGAGGTTACATGGAATTCCATTGACAATCACTTCTGATCGAGACTCTAAGTTTATGAGTCATTTTTGGCGAACACTATGGAGGAAACTTGGGACGCATCTGCAGTTTAGTACCACAGCTCATCCTCAAACTGATGGGCAAACTGAGGTTGTCAATAGAAGTTTGGGAAGTATGCTAAGGAGTTTTGTTGGAAAGAACATTCGACAGTGGGATATGTTGTTACCACAGATTGAGTTTGCTTACAATCATTCTGTAAATCAATCAATTGGTTGCAGCCCTTTTGAGGTTGTTTATGGACAGAACTTGGTTAGTACACTGGAGTTTGCCCCATTGCCAATTACTAGTTCTTTTAGTGGTGATGCAAGTGAAAGAGCAAATGAAATTAAGAAACTACATGCTCAAGTTCGTGATCATATTGTAAAACAGAATGAACGGTACTGCAAGCAAGCCAACAAGCACCGCAAGCATGCTGAGTTTAAAGAAGGAGATCTCGTATGGGTGCATCTAAGAAAAGAGCGATTTCCACCAGGTCCTTTTGCCAAATTAAAGCCAAGAGCAGCTGGTCCGTTCAAGGTGTTGAGGAAAATAGGTGAGAATGCTTACAAGATTGACCTTCCAGCAGAATATGAAGTCTCCGACACTTTCAATGTGTCCGACCTCTCACCTTTTCATGGAGAACATGATCGTATGGACTCGAGGACGAGTCTTCTTCAACAAGGGGAGTTTGATGCAGGAGCTAGAAGGCCAAAACGTGAAGAGACGGAACAGGAACTTGAAGAGACGGAACATGCTGACTATCCAGAATTCAGCCAACTTCAGATGCAATTCTGTATTGATTGGGAATTCCAAACGTTATGTGTGACCTATGGTTGGAAAGCTCTCTGAGTTTAGTTTCTGGAACAATTTTCGGTTCGTTGATTGAATTTTTCTACAAAGAGTTATGGCAGTTTTAGTGAAGGGTGGTCTCAAGGGCAGATTCATCCGAATTTTGTCTAAGTTTTGAAGTTTCATGAATCTTTTGATTCATTCCCTATCTTATCCCCAAATAATTAATGTTTTGTTCATTTCCCTAGTAATTTTGATGTTCCTAAGCTTGGAGGGTTGTTCCAAGTATCCTATAAATACCCTATATCATGTCTTTGTAAGGCAGTGAAGTTTTGAGTTAATTATAATAGAGTGAAGCTTGTATGCTTACTTTCTTGTTCTGTATCTCCTTGGTGGATGCCATTGAGTGGTGAACTCTTTTATAACTCTGTATCTCTTCGGTGGATTCCGTGGAGTGGTGAGTTAACTATCCAATTCCTTTCATTTTCAGTCACAAAGTAAACCCTTCGAGGTTTACCCCGTATCATTTAAGTTGATATTCAGAGAAACTTGAAGGGATGGAATTTCTCTATCTTTATGCTGTACTAGTAATATTACAAAGGATATATTAGTCGATTTGGGATCCCGTGTGTTAATTTTAATCGATTCCTCTCAATGCAATAGTTGATGGTTTAGTGGCATTTTTGATCTCCTAATATATATACTCAGTCCCAAAATGAATGACCAAAAAAATTTCAAATTTGCTCCTAATCAATAGAAATTTTGAAAGAGAAAAAATTGTCATTCATTTTGAGACGGAGGGAGTATATCTTACTGATCTGAGCTTTATGCACATTATTACTGGTCTTATAGCTCCTATGTTAAGTGGCTAGTCTCATAATCTTGTTATATTTGTGTCTTTTGGCTGTAGATCTTACAGATCTTAGCTTTATGCAAATGACAAACTCTGCCATGCTGCTAAGGCCGAAAAGAGAACAGCCTATCACCATTTTAAACCATTACTTTGATTAAGTTTCGGTTTTAGCCACTTTTGTTTTTTTAAGCAGTTTTAACCATTGTAATTCAGATACGCACTCACTATCCCCTAAAGTATAGATAATGCATATTTTTATCACTTTTAACCATCTTACATTAGGTTTTTAGAAGATAATGAGTGCGTACATAAACTACAATGGTTAAACTGTTGGGGAAAAAATGGTTAAAATCGAAGTCTAATCAACGTACGATGGTTTTAAATGATGATAGGTCAGAAGGGAAGTGATAATAAAAGCTGATATGTGCCCTGAGGCCACTCGAGTCTTTGGCGTAACTGGCTCAAGGCAAATCAAAGGGTCATTTACACCCTATACCGTCCAGAATCTTGGATTCCGTCCCATGTAGATATATAAATGCTGACACACATTTGTCCATATACGAACACGAGGCTAAAATAGTCAAATCACACGATACTATGATGAACACGTAGTAGTCGCCACCATGCATGCACGATAATATTCTGTAATTTATCTCATTTTCTCTGGCTAATTCCCAATCATATAACACTGAAAATTTTATTGCAGGCTTCTCAAGGTGGATATATATGCTGTGGACTATGTTACATGATCAGAGATGTCCGAACCCATTCAATCTATCCATTCTGAAATATCAAGTTTGCCAAACTTTACGCGAAGGGGTAAGTATTAAATGAATATGATGCATCTCTCAGTACAACTGATCTAGCTAGCTGCATTATTTTGAGGAATCATTGCACGTGTCTTTTAATGCGAAAAATATTCCGAGGCCTTATATAAACCTGAGATTCTATTGCCTTGACAATGTGGCTTGAAAGAGAGAAAACGAAGCTGTTTTTGTGCTCAAGATTGTTGATAATGGCGTTTTGGGTAGAATCGGGTGAATGACCAGAATATGCAACGTAATACCTTTATTGAAATCGAAGGTATAGTACATTGAATAAGTTGGTAATTATTCCGGGTAGAATATGAACGTAATACTTTAATTCTTGTGGACTGGATAAACTCTAGTATTCTTCTACATCATCTGATGAATCCTTCACTATACGAGTAGTTGACTGTCCAATCCAAACACACGCTCACCCTTGGGTCTCTCTCTCTTGATGAAGGGTCGACATCGATCTCAGATATTTGCGGTGAAATGAAGAAGTTAAAGTACCATTTGTGAACTTGATTATACTCCCTCCGTCCAGAAAGTTTGTTTCACTTTGACTTTTATGGTCAACTCAATCAAAATTTGATCATAATTTTATGAATATCTAGATATCTTTATTCAGTTCTAAAAACTGTTATTGATAGCATTCCTAATGGTGAAACAATAACAATTTTTAGAATTGCATAGGATACCTAGATTTTCATAAAATTATGGTTAAAGGTCGATTGAGCTGATCATAAAAGTCAAAGTGGGAAAAACTTTCCGGGATGGATGGAGTAACACAAAGGGTCATTATCCACCAATCATCCATGGTACTCCTTCATATTTGATGCTACCAGAAAAACGAGCTCTGATGCTTGCACCACACGTCGTATCCACGTAGGATAGCCTGACACGATCGATCACACGAAGCCTGCAAGGCGAACACCGTAAGCTAGGCCGGGGGCTTCTCCGGCTAAAGCCCCTCCGGTGTAAGAGCAAGTAACGTTAATGGAATAAGCTTAAAGCTGGAAAAATGGAGAGCTTGAGAGTAGAAAATAGTGCTTACTTGACTTGTGAAAGAATCCTTCTATTTATACCTCATATCATAATAAGGTCACCAGCTCATAGGTTGATAAGATATCATGATGATAATATGATAGGGTGGCTTGATGTGATCATTTTCCACCTACTTTAGCTGATTTCCATCGTCTTATGGGATTTTGGGGGCGCTACAGTAGTAGTTGTCCTCTTTCTCATTTAATGCCACATTTAATATTGTCATTTGTGTCGGAGATGGTCTCTCCTTTATTGAGGAACATTTAATGAAGAAACAGTGCTCTCAGGCGAGATCCCCATCTCGCCTGGGTTGATTATCTAGCCAAACTTGATTTGCACCACAATGGGATCTGGTGAGGTTTGAGCGAGATCACTATCTCGCCGAATGTAATCATCTCGCCAACTCTTTATCTTGACCTTTAGCCAACTTGCAATGTGATCTGACTCAAGCGAGATTATCATCTCGCTGCTTAAAGTTGTCTCGCTCCTTTTCCCCTCGAATAGTTTGTTTGGTCCTTTGAAGTCGCTTTGTTCCAACACGGCGGTTTGACTTATCCACGTAAGCCATTACTTTAGTGTTGAGTCGTCCAAGGTCTTCATATTTGCTTTGACACTTGGATTATATTTTATTTGTGCACATCAATATCCATACAATTATCCAAAAAAAAAAAACTCTTTTTTCACATATTTCCCACGTACGTATTTTCCTTTTCTATCCCTTGGACGGACTAAAAATGAAAGCGTGAGTGGAGTACAATGGATCTTCTTCGACGACCCCTATAAATAAAGGGTGACGAAATCCTAAAAGTCCACCAAGATAAGCAACAAAGCTTTGATCATCTTCTCTTAGGACAGTAGTCGACATGTTACTAGTTTTGCGGCTGAAAAATTAAAAATGGATAGAGTAAGAGAGGTAGCATCAAAGAAAGCCCAAGCTATCTGGTTCTAGCAAAGCAACCTACAACTTTGTTTGCTAGAATCGTTACGTGGTATATATTTCAAATAGTGAGAGGTTTGAGCAGATCTACTTGCAAATGTGGTTTGCGTTAGTTTCGTTAGGTTTTCTGGTTACTTGTACATGAATTTGAGCAATCTTGTTAGTTTCGTTAGGTTTTCTGGTTACTTGTACATGAATTTGAGCAATCTTATAAAAGACTGAACACGTAAATCAACTTACATGACAGTAATATAGACAATGATCCTGCTTGCAGATTATACATTTTCAGATCCCGTCTCACAAGTGACCGCTGGATATATATTTATGTCAAATCTCAAGTTTCCGTAGTTATCTAATTTCCAGAATTTTTACTATTAGATATATTTGATTAATTGCTGTTTTTTCATTTATATCATTGGAATGACAACATGTTCAAATGGCAGACATGGTTGAATCCCAAGTCGAAGAATCTGTTCTTAACTAGCAACTTTATGTCATTTCTAATTCTCGGCCCAATCGTCAGAAGATATAAAAGCAAGCAATATGGAATACGAAAATCTTTCGAATACAAATCCTCTTTCCTTTGGCTTTTGTTCTTGCAGGATCACTCAAGTATAGGAATCTGCAGCAGAATTACGTACACGAAGAAGACATATAGAAGCGAGCTTCTGTTTTTACCCGTTAACAGGTAAACGATAGGGTAGCAAAGCTATATATACAAGCAGAGACTCACACGTATAGTAGTGGGACCCGACTTGAAATGATCACACGCTTGAGAGCGGTCTGCAAGTTGGTGCGCGCGCAACACAAAAGAATCATAAAAGGTAAATATATCTCACTCCAAAATCTTTCTAGCTAGATATCGAATAAATCAATGACAAGATGAGTAGAAGAATCTGAATATTAATGAAAAAACACTTTGACCGTTCTTAAGATCATTTCCAACTTTTCCTGAACTTAACGGACAATATTCAAGCTCCGTAAGTTCGGCAGAACTCAACATATGGTCGGAAATATGAACACGTAGTTTCACTGACCAAAACTTCATTACTTTAACTGTGTTCTTGGAAGATCTAACGGTTGTCATTCGTCTAAGACGTAGATATTTAGATACAACAGGAATATATGTGATCAACTTGTTCTTAAGATCATTTCCAACTTTTCCTGAACTTCAGCGGACAATATTCAAGCTCCGTAAGTTCGGCAGAACTGAACATATGGTCGGAAATATGAACACGTAGTTTCACTGAGCAAAACTTCATTACTTTAACTGTGTTCTTGGAAGATCTAACGGTTGTCATTCGTCTAAGAAGTAGATATTTAGATACAACAAGAATATATGTGATCAACTTGTTCTTGAAAAAGCGACTTTATTTAGTTTCTGGCATCTAAAAAAAGCACATTGCCTTTTGAATGTTCTTTTTCAACAAAGGGTTCTTCTTCCTAGATCTGTTTGTATAAATAGAGCTGGCACGACGACTCAACGTTCAAGCAAACATTAAACTTCAAACACACACACACACACTCTCCGAGCCCCCTTCCAGATCCTCCGTTAGAACTCCCAACCGTCGGATCACAAATTTGATCAGATGGATAAAATATCAAGATTGGTATCAGAAAATGGAGTGGTGATTTTCAGCAAGAGCACTTGTTGCTTGTGCTATGCTGTGAGCATTCTGTTCCAAGAACTTGGGGTGAACCCTTTGGTTCATGAACTGGACCATGACCCTGAAGGAAGGGAAATGGAGAAGGCTCTACTGAAGATGAGGTGCAATGCACCTCCTGTGCCAGCTGTATTCATTGGCGGCAAGCTCGTGGGGTCCACCAACGAGGTCATGTCGCTTCACCTAAGTGGGTCCCTCATCCCGCTGCTTAAGCCGTTTCGGAAAGCCGCCGCTAACTCCATGTCTTAGACAATTAATTCCCGACCTGGCTCTGCTACCATATTATTATATAATAAGTTTGGCTTATCAAATACGAGCTAGCTGTTCCGTTAAGTAGGGCTATGTATGTAGGTTGTGTTTGTGTGTTTAATTAGTAGTGTTTCTTAGCTCAAGCATGTAGCTTATTTGCTTAGCAAGGGAAGAACGAATGTAGCCTATTTCCTTTAATTAATGAAATTAGCTTATTTTTATCTTGTATTAATTAGGGGTGTTCACGGTCCCGATTGTTCCGATTTTTGTCAAAATTTTAGAAAATCAGGACCGGACCAATAATTCGGTTCTGTAAAAATTTAGGATCAGGACCAGACCATTACATTGTAGAACGGGTCCCATTGGTTTGGTTCTAATGGTCCGGTTTCGGTCCGATTCCGTCGGCTATATAAATTACAATATACTATAATTTTTTACGATAACAAATATTCAGTTTAATATTATCACTAGTTAAATAAAAAATTGTCATAAAAATATGAAATCAGGACCAGACCAATGCTATTAGTTTAGTCCGGTTTTGAATGGTCTGATCCGATTTGATTTCACGGATTTTTTGAACAGCCCTAGTATTAATCAAATTAACACTTTTGACTTGAGCATTTTCTATACTAACAAAATAAAAATGTAGTGGCCAAACTTGTAAAGTACTCCCTCCGACCCAAAAAAATTTATATAATTTTGACTTTTATAATCAATTTAATCGAATTTTGATACTAATCTCATGAAAACCTTATTATTATTATTATTATTTGATTAACTATTGTGAATACTATGAATAACACTTTTTATAATTCATACAGATAGCTAGATTTTCATAATCATGGTCAAAATTTTATTGACCTTCATCCCGTAATAATGATACTCCCTCTGTGATGTGCCAGATATTCTCATTTGCCATTTTTGTTTATCTCGAAAAAGATAATTTCATTTTCATAATAGTTAAGTTAATATTATTGGACTTCTAAAATTGACTAGCAAGGACGGAGAGAGAGAAATATGAGAGGATGAGAGTCAACCAATAAAGAAGATAGAGTAACGGAGTAATAAGTAAACATCATTAAGATTAGTTATATATAAAAATGAATATGTTAAAATATTTGAATAGTCAATTATGGGATCGAGGGAGGAGAGGAGATCCTCTGTACCAAAGAAATGTGTCATTATTGTCTGTGCCACAAATAAGAATTTGACACATAACAAATTTTGTTGGACTGCAAACTTTCGTTAGCTAACAGAATAAGGGTAGGTTAGGAAGTTCAATTTTTCTCTCTCACATCCTCTCTTTCACACACCTCATTTTCTCTCTCTATTTAATTCAATAGCAGAGGAACACAACCTTCATGGCTGAGAAGTAGCGGCAAGTGGGCGACAAAAAGAACAACAACTCATCACATATAATCACATATAGATCCCGACCGGAGTAATCCAAAACGAGTTCACCGGGTTCAATTTTCGAGTTCCACGCACAGTAGTTTCCTAATTCCGATTGTTGGGTTTAGAACAAATTTTCGGATTCCAATTTTTGCAGGCACCAAAAATCAATTGTGGTTAGGGTACTAAGATGGGTGGTGGCGTTTGATCTCAGTGTCCTTCTACTACTGAATTAGAAAGAGAAAATGAGGTGTAAAAGAGTGTGTGAGACAGAAAAATTGAAATTCCTAACCTACCCCTATTCTGTTAGGTAACGGAAGTTTATAGTCCAACAATATTTGCCATGTGTCAAATTCTTATTTGCGGGTACAGACAAGACAATGGCATATTTCTTTGGTACAGAGGATCTCCTCTCCCGAGGAAGTAGGTGTCATACTTTCCTTTTATGTTTCTCGCAAGACAAGTGTCACATTTTAAATAAGAAAATAGTATTCATTGCAATTTAACTTAGGTATAAATAATACAAACAAATAAATTATGATGGTACAGGAACGTGTTTGGGTTCAGGTATTGTGTCCAGCGAATGATTGAGCTGACTTCGTGATCTGCACACCATAAGAAAAGAATCGTGAAACTGCGTCGGGGGTCTTCCGGCAAGCCCCTCCGGCGTGAGAATCAGCGTATGGACTGAAAAATGGTGAAAATAGTATGGAGAGTGTGTGTATACGTGAATATGCAGAAATGCATTACCTTTGTCCATGATTGTGTTCCCATATTTATAGTAGATGAGGTAGTATTAGGGTTTTCATATGAGCCGGATTGGATGGGGTTCTTTGCTGGACTAGTTGGATCATCTTGGTTCGCAGGCGTACACGTGTCATGCCGTGATTGCTTCGCCTAAGTAAGGACACTGTTGTGTCTGACATGGATAAGTAGTTTGGCTTATAAAGGAAAGTCAACCTGCACACCTTTTGGCATTATTACTGTTTCCATGATTGCACGCACAGAATGTCCCAGTGTCAGGTCTGACTTTACCCCAATATAGCTAATTAATCAAGCTTATTGAAGAAGTTAAGTGAAGGGACGACCTGGAGTTGTATGTCCAGAAGGGTCGTCGCCTCATTAGGACTCAACGAGTGGACGAGCGAGTCAGATCGCTCAATGACGACGACCGTCGTTCCACGTTGGAATGGACTGGTTTGTGAAGGGAAGGCTCGTCGTTAGATGGGCCTGGTCGCTCATTGGAGACGACCGCCATCTAGCGTATCGACGAGCCATGTCTCCAAACCTTGATGGACTTCATTGATCTTGATCCATTTGTGGGCTTGATAGCCCATAGCTCGTAGATATATATTGGGCCCGGCCCATCACGAAATATCCCGTTTAAATTACTTTTATTAAAATTTATTATGAGACGGAGAGAATAAATGTCGCATTCATTTGAGTAGATTCTAACAAGTTGACAAAGAAAACAATAGTAGTCGGCCCAAGATTGAAATGCCTAGATTCTATCTTTGAAATCAAGTGAAAAAAAGGTGGCCTAAAGAGGGAATCCAACACATGGAGAGGGACAAAGCCAATTAGTTTTCTTTAGCATCTCAATTGCAGTTTTCAATCTTTTTGGAGAAATTTGAAAATGTTCTCACGATGATGAGGAAACGGAAACGGAAACGGAAACGGAAACGGAAACGGAAACGAAAACGGAAACGGAAACTCATATTTGAAAATAGCACAACGGATTATTCGCATGGTTTTTAGATAGTCAATATAATTAGTCCTCAAATCCAAAAATTAGGGTTCATGATTAAAGATTAATGCAGTTTGATTGTATACGAGTTAGATCTGATTTGATGATATAATTATGTTTTTTTAAATACGAAATCGATCACTCATATTTCACGGATCATTTTTGTCCAAAGTCTACCTCCTAAATCTCAACGGCTCAAATATACTCCCTCCGTCCCGGCCGACTTAGGACTTTTTGCCATTTTGGGCGTCTCACCCGACTTAGGACGGCCCAAAATGGAAACCTTAAATCACTATTCTCTTCACTCATTCTCTCTCATACATTATTTTAATACTCACAACACCATTATAATTTACTATTCCCTCCACTCATA
Source organism: Adenophora triphylla var. japonica (assembly GCA_022495995.1). Lineage (NCBI taxonomy): Eukaryota > Viridiplantae > Streptophyta > Magnoliopsida > Asterales > Campanulaceae > Adenophora > Adenophora triphylla. Next base: position 10,220 of record JAFEMH010002009.1, on the reverse strand, counting down.
GCTTATAATAATGGGACGCATTTTTGGGTAAAAGGTGAATCTTCGGCCGCCCGAGAAAGTATAAGTAATGAGAGAAAGAGTTCAATTTCCTTACCTGTTCCGGCCGTAGATGATTACACCCTCGCGCCAATAAATCTAATTAAAATAAATAAAAATAAAAAGCGTGCGAACCAAACAAAGCCTATACCCGGCACTGCATATTTGGGGAAATACCGACAGTCAATGCCCTAGCCCTAACCCTAACCGCATTGAATTCGAGATCGTTTCTGGCAATTCATTAATGGCGTCTAGATCAGGTATGACTAGGACTCTCTCGCTTTCATTTGACTTTTCCCTCACGTTTTCTAGCCGAGAAAATCCTCAAAAATCACAAGAAATTCCCCTATTGTGTTTTCAGTCGCATTCGCGTTCCAGCACTTGTTGAACTTGAAATTCTATCAATTTTTTGGTTCCCGAACTGAAATTGGATCATATTATTTATTGTTTCTTGAAATTTGATTGCTGAAGTCTTGGATTTTGTCTTGCAGTTAGTGACTAGAGTTAGTAGATTGGAGCGTATTGGAATTGGATCATATGAATTGCTTGCCCCTGTGTTCTGTAACGGGCGAATCAAATGTATTGTTGTTGCAGTTTCTTGCTGGTTACTTAATTTTTGACGAATTGACCAAGGTTAGTTAACCTGTGGATTGTGTGTTCTGCATTTTCCCCCAAATTCGTATTGATTCTAGTCAGTTAGGTATGGATATGCAGATATTGACGTACTCCCTCTATCCTAAAATGAATGTCCAAAAAAAATCAAAATTGCTCTCAAAGAGCAAATTTGAAATTTTTTGGACATTCATTTTGGGACGGAGTGAGTACATGTTATTACGATATTTTCACGCTTTTGTGTTTGTCTCGGTTTGGCATTTGTTTTAGTAAGAACATTGGGATCGTTGGACAGATATATTGGGAAAGAATTAGTTTTGCATCTCGAGGTGTTTTCGCTGTGTTGCATTTGATCTGGGAGATTGATTTAAGAGAATTGGGATTGTCATGGCTGATGGGGAGGAGAATATCGAACTTAAATTCAGAATATTTGATGGGACAGATATCGGCCATAGAACCTATGGATCATCTACTACTGTTGCTGATCTCAAGCAAAGACTTGTTGCTGAATGGCCTCAAGGTTAGTAAAGCTATATTCAACTCAAGTCAGACTTTCCCAATTATCTTTTGCTTAATGGAGTTAAGTGAAGTTATTTTTACCACAACTCAACCTATACTGCATGTTAAGTTGCTGTAAGGTTGGTTACTTTAATTCTGGGCAACTTTCTTGGATGTAGAGGATTAACTATTCTAGTTAACTGTAGATTAGTGGAAGGAAAAATTGGGATATAAGAATATATAAATGGTCAATCAGATTGCTAATTCATAATATATTTTCTTTTGTATTTAGTCATTTACATGTCTATAAATGTTTAGATAAATACAGAGTCTCTAATCCAAACATAGGCATGGGATGCTCTGTTTTAATGCACACTTGAACCAAATCATGGATCAAGGGGCCATTGGCATGTTGTTATGGGTTTCCATTGCATTTTGTGTTCCTCTGCTTAAGGAATTTGCATGTACAGTTGGATTTATCTGTTTAAAAACTATTAAAATACACATTTTATTCTGTGGACATTTTTACTTTTTTTTTTTTTTGCATTAACAAACTATGTTTGACGTAATTTCTTTGATGAGATAAGGCCTTTGTTACATAACTGAAATTCGTAGAAGACTTGATGAACATTCGGCTGTGCAACTATGTATATGGTAGCTATTGTCTACTGTCTCCTTAACATATTATTTCATGTAGTTTGATGCTTGAACATCGCCGTTGGCCTAATCTTGGTGTTCAGTTGAATTCGTTTTAGTATGGATTTACAGCATTATGCGGTCGACTTAGTTGTTAGAGCATGACGTTGAATGAGTTGTTATTTATTTATTTATGTCTGTCAATTGCAGGTAAGTCAGTCACGCCAAAATCAGTGAACGATATGAAACTTATTCATGCTGGAAAAGTGTTGGAGAATAGCAAGACACTTTCTGAGTCCAGAATACATGTTGGGGACCTTGCTGTGGGTGTTATAACTATGCATGTTGTGGTTCAACCCGTTGTTGTGAAAAAGAAGTCAGGTATGTTTAGCTTTTTTGATGCTTTCTGTCAATAAGATGTTTGCTATGTAATACCAGAAACTCCACCCCCCCCCCTCCCCAAGGTTCAACTGTAATAGATTTATACAAGAATATTGCCACAATCTTGATTGGGGGGGGGGGTATTATTCTACTTGGTCTATCTCTGTCCCACCTTCAAATCAGTGGTGGAACCAGGATTTTTTTGGAAGGGGGGCAAGTTTATTATACAAACATTGCACTAGCTTGAGGGGGCAAATATTATAATGTATGATAAAGAAACACTAACTGAATAAAAAATATGCACCAACACATAAGTGCATGTTTATGTAATTTTGTGTGTAATAGTAGATGAATCATCTGAATATTAGAGAAATGATGTTTCCTGCGGCTAGTGTCCGTGTTGTCAAAGTACGTCCTTGAGAGTAATGTTACCAATGTTATTGAGATGCTTTTTGAAATTACCTTTCAACATCTGAATGTACCAAATAGTAAATGTAGCCTACACAGATGACCAAATCTTCGTATGTAATTTGCTGGTTGCTTTTGTGGAAAAAAATTGTGACTTGGTTCTGATAACTAGACTACTTAAATGATTTTCGTCAGCCCGAGAACTTTGAGGATCTTTCATGCTTACTCTTCTTTTTGGAACTCAAAAATACAAGAACCTTGGTTTATCGGATGGGCGAGTATAAAGTTGATAAATCAACATTGCCATTATCCATTGAGAAGATATATTTTAGGATTGTCTAGTCCACTTCAAATGGCAATCTGTACAAGTTACCAAGCTTAACAGAAATCAACAGATTGCTAGCACAATAGCATTCATTTTGTTATATATTTGACCTTGCTTAAGGCAATTATCACTGATTCCATAAATAGTAATGCTCAGGCCAGTGATACGGTGGAGACCATAACTTTATTTTTCGATTATGGGTCAGCAGTTTAATTTTTTAAGACTATGGTCCTAGAAATGGGTCAGGAGAAACTTCAGCGCTATGCAGTGGCAGACCTAACTACCTAAGGCTATATTTACTTGCACTCAAGTAAATAATTTGTCTAGTTCAGTGGGTCAAGTGTTAGATTTTTAACCTTGTGGCTGTGGGTTCAAGTCCCACAATAAGCTTTTTTTTTTTTTCAAAATTTACATTTTGAAGCTTTAAAGTGTAATTTGTGCACCCACAATATGGAAGATGAGGCAGCCTAATATTCCCTCCGTCGCAAAATATCTTCCCACTTTTTTTTTATTGTTAATGCGAAAATACTTCGAGCAATAAATTTACGTTAATTTCATTATCATAGTGAAATTTTAAAACTTGTTATTGACACACCATTATAAATACTATCAATAACAACTTTTAGATGTTCATTAGGATAATTGAATTAGTCTAAAAAAAAATTGCTCAAAGTACCTTCGTATTAACAACAAAAAAGCGGGAAGGTCATTTCCGGACGGAGGGAGTATAAACAGACTCTAAATGGTTCTGTTGCATTGTGTTGTCAGGGTAGCAAATACGGCTTTCTCAATACTGTATACTCTGTATTACACTTCATTTTTTTTTCCTATTTTAGTTGCTGTCAATCAGTCTAATGTTCGGTCCGCCCTTTACTGAGTTTTGTTTTTTCATGTTTTGCTACGATATGCAGATAAGGATGCAAAGCTAAAGCAGAACTCTTGCTCGTGCAGTATTCTGTAGGGACGGAACCAAGGTTTGTGGCTGCTTTGCTGTATGGGATGCTCTTTGCACATTTTCATCTTCCTTTCCAGTAATCTTTCCGTAGATTCTATAAATGCCTAAAGTATATAGAAAGATGGGCGTCCGTGTGAAATTTTAGTCATTTTGGTAAGGCCTTATTGTTTACTCCCGAAACAATCTTTTCACTTTTTTTTGTTGTTAATACAAAGGTACCGTAATGAAAATTTAAAACTTATTATTGATACGTTGTTGCAAATATTATCAAACGTTTTTTTTATGTTCATTAGGATAATAAATTAAAGGTAGAATTATTGCTCAAATTATTTTCGTGCTAATAACGATAAAAATAGAAAGATTATTTCGGGACGGAGAGAATATTCTTGCTCAAGTGCATTTTATATGCAGATATATAGTGAAGAAAAAAAGGGGTTTTTTTTTTTCTTTTTTTCTTTTTTTTTTTTTTTCTTTTTTTTTTTTTTTTTTCTTTTTTTTTGGGAGTCAGCTTGACTTTGTAGAGTTTTCTCTAATTTTAGTAGTAAAGTTGGGGTTTGTTAATTTGCTGGCAGTTTCGGCTATTAATTACGTTCTTTTTCATACTTCATGGCACTTTACTCCACTAACATTTTTTCCTTAATCCTTACGCCCTTTCACAAAATCGTGTTTGAGTGAATCCACTAACATTTTCCTTAATCCTTACGCCATTTCACAAAATCGTGTTTCGAGTGAAACGGGGAGGGAGTATACATTTTCTTATCATAATATTTACCAAGATTCCAACTCTTACATATACCTTGATGACATACAAAAATTCATTAATGTTGCAGGTACAAAAATTCCCCCGTTCTAAAATGATTCACTTTTTTTTTGTTATTACTATAAATGTAGTTTGAACAATACTTTTAAGTTGATTCAATTATCGTGATGTAAATTTAAAACTTGTTATTGATAGTATTGTTGATGATGTATCAATTGCAAATTTTAATTTTTCATTGATATAAATAAATCAATCTATAATTATTACTCAAAGATACTAGTAATGGAAAAAAAATAAAAAAAAGTGGGAAGATAATTTTTAAACGGAGAGAGTAAATCAGACAGGGGCAGACACAGACTTTGGTAAAGAGGTGGTTGTGAGCATGTGAAGCCCCCCTTTTTAATTAATGTTGATATGTAAAAAAAAAAAACTACTAAGTGCACCCTCCCACTTACCAGTACAGCCCATCCCCTTGACAAAAAAGGAAGAATCGATGTTGATAGTAATGTAAAAAATAATTATTTTTTGGGTTTATTACAAAAAAACTCACTAAAAAAGATAGCATTTACAAAACAAAAAAAAAAAAAGTAAGATGGAAAATTATAAAAAACTACTTTTTTTTCTTTTTTTACAAAAAACTTTTTTTGTTTTTTTATCGATTTTGGTCAAACAAGCGATAATTTTCAAGTAACAGCGATAATTTCGGTTATCGATTGTAAACAGTGATAACCGAAATTATCAGTTGTTTGACCTAAAAAAAAAAAAAAAAATTTTTTTTTTTTTTGTAATTTCGAACTTATGTGTTTTTTTTTTTTTTTGTAATTTCCATCTTTCCTAAAGTAGTTTTTTGTAAATGCCTCTTATTTTTTTGAAATTTTTGAGTAATGTAATTTGTGAATCCCTCCTTTTTAATCCTGGGTCCGCCCCTGAAATCGGACCGGATTGAACAGGGAGGGAAAGAAGACTCCTACAAGTAATAAGTATTTAGCAGTGGCAGATCTAGAACATTTTTTAAGGGGTGTATAAATGCACTATAAAACTTTGTATGAAAAAAATAATGTCTAATATGAGACTCAAATTCACAACCTTCAGCTCTAAATTTTAGCAGAAGAAGCAGCTAATGATTTGTGATGAAGAATAATTACAAGACTACCCACAATGGGGGATGAAATGGGGGATGAAATTCCATTTCATCTCCCGAACCCTCTGATGATAGCTAAATGAAACAGGATGGATTAATTCATGGGATGAAATGTTTCATCCCGGATGAAACACTTTTGCTTTTTTTTTTTTTTTTTTTTTAGTTGCCACGTGTCAAGACCTTATTTGTCTTAACTTTATCACTTTTTCACCCAATTATTTAAACTCAATTATCTCATAATAAATGATTTAAAAATAAAAAGAAAAATCCACCAAAATTTATCTTTTTTTTTTCCTACAAATTGATATAAGTTTCATTTGATTTGGACAAAAAAAAAAACACTTAGTTTTCAATTTGAGTTGAATTATTACGTAGTAAATTAATTTTTTTTAATTTTTTTCACCAAAATTCATCATTTTTCCCTACAGAATTGATATAAGTTTCATTTGATTTGGACACAAAAAAAAAAAAAAACACTTAGTTTTCAATTTGGGGTGAATTATTACCTAGTAAATTAATTTTTTTATTATTTTTTTCACCAAAATTCATCATTTTTCCTACAAATTGATATAAGTTTTATTTGATTTGGACACAAAAAAACACTCACTTTTCAAAAACAGAGAATATAAATAAAATAAAAGTGGTGGGGTATAGAATGATGAGTCGAAAGGAGTTGAAAGTTAATTTAAGTTAGTTATTGTAGGGGGTTAAATGAAATGGATAGATGAAATATTAGATGGATGAAAAAAAATATAAAAAATGTTAAATAAAATGGGGAAAGGTGATAAAACAATTATGGATAGTCTAAAGCTATAGTTGTGGTGATCATTCAAACTATAAACTTTTTAAGCCAAAAATCAAGAACACCATGATATATACAACTCAAAAACATGGACAGGACAGTGCACAAGTTGAAATTTCAAGAAGATGGCATTTGACCAGAGTGGGCCCACTTGAAGATAACTATCCACTGTCATCAATGCTAGATCCTGTGTCTATGGGAATCATATAATTGGGTGTGGTACAGACAATTAATATCACAAAGAATGATGAGGTAATTGAGAATAGTGGATTCTGAATGATTTGTTTCATCATAAATCCATCAACCCCAATTGCATTGCATTTAAATACTGAGAAGAAGCAGAGCTGTTAAGTTGGAACGGTTTCGTTAAAACGTTTCGTTTCGTCATATAAATGAGACGGAATAGAACGAAATATTTTAAATAATCTTTCCCTGTTTAATCTTTCCCTCCTAAAATTTGAATTTGTCAAAACAGATTCACACCCTCTTCTCATTTATATACACCACTTCTTTATAATGTCTCTGTTTAATTTGAAATTTACGCTCCAAAAACTTTACAGATTTCAAATTTACAAAAATTCAAATTTGAAACTTCAAAAGGTATTTACTTTCTCATTTATATACACCACTTCTTTAATGTTCATACACATTTATTTATTGCTTACTCCTTTGTTTAATTTCTCCCTCATCTGTTTAATTTCTCTGTTCAACCAAAACAAAAACAACTGGAACAATGAACCAACCTTATCTGTTGAATCCATGAATGAAAGAGAAAAGTTTATACACAGTTAAAGAACCAACAACAACAACTGGGATTAACCAAAACAACAACAACTGGAACAATGAACCAAAATTCAGATCAACCTTGAATCCAAATTTCAAACTTCAAAAGGTATTTACTTACTTTATACTATAGATTTCGACGAACCAACAATAACAACTGGAACAATGATAAAGATGAACCAACCTTGAATCCATGAATGAAAGAGAAAATGGAAATTGATTGCTCCGGATTGAGTGCGAATTACGGCCGGATTGAGGGCGAATTGCGGACGGTTTGGAGGCGGATCCCAGACGAATTGCGGACGGTTCGCGTGACTCAGGGCTTCGTCTCCAAAAATACCAAATTGATTGCTTCGAAGGGAATTTTTGATGGGTAGTTGCCTTCCTCCATTGATTAGAGCCGATGATTGTGGGAGGGGTGGGGTAGCCACGTTGTAACGCCGATCGATTGGACGGAATAGACGGACGGACGTTGTAACGGGGAGGGAAGGGAAGGGGAGGAGGTGGCCTGATTGTGGGAGGGGTGGGGTAGCCACGGTGGTGAGGCTGGACAGGATGAAGGGAAGGGGAGGCGGTGGTTTCTTTGATTTATGGTTCCTGTGTGAGTGAGAGAGAGAGATAGAGATAGAGAGAGTCAGAGAGAAAGATAAATTAAAGATTAAATTGTTTATTTTTTTGTGACCTTTTATTTCAAAGTAAATATTAATTTTAGATTAGATAGTTTTTTTTTATTTGAATGTAAAATTAGATATTTTAATTATAATTATTTAAATATTGTGTTTAATTTTATGTTGTGTTTAATTTTATAGGTTTGAAAAAAATGAACGATCAAGGAACATTGAATATTTATGAATATGGTGATTCGGCTCTAAGTGAAACAGTAAGTTAATATTTTACTATTACTATTTTATACTCCCTCCGTCCCTAAATGTTTGTCCCATTTGACTTTTTAGTTGAACTTTGACCACAAATATATGACAATTTAATTATGTTCATGAAATTCTAAAAAATTCTATTGATTCACCATTAATAATATTATCAACAACAACTTTTAAAATTTCATGAACATGATTAATCTCTCATAAATTTGTGGTCAAAGTTCAACCAAAAAAGTCAAATAGGACAAACATTTAGGGACGGAGGGAGTATGTGATATGTGATATGTGATTGTGATAATAATGTGATTTTTAGATTGACATTTTGCGAAGAAACATTGTCTCGATTGTCATGCGAGAACCTTTTGAACATGATGAAATGATAAGGGTAAACATTTGATGTTAAATTAAGTTTTTTTTTTTTTTTGTATTTACATTAATTAACGAATATATATAGATTAACGAATATATATATATATATTTTGACTAATATTTAGAATTCATTATCAGGACCAAAATCGACTAACCAACCTACCGAAGCGGTTGCATGCCCCATTTGGTATTTAATTCATTTCAGTTTAAATATTTAGTATTTTTTATCATCATTCTCAAATATTTGAATCATATATTTCTAGTCATGGGATGAGTGCGTGAAAGAATATAGACGCTTGCACAAACGAACTTGAAATGGGCATAATAAAGTAATTATTATTTTTTTTTAATTATTATATTGTTAATTTAATAAAAATATATTGATTTCATTTTTATTTATTTCGAGTGCTTTTACGTAGCGTACCTGGTCAATGATCTGTTTCGATTGAGACAACATCTTTACTTCAGCGGTTAAAAATCTATATGTTAATTAGATGTTAATTTATGTCTAATCTTTTTGTAAACAAGGGCATAATGTTTATGTTCATACATCACTATAATTTGTAACTATAATGTTTATGTTAATTAAAAAAAAAAGACCTGTATCCTAGAACACGGACATATGTACTAGTACTTAATATTATTGGCAAAATTTGGACTGTTAATCATAATATAACCATCCTAAAGTTGCACTTTTATTGCCAAATTTTGGTTTGATGAAACTAAAAATATTGGCAATAGTACCAATCACCAAAAACATTCATAATTTCATTATTGTTTAAGTGGTACTCTCTCCGTCCCACTTTAATTGAATCATTTTTTTTGAACGTCCCACTTCAAATGAGTTATTTCATAAATAAAAAGAACAAAGAGCAGTTTTTGGACATTTATACTCTCATAATATTTACTCCCTCCGTCCCAATAAAAGCTTCATCAATTACCCAAAAGGACGTTCCTTAAAAAGCTTCACCTTTCCTTTTTTGGCAAATAATTTTCTTATTCAACCCACTCATTCTCTCTCCTATTTCACTATTACACTCACAACATTTTTCAAATTTACTATTTCCTCCACTCATTCTCTCTCCTATTTACTATTACACTCACAGGAACGGAGGGAGTATATATTTACAAAAAAAATCATTCATTATACCCTTATAATTTTAACATATTTACAAAAAAATTAATCATTAACTTACTATTTCTCCACTCATTCTCTCTCCTATTAAATGTTTTTAATTTTTGCATTCTCTCTTCTTTAATTTTCTACCTACTTTCAATTTTTTACTTATTTTTAATAAAAAAAAATCTTAAAAAACGTACAAAATATCATGGCTCAATTAAAGTGGTACAGGAAGGAGTACTTCAATAGGCTCATGGAGAGAGTGATGTCAGTGTAAGAGAAAAGCTGTGGACATCTATAGTATAAATAGTAGTATAAATGAGGGAGGGGTTTGCGTGACATACACGGTTTATTTGTGAAATTTCCATTTCTTGCCTCTCATAAAATATTTGTCTCCTTTCCCATTTTACGCCCGAAAAAAATTAAAAAAAAAAATCGTGCCATTAACTCGAAGGCAGCGGGCGTATCTTAGTTATACTATAATCTCAGTCTCTCTCTCACATAGTCTCTCTCTCT